>CM073760.1:61041066-61495338 GCA_037127475.1 Arma custos | reverse complement strand
TACCAAAACTGAAAATTTTAAATATCTTGGTAGGTAGCTAGAACTGGCTGCGATCTTAAGGGTAAAGGTAAATAAAAGAAGAAAGACAATAAGAACTTTAAATCTATATTATGGAGTATGGAAGTTGCAATTGTCTACAAAGAAAGACTTTACCACTCCTTTGTCAAAAGTGTGGCATTATATGGCTCAGAATCATGGGCCATCACTACCAGCTTAGAAAAGAAACTCCTAGCGATGTAGATGGACTGCTGGAGGACGTAGTAGTAGCATATCGCTACTATCCCTAACCACGTGATCAGAGAAAAGGTACAGGAACCCCATCAATATCTTGTACACTATCTAAACCAAAAAGCTGAGCTGGTACGGCTATGTAATGAGAATGTCAGAAAATCGATGGCCCAAGAGGATAATAAATTGTGTCCTAAGGAGAGGAGGAGAAGAGGACGTCCGGCAAAGAAATGGTACGATGGATTACAGGAAGGAATGGCAGCCAGAGGGTTTACAGAGGAGGACTGTCAGGACCGGGAAAAGTGGAAAAAATCATTGTCAGCTTACGCCATATAACAATTGTTGTAAGAAAGTCGTATTAAAAAAAAGATATTCAAGAAGAAAGGATGTCTGCCAATGAATCTGCCTCTATCTCTTTCAAATTTGAATTTGCTGACATCGTAAAAAAATATAATCCACAAAATGTTTACAACATGCATGAAACTGGCCTAATGTGGGAAGTATTACCAAGAAAAACCTTGGCTTCAAAGAAGGAGATGTCGGCTCCAGGGTTTCAAGCTTAGAAAAGGTTATGGTCTAATGCACCTGGAACTCACAGACTTCCTGCTTTAGTTATTGGTAAGGCTTAAAAATCCAAAACCATTTAGTAATCTGACAAATTTGCCCGTAGTTTATTGGAGCCAAAAGAGCGCCTGGATGAACGTGGACATATTAATTTACTGGTATGTAAACTTATTTATACCAAAGGTTAAAACCACCAAGATAGTTTGGGAATTAAAGGAAAAGTTTTGCTAGTGCTGGCATAATGCACCCCTCACATCCAAATGAAACGGTGATGAACTCTATTGACGAAAATTTTAATTTTTTTTCACCACCGAATGTGAAGTCCCTCATACAACCATTGAACCAAGGGATCATTGAGACTTTCAAGAGATTCTACAGGAAATAGTTACTACACCCAGTTGATACTTGTATAGGTATAGTTGCGTTTTACAAAAATTTAAATATTTTAGTGAGCGCATACATGCTCACGGAAGCGTAGAATGATGTTTCAGCCTGAGCTCTTGCTCGTGGATAGCGCAAACTTTGTTCTCATCCATCGTTAGAAGAAAGCAGCAATCATACTTCTATTGCTGAAAACTTTAGCCAAAGTTTACCAGTGAAGAATTCGTTGATGTGTTGACAAAGCTAGCTGGATGCCAAGAATGTGATGTTGAGGATGTGACTGATTGGCTATCCTTGGATGCAAATGATCAAGGCTTTCAAATTTTAAGTGAAGAGGAGATATTATCGAGCTTAACTGCAGAAACAGAAAACATTAAAACAACGTAAAATGGATAGCTATTTGCTTTAAATAAAATATGTATAAATGTATATACTGATTATTTTTTTTTTGTATTTGTATTTTTAAAAATAATAACGTACTTACAAATGTCTTATAACAATGTTTAATCGTTTAAATAATCGTTTGTATCCTGTTTTTATTGTTTCCTACATCCAATTTTACTTTGTGCATAATTGCGTCGATTATACGGAAAATTTCAGTATCCGGAATAGGCCTGACCTTGATTAGTCCGGATAATCGTGTCTTTAGTCACCCCTATAATCATGAGTTATATAAATATTATAGCTCTTGCACAACCTTTACTTTAATCCCTTTAAGTCAAATAGGATGATTTGATTTCTTGAACTATTTGTAAAACTTAATTAAAGGCAGTTCGTTTTCCTCTGTTGCAGACAACCTGTCTATCATGTTAAATTAGTGTATTGACGAGAAGGTTGTCTTCATGCTCAGGCGATATCATGAAGTGAGAGTAATGCTCTATTTCGGGGTTGCCATTGGACGGCGCAGAGTGAACACTGACCATCTTACTGTCTTGTATAAGCTTTTGTCAACAGGTACTATAAATTTATCGAAATTTAGTAAGTACTGAATTCAAACCCATAATGGATTATAATGATTAAGTTTAATATAACATCAATCTCTCAAATTCAAAGAGGTAAGTACATCTTCCTAGTACGGATTCTATCTCTTAATCTTTGAATGTCAACATTATTACTTTCTTAAGAATAAGGAAAAAAACTATCAGTTGATTATAACGATTTCGCAGACGAATCAAAACCTACGATTAAGAGTAGGTCAATGTTTATAAATCAACGTTACATATCTGACTTTGATTAAGGTTACACAAAGACTACAATAAAGACCGACAATCTAAAGCCCGTTAACGGAGAGCAAACACAAGAATAATAGAGGTAGAGCGGGGTAAATATGGCCAAGGGGCTAATATACTCTGCATGGAAACCATAATTCCATTTCAATATTTGAGATGGCTGTTGTTTGCTCAGGAGCGGGAATGGCCCAACTCTTTGCCGGTATCCTGCAAACAAACCCTACATCGGAATATTTACCGGTGCCCTCTCCGTGCTGGGCTTCTGTTTGTACAGGATGGGGATAGTCGGGTCGTAGTTCTTTCATCCCCCTCCTTGTACGGGATCTTATGAGGAGATGGGATTTTATGAATATTATGGAAATGACAGGGTTCAAAGTTTGACTCATAATGGATCCAGAAAGCTGGAATACTGTCAGGTACTTCACTCTGTAATAAGATCACTTACAGTTTCACATATAATCACTCTTCATCGTCTCCCATAAGAAAATGATAGGAAATCATAGATCTTTGCCTATGTGTATTCCTCAAGAGCTTACTCGATAGTTTAGTAGGGAGTAACGAAAGATTAGTAGGGAATACCGCTCTCTTGGGTCCCTTAGTACTGTACAAAGTACTAACACACGACAGTACACTATACACATTATTCACACACTAGATCATACAAAGGTATTCTCAGGGCTACCTTCCGTAAGAAGACCCAAAATTAGGGGATGTACCCCCAATCGCCAGTTTTGTTGCCGGATATACGGGAACCTATAGCAATCTTCTGGATGAAATTGAAATTAGTTATTTAATTTAATCCGATGCTTTCTCACTCAAGGTCGTTCTTCCTCGCAGGCAAATGAAGCCGAGAGAGGCTAGCCCTGGTTATCGAGATTAGTCCGGTCCTCCAGCGGAAGATGGATGACCTGCAGATGGATGGTGTAGAGAAAGGACACCAGAGGGCACCACTAAATCTACTCCGGATCTCCAGGATAATCCTCGCCAGGACAAACAGAGAGCTAATGGACAGCCAGCTCTGCCTCCCCCCCCCGTCCTTTCTCGCTCTCTCTCTCTCTCTCTCTCTCTCTCTCTCTCTCTCTCTCTCTCTCTCTCTCTCTCTCTCTATCTCTCTCTCTCTCTCTCTCTCTCTCTCTCTCTCTCACTCCTCTCTCTCCTCTCTCTCTCTCTCTCGCTTCTCTCTCTCTATTTTATTTATAGCCCCGTTCTATAATTTATGTTTTATTCGCCCCTTGATTATTTACATATGTTTTCCTGATTATTTAAAATGCCGAACACATGCTTTTGCAGATGTGACAATAGATAATAACAATAGAAATAACTGTAATGCCACGATACAAACTTTTTTTTAGATTTAATGACCAAAATTCTATAAATATTTATGGTTAAAATACAATAAACGAAATATCCACATTTTTATTTATTATATTAGATTGCACTTCAATTGCTAGATTGAATATATAAAATATAATTATTATCTGGGCCTTTGGATTTATTTTTCTTCCTTAGTTAAAAAAGACACAATTTCATTGTTATAAAAACTAATCAAAACTAAATCTTTTTGTCCAAAACATAAATGGGTTAGATAAATGCTTTTTCTTCCCCTAAGAAAATGTTTTAGGCTTTTCTAATTGGCTTTACTAATACCATAATGAGTTTTCAGGCGTTTAATTTTTTTGCTAAATTTTGGTTAGCTATTGTTATCTTACAACTAATTTTGAAGCCAAAAATGACTTAATTCCTTCTTTCTCTGGAAAAAAATAGACTTAACCAATTATTCACCGGGGGCTGCAGATATTAGTAAACTATTTGAGAATAATAAAAAAATCAATAATTTACAATATTTCTTATAAGTTTATAAGAAGCTGATTCATTACAAGACCAAACAATATTTAAAAAGATATTCTTCGTACCAGCGAGTAGAGTGAATCAGTGGTAGAGCACTGATTTGCCGTGCCAAAGGTCCTGGGTTTAAATCCCGCCTGCTGTCAGAACTTTATTTAATTTACATCTGTTATTATATTATTTAATTTACATCGGCCGGAGATGGATCCAATAGGATCTAGAACCTCCTGAGACTCGCCCAGCCTCTATATAGTTGGTACCCAACATAAGGGATAAATCTGGCGGTTGAGCATGATCTAGGACGAATTCACCTCCCTGCACAATACATTGTCCACGGTTTTTTAAAATATTTTATTTGAAAAAGAAAAGATATGACCAGGACCGGGACTCGAACCTAGGTCTTTCACTCTCCGTGGTGAGGCCTCAACCATCTCGGCGAATTGAGGCGTCACCACGTAGAGGTGAAAGACCTAGGTTCGAATCCCGGTCCTGTTCATATCTTTTCTTTTCCAATAAATATTTTAAAAAAATATATCATATGACATTGTCCATGATGTTTCTGATGATCTGAGGATGGTACAGGCTCTACCATGTACTGAACCCAGAACCTGAACCCCAGGTTTGTAGTGGTGGGGGTTTTTTTTTTCGTACCTACCTATAATTTGAAGGTACCCTCTTTTAAACAGAATTGTGATTTGGTTTTTAATATAAAATTTTCTATTTCTGAGCTATTCGAAATTTTTATACAGCGGTCCTTGTATTGAAAACATATTTAGCATTTGAGCTTGACCTCGTGCAAATAAACCCTTTATGAAACCGTTAGTATGAAGAGTTCCTACCATGTCCATGTTCATACTGTTCATATTAGGTATGAAGATGAACATTTAAGCAATCGTGGACTACAGTGAAACTTTGGCTAGAGTTCTGATATTCTATACCGTATTCTCCTTCCATTTTCGCATGGAAATGGAAAGCACACATGCTCTTATGGTTCCCGTCCCATCCTTGAATTGAAAGACGTACTTCTTGTAGAGGTTATTACCATATAATATTTCTCTTATAATGAATAAATCTATATTTATTTATGATCACCATTTATTGAAACAAAATTGTTATTTTTTTTTCTATATAATGTTCTATTCTCTGCGCCATTCGAAATTTGTAACTAACGCTCCTTCCATTTGATCATGATCTCGGGCAAATCATTCCCTTACATAAACTGTGGTATGGAAACAATCTGGTCTCCAACTCGATATACTAGGTAACTTTTTCACTTTAGAATTCAGCTTAAGCAAAGGCTAATGTAATGTTGGTTTTTTATTGGTCGATTCGTCACATTGAAATTACAATTACAGATTAGCATTATTGTTCCATAACATTATTCCAAACCGGCTGATACATAATCAAACGCGGAGAAACGCGTTTGCTCCTAGGTAGTAATCTTTTATTGAGGAATGTATAAGCGATTTAATAATGATGACTTCCACACTTATTAATGACGACCGGCGCAATGCCCGAGGGAACCCGCTGACAATCATGAGAGCCGGCTAGAAGAGTAATGACTCGAGAGGTGACTAGGAGCCAGCCGGAGCAGCAACATTAGCCTCTTACTTAGGGACAATTAAAACAGCGTTAGCGGGCGGCTACATCTTGATCAGATCCTATCTCCTTCTTCCACTCCTCGTAATTCCAGCTCAAATTGGTCCGATTTAAAATGTGTAAATCATTTGTGAGGGTGCGCAGTTTCATAGGCCGCCGTCATGCAGGCACTCGTTATCCTTCAATGTATAGAGAGTCAACGTACCTCTGCACTGATTACACCCGCAGACGAATTGGGCGTTATTATTGAAATCATCAATGAGAAGATAAGTAAACACTAACCCGAACAACAAAAACAGGTAGTTAATTTCATGTATCATGAAATTAGTTACGCTAGAATATGGTAGAACGCATTTCATGGCAATCGGTACAATTAAAACTTTGGAGAAGCTGTTTATTTATAGGAGAGTTTTTTTTATACAAACTCATATGAGGCGTTTGAATCAAAACCGGATAACTCCGAAATTTCAAAAATCGATGTTTTCAAATTCTATGCTGGTTTAGTCGAGCAACTTTGTCCAGCCCAAGACTTAGCAGCCTATTTTTTTAAAGTTAGTTAGTTAGTCCGATTCATAGCGTGTAGTTTTGAGAGCTTAAAAACCTCTTGAGTGAGTTTGAATTTGTGTGTGGCCCACAATGTGTTCACTTCACAATGCGACATTTCAAAGTGTTTGAAGATATAAATTCTAGCCATAAAAGATGTATAAAAATGTGCTTAATAGTTTGGAAATGCTCGACAGATTAGCTGAGTGTATAGTTCCTGTGCTGAAGGTTCGGGTTAAAATCTGGCAGTTGGAGAAAAATCATTTAACCTGTAGCCCACCCAAGAATGATCCTGTGGGATCAACAGATCCTCCTGGGGACACCCAGCCTTCTATCAATGTGGTACCTTGAATGAGGGAAAGACCTGTGGTGGAATTGATCATCCCCCTGTACAACCGATCTCGTGGAAATTGTAATTACTCTATTATATACTGACCCGAGATCCTTCATGGATTGTGGTGCATTTTGTTTAACATTAAACAATATTTATTCCTTCGTTTAAAAGAAAAATAATCTTTCTTGATTATATAATACTTTTTTATTCATTAATACTAATGCAGGTTTATTAGGCAGAAATAGTCCAGTGTTTGTTACGTGATCATAAGCTTTTAACTGAAGCTTTGGCGGTCATTTACACTTCTGAATTACGCAGCAAGTCTCTAGAAGCCTAACATAAATCCTGGAGTAGGGATATTGTTCTTATATACGATTAAGTTCATGGCAGAGTCAGACCGTGACCCCATGCTTAAGCCTTCACGACCGTTGTGTATTGCGTGAACTATATTTCCTGCCCCGTTTCCCATTTCTAAGTTATATAAATTTCAAGAACAGCTGATGACTGAATTTGAAAATTATTACGGGTAATGTATACTTAAACAACTAATTGCTACTAGCTGCATTCCAGAATCGGAAGACGACATTGTGGAAAAGAGAGATTTTTCGGAAGAGGGTCCTTGATTATGGAGGGATTCCATGGAAGAATGAAGGAAGAAACCTAGGACGAAGTAGTCCCGAAGACAGAAAGAAGCAGCAAAGCTGAGAAGAATATTGGAAGCAACGAATGAGAAAACAACAGGATGAGAAGAATTAAAATTGTATCCTAGTAGGCTAAAAAAATAAATAGTAATTAACTAACCCATCATCAATAAAAAAAGTAATACTATGTTTAGTATTTTATTTTTATACCCGATTAGCATTAGAATAATTTATTAGAGATTTCATTGGCGTTAATAACGAAATACAGTGCGACCTGTGGTCTAGTGGTTAGCGTTAACAACTACCACATATACCCAAGATCTCGGGTTCGTAGCCCGGCAGGTGGCGATATGATTTTTTAAAGGGAATAAAAAATCCTTAGTTAAACCATTCTTCTGAAGGGACGTTAAACAGGGGTCCCGAACGTGTACGATGCCGAGTACTCGTTAAAGATCCCTATCCTAATTAAATCTTGGTGGGCAAATTTAGAGCTCCCACTGTAGCATCGAACGATTAGCCATAGCAGCATAAAGTGACGTTAAATGAACAAATAAACATACCGAAATACAAACAATATCATACTCCTGTATTTGAATTGAAGAACAATAACGAGGCCAATAAAATAATTTATATTAAAAATTAAACAAAATTCTGAGTTAAGCCATTTCATTTTCATTTTGCCATTTTGGCTTCTACAAAAGTCAAATATAGCCATTTCACGACTCCTATCAGATATGTTCGGAGTTGTATCCAAGTCTATTATGATTATAAATCGTTTACAGCTCGAAGAAAAGTGAAAACTGAAGAAATAACGAAGTAAATATTATACTTTATTCATTTTCATTTTTTAGGCGTTCTGACAAGGGTTACCTCAAGTGGTCGGAGCAGAGTTCCCTATTCATCTATTCATCCTCCTGGAGTCCTCCAGCCTCCTCCTGGGCTCCCTCCATCCACCTGTTCTAGGCATCCGCGTTCCCCCCCCCCCCAGGTGGAATCCAAATCAAGAACTCGGTTTGGCCAACATTCAAACGCCATTCTCCTCACATGACCGTACCGACGACGGGTTTTGTTCTTTAGATGTTTCTGTATTCCAGAGGACCGGATGCAGCATTCTGGTTGCCCTTTCGGGCTTGCTCTATCTTTCTTCGGACGTCATGCTCGGATGACCGGTAGCATCCATACAAGAACCCAGGTATACGAATTCATTTACTTTTTTACAAGCCTCCCTGTCAACCAGAAGCGGACCAGTATCAGTATCTGCCATTGCCATATGCTCGGTCTTTTCGAAGTTAATTTTTATGCCCGCCGTTTCGTAGCACATCCTCAGGACCTACACCATCATTTCAAGGTAAACCTTCCGCCTCAGCAAATACGACCTGGTCGTCCAGCGAAGAACAAGGTCTGTAGTTGTCCATCAATGAACAGCCCAACATCCCACACTGCATCTTGAAAAGTGTGGGTGACATGCTACAACCTTGGTTCAATCACTTAGTACCATGAAAAAGGGTCCGAAAGGTGGTTCCCGAATCTTGTCTGGCACATGTTGCTGTATAGGTGACTCCCAGCCTATATCAGAGCCCCACTAATGCCTGCCTTTTTAAGTGCCACCCACAACCTCTCTATAGGCACATTGTCATATGCTTGTTCCAGGTCTATAAAGGCCATATGTAGTTCCTGCTTCCTTTCCTGAGACTTCTCAATTAGTTAACGAACAACAAATATGCAGATGCTGTGGGTTACGGGGAAAGCTCAGCGAGGATAGAAGAGAAATCGACCCCCGGTGCCCCACGCGTGGATTCCCTGAGACGGCTGATGAGCACGTTGTGGTCCCCTGCCCCGCAATGGAAGGACACCGAGCCAGGTCGGAAGGCCGAGAAAACCGGGATCTTCGTCCTCACCGAGGAAGACAACCCCGTCAGAAGGAGGATAACTATCCCTTCTTCAGGGAATTTATCTACGGGTGGAAGGAGGTCCTGCACATACCGTAGCAGGATCCGGCCACCCGGCGAGCCACCAGATGAGGAGCCTGCCCCCAGAGGAGAGAGCTGGAGGAGACAGATGCGGACAGGACGGATGCCGGTGGACAGGACACCTTGCACTGCAGTCATTGCTGACAAGGTGTCGGAGATCATTGCCCCCATGGAGGCGACGGCCATAGGTGACGCCATGGATGGGGATTGTGGGGTCTCTCCGACATTGAAAAACGTCCAGGGACTGATAAAGGACCTGGACATTATGATCGAGGAGGGAGACCAGGCGACAGGGATTCAAGCCAGCGACGGTGGAGAAGGCGTGGCCGGACCCTGGGATGGACCCCACCCTCGAAGGCTATCTGTGGGGCAAAATAACCCTGGAGAAACCGAGGGAAGATAGAGATAGGAGGGAGTGGATGAGACCCTCCTTCTCCACTCCCGCGAGGGGCGGGCTGACCAGCACCTGGGTCATCGAGGTGCACCTGGCGATGAGGCTCGCCTTGATGAAGCTGACCTCGGAAGAAATTGGCAGGCGGATGGTGGTGCCTGATCATCCGAGATTACCTCGACCCCCTGCTCTGTTTGATAAGCCTTGAGCACGGCAACATGGCGAAGGCCTACACGACGAAGGAGATGGCGTGCAGGTGGTGCGATGGGACAGGGCACAAGATCGTAGACTGCCCGGCAAAGGCGCGAGGCACCAGACCGCAGTGTAGGCATTGCAAGGCCAACGGAAGAGAGGGTAAAGAGCTCAACCACTGCGCGGGCACCAGGGAATGCCCTTCGTACTTGGAGCTGATGATCAAGCAGGCGAAGAGGACCCGGTATGCGTAGGCTGCAGATCCTGCAGGTCAACATGGGCCGAAAACGAGTGGTCGCGGACGAGCTAAGAGCTCTCGCAAGGAATGCTGACATCATGGCTATCCAGGAGTCATGGTGTCAGGGAAATGTGGTCGCCGGGTTCGGTGTCGCGTCGAGGGTAGTCGCTATGGGCAGTGGAGAGAGGAGGTCTAGAGCGGCTATTGTGATAGTGAATCCAAACCTCGATGTTATGGAACTGAAGCAATTCACCACGGCGGATCAGGCGGCGTGTTATGTCAGATGGGGGAGGATATCCTTCGCCCTCATGTCGTCATACATGCCGCCGAAGCAAAGGATAGAAGAGAACGTGTCCGCCGTGGAGGCCAATGCACAATGTTACAGGAGTGTGGTGGTCTGTTCTGACACCAATTCGTGGAGCACGGCCTGGGATTCGGTGCGCACAGACGCCAGAGGAAGAGTGGTGAACGAAACCGTGGCGAGGTGCCAGCTCTTGGTCATGAACGAGCCTTCTGGCCTAACATTCGTTGGAGCCAGAGTCCAGAGCTGGATCGACGTTACACTCGCCACGGCCACCATGGTGAGGGGCATTGCGGACTGGACCCTACGGTCTGAAACGAGCTTGTAGAGTTTGGTGTACCACGAGTGTGGTAGAGGAGGAAGGTGAGGTCCTTCCACTAAAGAAGGGTTTCGTGACCCGTACCGCGAACTTTCTCCAGTGAACTGGAGGGAATACTGGTCGATAGAGAATGGGAAGAGATGGCGTCGATGGAAGGTGAGTGTGATAGTGCGTCAGCCATTGACCGCAGAGTGGCGAAGCTGACGGGCGCCATCACGGAAGCGGCCAGTATGACCCTCCAGCGCCGCAGAGAGAGAGCGCGTCCGGTCCCATAGTGGACGCCTGCCCTGCCGCTCCTCAAGAGGAAGTGCTACAGGGCTAGGCGCAGGTACCAGGAGTGCAGGGACGAGGAGAGGAAACCGGCACTACGAGATGGATCAAAGGCTAGGTATAGGGCATACCGAAACTGCGTGCGTCACCAGAAGAAGGTATCCTGGGCCGAGTTCATCGTCAAGGAATCGGAGAAGAATCCCTGGGGAATCCCGTACATGGTGGCTCTGGGCAAGGTGAAGCCGCTGATTATGATGGCGGCTATAAGAGTGGGAGATGCCCAGGCAACCACCCTGGAGGAGACGGCGGGGATGATCCGTTCCAGATAAGGAAGACTATATAATGGTAAGATGCACCACTGTGAGCCCTCCAGGTACCGAGCTGTGTCCACCATGGGATGTATGGGACCTTCGTCTTGCCGTGGATAGGCAGAGGACCGGAAGAGCTCCAGGACTCGACGGGATAGACGCCGCGATGTTGAAGAACAGCGCCCCCTCATTGAGGATGACCTTCTGGGTATCTTCAATCAGTGTCTGGGTCAGGGGAGGTTTCCGAGGGTGGAAGATCGTGGACTTGAGACTCCTCTACAAGGGAGGAGGCAAGGATAAGGAGACGCCAAAGGCGTACAGGCCGATATGCCTCCTCCCGGTGATTAGTAAAGTCCTGGAGAGCCTGATAGTCACCAGCCTAAAGCCGGTCCTCGATGCGGCGAGTCATCCATGGCAGTTCGGCTCGACCCGTGGCAAGGGAACAACAGATGCACTGCTGAGAGTGCGCATGGACGTGGAAGAGAGGGCGGAGAAGTATGTCATGCTAGTACTGTTTGACATATCATCCGCCTTTCACAGTGTATGGTGGCCCTGCGTACTCCAGCGGCTGCAGGAGTTCGACGCCCCCAGCAACCTGTACTCCCTTGTGAGTAGCTACCTCAGTGAAAGGAGTGTCAGGATTAGAGTTAGCTACTACGGGGTTGAGAAGAGGATCGAGAGAGGATGTCCACAAGGGTCGGTCCTTGGGCCGACCCTGTGGAAGCTCGTGTTCGACCAGTTGCGGGGGGAACTAGAAGAGGAAGGGTTCCTTGCCACGGCCTACGTCGACGACCTGGCAGTCATCGTGGCCGCGAACAGCAGAGCCAGACTGAAGATGCAAGCGGAGAGGTGCACCAGTCTCGCAGCGGAATGGTGCGTGAGGAGGAAGCTGAGTATGGCCGCTGCCAAGACTAAGGCCATACTCTTCAGAGGCTCCACTGACAGGGCTCACCCTATCATTTTGGAGATCCAAGAAGAGAGAGTAAGACTAGGTGAGGAGGTGACGTATCTAAGCGTGAAGTTTAGGAGAAACTTCGACGCCACTCCTCACCTGGGATACCTGAAGGATAGGGTGACCCTGTCAGTGAATGGACTAGGAAGAATAGGGTGTGCATTCTGGGGCCTCAGGTACCCAGCAACGATGGCCATTTATAAAGGCGTGGTCTTGGGTATCCTGAGGTATGCATCCCCGGCGTGGAGCCGCAACCTCACGCAGCTGCAGAAGAGGAGACTGGCGACGATCCAGAGACTGGCTCTGCTGCGGGTCACGAAGACGTATCGAACGGTGTCGCACGAGGCGGTGCAGGTGCTTGCCGGAGCTATGCCCCTGGACCTCGTTCTGAAGGAGGACGCCTTGAAGTATGAGGCGGAGAGGCAGGGGCTAGGGACGCTTCCGGAGGGACTCCGTCAGAGGATCGGCGAGACCACGAACTTGTGGAAGAAGATATTGAGGGAGGACTCAATAGAGGAGTGGAACAGCCGGTGGGTGACGAGCCAGAAGGGCTCTACGTTGAGGAAGTTCTTCCCCACCGTCCAGTCGAGATTGGCTGCTACATGGGTCCTCCCGGACTACTGGGTCTCGCAGATGTTGACGGGACACGGTGGGCTCCGGGGAAAGCTCAGTGAGCATAGAAGAGAAATCGATTCCCGGTGCCCCACCTGTGGAGTCCCAGAAACGGAAGGACACCGTGCCAGGTTGTCTAGGAAAACCGGGATCTTCACCCTCGCCGAGGAAGACTTCCCCCGCCTAGTGGAGGAGGACAACTACCCTTATTTCAGGGAGTTTGTCTACGGGTGGAAGGAGGTGGTCGGTCCTGCGCACTTCACCATCAGCAGGATACGGCCACCCGGCGAGCCACCAGACGACGAGTCACCCCAGGAGAAAGAGGTAGACAGGAGAGATGCAGACTGACCGGACGCCAGTTGTTTTTTGGCAGTGGTGGGTGTGTGTAAACCCAACGTATTAACCCACCGCTGGCGAACCCCGTTAGCCAGAGATGGCAGGAAGGGGGAATAAAAAAAAAAACGTTGATTTGCTAGCAGCATCTCTCCCATGAGTCGTTTTTCGCTTTTGCCACCTGTTCTTTTATCTTCCGGTTCGGTGTCCTATGCTACCTAGTCATCGTTTTTAGTGGAAGAAATATACCTTCCATAGGCCAGCGTCTTTTCCCTTACTAGTTGAGCTATTTCCTGTGTCCACATATTTGTCTGACGTCTCTCCTCCTCTTCACCAAGAGCCTCTTTGGCTGCCAAATGGACACATTCCTTCAGATGCCCATTTTTATATTTCGCAGTACGCCCATACGAAAGGTCAATCTTCTCATCCAACCACCACTTATAAAGGTTTTTAGCACTCACATCACCCAGAATTTGCAACCGTTACTTTAGCGTCTCCAAACGATGTGTGCTCCGTTTATCCGGGGTATTTCATCTCTAGAAAAAGCGAATCTTCGCTCTAAGCATGCGGTGCCACACTTCCATCCCCTGAAAACCCCCACGTCTTCGACATTAAATGAGCATCTTTGCCTTGTAATGCAGTAATCTAACATCGACAACTGGAATTCTTGCTCCATTTTCTTTGGTGGATCTTCTTATGTTCAAAAAATGTGTTTTGAAATTTTAGGTTGGATGACTCGCAGATATCTATAATCTTCCGACCGTTATCTGTCACCACTTCCTCACCAAAGCGTCCGATCACCTGACTGTCGACTTCTCGTCCTACTCTCGCATTGAAATCACTAGCAAGGATGATTTCTGCATTAGGCCGCACTTTTTCTAAAGCTTCTCTCAAGTTCTCCTCAAACGCATCTTTACTCGCATGAGGTTCATGGTTTCCTGGTGCGTACACCTCTATAATAATAACATAACGCATCTGCCCCAGAGGTTGAGATGCCTTGGTTCTTTCCTCCTTTGGCACACCACTCCACAGGTGAACATAGCCCCCCCCCCCCCATCCACTCCTGGCCTTTTCCATTAATCTTAGTCTCAGTAAGCAAAATTACGTCCAGCTGGGAAGCAGAAATCTCTCTTTGTATCTCTCGTTTCTTATTTGATAGGTTCTGTACAATCCAAGTTCCAAAATGAAGGGTCCGTGTCTGTTTCCAAGTCTTTTTCCGTGTAATCCATCCGAATCCGAGGCTCTCTGTTGACTGTTTTTAGCAAAGCAGATTTTACATCTTTGAGCAGCTAACCCTGATGAAAACCCCCAAACTGGAGGACTAGGGTTTTCCATCACTTTGCCATCACCTGGTTTTTCGAGTTCTATCCACCCGGGTTTTTAGGCAGAGTCCCGCACTCCCCACGTCACCGAAGTCGTCTTAGGGCCCGCTGGGGTATGTGATGAACAAGGCCAAGTCACTATGTCCCCTCGCCCTAGGCTCGGCGACTCATCTGGGGCTGGTATTCATCATATTTTCAGCTATCCTGTCGGAGAAAACAGGACATTGCGCCATTAGCCATTGCGACCCTCCTGTTACCTAGTGCTGTAGGTTCCCTATAGGAGGAAGGGTAATTTATTTTTGTTATTGTATTTATTTTTGCAGGGTAATGTATTTATTTTTGGTGAATATAAGAATATTTTTTTTATATATGACGACCCTATGTGACAAAATATGTTCCACATTCTACAAAAATATTCTGCTTGAAGTGAGACACTGTCACGGTCTTTTCAAAATGATTTCTAATGAGATCTTAGACGAGCCAATTTATTTCTTTTGGGATGTTTCGCTATGTAAATCCACAAATGACCAAATTTCTAAATATTTCCTATTGGTTCGGAGTTATTAATATTAATGGAATATGTAATGCAATGTATATGACAAGCAGTGCCCGATAACAGTCCTGGATCAGGTACAGTTTGTTAAATAGACATCTTTGTTGTTGTTTTTTTTTCATTCTTGGAATGATGCATTGTTGATATTTTATTTCTGTGATATACAATCCCTTAGCTTGACAACTCCGACCGTTGTACGAGCACCACGGTTTGCAAGTGCACATGTTGTATTTAACAGATAGGCGGAATAAAGGCATCCTGAAATCAACCAAAAATTACGATATTTTCGACGTCTACCTGATTCCGAATTCCGTTTGTTTTGTTGTCGAGGGCCTAAATGTTTTAACACGGGCGGTGATGGGAGAGGATTACTTATTCATCTGAAGGCTACAGCGAATATGAAATTGCCCTCGTCAAACGAATGGCTGTTAATTAAACAATGTATTAGCAATTCACATTGTTCTGTTGGCTTTCGGGTGAGGAAAGAGGGAATAACCAATGACGCTGGTGTGTGGCAGATCAAGGCTATGAGTTGGGTTCGCCATTCCTGATCCGATGTTTTGGGTTCGCTTGTATATGTCAAAACTGTCATCGGATTAGCTGGACGGTGAAGTAATGGAGCACGGTTATAACATAAATGCGGAATTGATGTAAATATTAAATATTTTATTAACAATATTTACAGGAAAAAGCAATATTTCCATTACAAGCCACACAATGTTTAACTTCTTTAAAAACACTGCATCTTAACAAAAAAAAAACAGTAGAATAATAGGTCTTTATTACAAAAGGTCGGTATATGTTTATAAATATATATATATATATATATATATATATATATATATATATATATGTATCATGTTCATTAATATCGGTATACGTTTAGAAATAAATAATCGGTTTAAACTGATAATTATATGGTATTATTGATAATTATGGTCGCTTGACTTGCTGTCACTATTGTCACCATACTTTTGTTTTGTTTTTCGATTCAGCCACTTTTGTTGAATTAATTGAATGAAAGTGACAAGAAATCCTTCCATATTCCCTAGAAGATAAGTCCACCAGTTCTAATCCATCATTTTGAATAATTATTAGAGGAATGGAGGAATTGAAAAAATGGTCCAGGTGGGGGTTAAATATAAAATAAAAATGTTAACAAATTTTCTAAAATTAGCGAAAACTCAATTAATTTGAAGGCTGATGATGGCAAATGTGTGTTTATAGTTGTTCTTAAAAAGTTTTAATGTTTTATAGATCTTGATATATAATTACTATCAGATTTCACATAGGAGGTGTTTCATGGACGAAACCGTACACACGGCCTTACCGATGATCCAGCGACCATATCGGAACAGAATGAGGATACCCCATCCGTCGCCTGTGAACCTCCGGAGGCTGCCCCGAGACAAAGACTCGAGTCACAGTCGGCTGCCTGTGGTTGGGTTCTTCACTCGGTCAGGCATCAACAGCTCCCATCACCTGCCTCTCAAGGCCTGGGTGTGATCTCGTGATCCAGCTTGTACCTAGGTCTATCTGTTGAGGCGTCTGCCTCTAGCATGAAATCATCCGTGAAGGGGATGTTGGAAAAATCAGTCTATTCAAAAAGCAAGAAAGCCATTCGATCACTTGTTATATACGAGTTAGGAACTTGGTGTCATAAAAATTAAATAAGTAATTAATTGATATGAGTATAGCTGTAATTAATTGATATGTAGACCTGTTGAGGTTCGTCTAGAGTAGAGAAAAATGATAAGGCCAAGATCAATGGACCTATTATACAGTAATAATAATAACAGAATTAAATAGATTGAAAAAATAATGATAAAAACAGAACTGCTATAACAAAAATCATAAAGCATATTATAAAATTAAGAAATGCATTTATATAAGTTACAGATCATGACAAGCTTATATGTGAAAAAACGTCTCAAAACGTCAAAACTAGAAAAGGACACTCATCCACTCAGAGGCAACCAAAGCAAGGTTCTAGATTGGTGTAAAGATGAACATTATGAACAACAGTGGGCTATAAACAAAAAACGTGTACCACTACAACCCGTGAACGGGTCTGGGGTTAAATTCATCGTAGATACTGCACTGTTTCATGGAGAACGGTTGTGGAATGAGGAAATTTGTCTTAGATCACCCTCAACAGTAGGCTGTAATGAAATTTAATTTACAGTTATAAAATCAGAATCGCTATCCATGGATTGTGTCCAGGCTTCAAAGAACGTCAACTTTACGAGTATTGTCAAGGCTTCACTTTCTTCATTATAATAATTTCGGGTCTGTTTTAGAAAACGCATGCATATTATTTTTTAAACATCTCTTATTTATACTATTAAATAAAATATTTATAATAAAACATGTGTATATTTATTAATACCCTCAAAACAAAACAATTGCAATTAATTTTGTGGATAATATCCGGCAATGCTTTCCAAATTCTTATTAAACAAACATTCTTTCTCGTACCTTCTCCTTCACATGAATTCCGAAACAGAACCATAATTTCTTCCGTTGTCATTGGTGATTATCTTTACGTTCTGATGCACGTAAGAACAAACGTTCCGGTGGCTCCTGTTAATACTGAAACCAAAAAGACAAGCTTCTCTTTTGGAGGTCTATCTACTATTTAATTGCACTTTCTCTCCAATCTCTTCTAATGAATATATCTTCAATATTTGCTCACCATTACCTAGATTGTCTTTTAAATAACTTTGGAACTCGTGATTCTGGTGATAAATAAGTAAAATAGATTCTACCGAGAATAAAAAAGATAAAACTCACATTTTAATTTTAATTGTCATAAAATTTACTTTACCAGTCTTTGATTTAAGTAAAACCACAATTCTGAAACAACAAGAACATAATTGTTTAATCCAATCACCATATTGTTATTGTTCTTTTTCAGTTCTACTGTTTTAAATAATATGACGGAAGCTAACTGTCTGATTATTTTTTCTTAAGTCCTATTTAATTTAATTGGGATAGATCAGTTTGTAGAGCGCTAAGTTGCTATGCTGAAGGTCCTGAGTTCAAATCCAGTTGTTGCAGTTAAAATATTAAGTGTGCTAACAACTAAGTGTGGAGTCTATGGGTCCTGCAGGCCCTCATGGGACAAAACCTGACGGTTGAAACAATACAGTCTCTACCAAGTTGTGAGCTGTAGAACCTTCACGGGTGCCATTGCTACAATTTTGTTTGTTGTAATTTTATTTATTACCCCCAAAAGTTAAGCCGTTAAACATATTTCCTTAAACACCAGTTTCAACCTTTCATAAAAAATTTTAATCTTTGTTGACTAGCGTACTTCAATTTCACGTTTGTATTCATATGTTATATAATTATGATTATTAATGACCACTGTAAGGACAATGTTATAAAAACTTTACATGTGATCTATGATTAAATCTGACTGACATAACCGTTGTCGATAACGAGTTGGTCGCAGAGTGTATAATGGTTATTGCAATACCAGGGCTCCGACATTGACAACAGCACGCCCTAGCCCTCGTGATGGTCCAGATAGATAACAGAATCAATCAGTAGATAAGATTTTATTTATCGGACTCAAAATTATAATTATGAAAAACATAAATTAATCGGACAAGGACTAGATTGGATGACAGATAGGATTTCATATAAGTAATTACTAGTTGGATATTAGGTACTACAAAAAAACTCTGACAAATATATAGTATCTTATGAAAGTCAGGATATGTTCTTTATCAGTTAAAGAAAATTATTGATATGTTATGGTATAAACGGAGGTCGTTTCGAAAAAAAATAAAAAATATCTATTTCCTTAATAAAAATTCTTGAAAATATAAAAAATCGATAAGATCAAATCAGAAAGTAGAGTACGGGTGTTGGTTAAGAATAAAAAGAAATAGTTGTGGCAATTTATTGTTTATTAGTATACCATATTCTTATTATTATTGTACTCTATTAATAAAGGGAATTAATGAAAAAATGTATTATATTCACTCAAGGGGATGACCTCTGTTTGATTAAGAAAATTCTCTTAATATTACTTTCTTCATTCTTTGTATTGAAATAACATTCCTAAAATCTAAATATTGGAACAAGATGTTGCTTGGTTCATTTTTGTAATCGATGCATTCCATTTAAATTCAAAAGCAGGAGTATACTTCGTGTAGTAGCTTAGAGAATTCAGGAATAGTGGCTTTTTGATATACGAATTTTAAAAAATACTTATAATTTAACTAATGGATCACGACAGAAGACTAAACTGTAAGTTTCTTGATCCGTTCCTAGACAACAACGATAATATATATCGCTATAAAAGTGTTTATATATATATATATATATGAGAAATATCGTGAATGCTGCTCTGAAATGTACAATAAAATAAGATAATTATTCTAAAAACAAAATTATAAAGAGTTTATGTACAAAAAAAAAATAATACAGAAATCTAAAGCGAATTTCTGGAGTCAAGTAATTCTAAAAATATTTACTGAAGTATTAATAATAGTTTATTCTTATTTAATTATAATTATTTTTATAAAAATAATTGGTATTGCATTGGAAATAGAAAACTTAAACTTACAATTGTTGTTAGTTATGTCCCATAAAAGAATCCTGATTTAAAAGTCCTAAAGATGACAAACAGATTATTGTAGATTTGTTTTAAATATAATTTAATTACCATTGTAGTTATATTGCTTAATTTGGCTGTTATAAACGATTATACAATTATAACCGAGCTTAGACTTCACGAAGAGCAAATTCCTAGTCTGTTTATAAGCAACTTTATTTATTAAACTTAAAAATTAAAAAAAAAAAAAAGGAAACCACATTCTTCCAAACATTTATAATGAATTAGTGAATTTGTCATTTAAATGCAAAGGGATTATTTTATGTTCTGATATCCGCCGAACACGATAGCAATTTTTCTTTAATTTTTTTTTTTTTACACATCAAACAATGTTTTGAAAAAAGCAAGATGAATGAAATTTTTATTGATAAAAATGGAATCTTGGAGATGATAAAGACACAATAACATACAGAAGATCTTCATAATTAACAAAGTTACAAAAAATAGAAATTTCATAATGAACAAAGGTTTAGGATGAACAAATCTGGAACACTATCAAAATAATATTGGGAGATGCGAACATAAGAACAACTGATATGGAAATGTTGTCACGAATTCAGTAATGTTAATGGGATACGACTAATAAACATTGACCTACTATAGTATTGTATCAAAAGTGCACCAGATAAACATAATTATTGCTAAGTTTCTACTCGTAAATGTATTTTGAATATTCTGATTGATATCCTAGATGATTACTCAAATTATTATTTCTATGGATTCTTTTCCAGAAGTCTGTTCTTGTGTTTACCAATTTACTCAGTATTTAAACCTTCAATATATTATTCAAAAATTAATGGTGCATCTGGGGTATGTAAGCACCAAAAGAATTATAATAAGTATATGTTAGAGAAGAATTGGTTGACTGTAACTTTCTTCCTTACATTATAATAAGTAGGTATAGTTTATTAATTCAATTTTAAATAAGATTAATTATTCAATACTTATCTTTTTAGAGGTACACTTAATGATTCAGATATAGATATAGCGGATTACCAAAAAATAAATTACAGAAATTAAATTACACCTATCTGAGATATAGGGGTACACCTAGAGTTCTTCTTGGTAGGGTAGGCCTTCGGTCTCGCCATCTTAGGCTACTCCGCGCCCAGCATCGTTCGTCGGCTCCGTTTTCCGCTTCCTTCTCGGGATCTTCTCAGGAAGTCCTCGCTCCTCGCGATCTGTTCAAAGAGTCCTTTTCCAGTGGAGTCTGCGACCCACACCTTTTCTTATCTCTCCAGTCACCATGATCATAAGGAGATCATAGGGGACACCCTTCTATCTGCGTGACCTACTTCTCGCAAAACAAAATTGTTTTTTGTGCAAAACATATTCCCTTTCAAGATGCCGCCCCATAATACATATTTATTATGCACTATATTTATATGCATACTTACCCGCATATAAATCCGAATCCATTCGTGACATATAACAGACCAGTGGCAAATTTGTTTTCATTATTTCATACAGTTCATAATGAATAATAAGCTATTAAGGTTTATTATATGTTAATTATATGCTAAAAATGTGTAGGGCATGGCGAATTATAAATTTTTCCCACCTCTAATGAATTATGATATTGGAAGTACTGATTATGATATGTTTTATTACTAGGAAACTTCTAGAATATCTCTATGAACGAGCGATCGACCTTCAAAATGTCCAGTTTATGATTGCAATCAGAACTCTCTTTTGTGATGCCTGCTCTAAAATTTAAAAGAGGAATGCCCAGTGAAAATGAAAGTAGCTCTAAGAATTCTTGGTCCGGAATTACCTATCGCGTTGGTGGTTGCGGTGAGCCAAAATGGTATTGTGAAAGTAAGACCTCAAAAAGGAAAAGTGTGTTATCATTTCTGCCAATATAATTGTTAGCTCAGTTCAATCATAGCTATAATTAATCACTTTAATTTAAGCATATCGCTCCTTCAAAAGAATTGACGTAACTCAAAAATGCCAAAGCCTTCAATAGCTATTGTATTGTTTGAAAGTATTTAATTCAGGAACGGCATATCTGGTATTACTTTTCGAACATGTTTTATTTCTTTTTAATGTGAAAACTTCCTTAGCCACGTTTTGAATATTGAGATCACGTCAGCATCATGCTCGAGACTGGCTAATGAGTTATATAATATGTTTTAATCAACTTTAGTTTAAAAGTTAAAATTCAATTGATATCAGAAAAATTATATTTAACTAAAAGGTCGTTCAATGGTTATGCAATTCATACTCATAGTAACTCTAAACATCAAAATCTAGTTGAACTTTTCTTTCTAAATGATTCTATTTAAATTGTGTTTTAAGTGATCATTTTTTTAATTGCTTAATTGTAGAATCACTGTAAAGGACAATAGATTCATATGTTAGTATAGAAATATTAATATAAAAAACAATACATTTATTGACGAATACTTCCAACATTGATATCAATATTTGCCTAGAAAAATCTGCTTGGTTTGTCTAATATTTGATACCTACAATACATCGCGAAATGACTATTTCATAGTGATTTACGTGTTATGTTAATAGCTTCTAAAACAAATTATGTTTTTTTGATCGAATTTTTAAATCTCAGGTATTTAGAAGATCGCTACGGCCTTCTACTAAATTACGAATACTAAATTTTATAATAAATATAATTTATCAAAATTATTTGCTTACATTTTGAGATTTCGCGCATCTAACTTCTTTTCAAACTTCTGTGAATTTTGTCTGCAATATTTTTCAAAGAAATTTCTAGTGGTTTAAATACTAAATCATGTGTTTAAAACGTCATTATTTCCGTAAATCAATTTTGAATTCTTACTTTTACATTTTTGTATTGCACGAATGAAACAAAGAAGCATTCGTATAGGATCAGAGCCGATTTCGAAAATTCTGGTCATAAAAGAAATCGACTTTGATTTGTTGTAGATATAATGTGAAAAGTCAACACAACTAGTCATTTGTAAATAGTAAACATAAATTATCTACCTACATATTACTGCCACTTCGCCCGTTAACAATTAAGCGATAACAATCGTCGGCGAAATATAAATATCGGACAGTGTCGATACATAATCGATGCTAACCCAGTTAGGAAAGAAACGGTGGCTCGTTGAGGATGATGGTGAGCTCGTTGCGAAAGTTATTGCGGAATCAACAACGTGCAATAACATTTCTCTATCTAGATCTCTGCCTTGACCGACTGCGGTGTCCATGTTGAATGCTCCTACTGTAAGAAGATAGGTCCGGCTACTGGCTGCAGGTCAGGTGATGTGTGGCAAGGGAAGTTGCAACATGTTCAGACAGTGAATATTAAAAAAAAATATTTTTAATATATAATATATACATTATTTAGTAACGTAAATGAAGAAACATAAAACTTACTACCCAAGAAAGATTTCACAAAACAAATAGAAAAGCTAAGAAAAATTTTTCTTTAAAAAAAATTAAGAAACTCGGTTAGATCATATTCTACAGCCTTGGTGAATAAGTGGTTTAGTCAGATTTTCTCCAAATTGAGTATTTTACTCTTTATAAAATAATTATTTTTTTTTGTTTCAGGTTTTGTTTGGGCTTATGCATTACGAATTTACGGTATCACTTAGCTGACTCATACAAAACGACTACAAACACTTCAATAAAAAATATTTAGATTTGTCACAAAAACACCATGGTACCACGTTAACAAAACTCTGTTTACTGACTTAAAAATACCAACGGTTGACGAACACTACGGACATACTAAATGCGTCCAAATGCATTTAGAGAACAAATGGCCACTAGTCTCATGCCAGAGAACACTAGGAGGAGACTAAAAAGAACCTGGATGAGGGATCTATCATCAAGGGAAAATAAATTAAGCCTCGGGAGAGGGACCGCCGGGTACTTCTTCATGCCTCCCATAATTTTTTTCTACTCTATTGCTGATTGTCAAGGTTTTTACTTGACAGGCGTGGATGCAAATATAAACAAAAATAATTAGGTTTATAGATGAAAAAGTAATTTACAGTAAACAAGAAAAATGCATGGGAAATGGGATCGGTGAAGAAAATGGATTTGTCTGTGGTACGAGTCAGCCTAGCTCATTTGATTAGAGCACCACGGCGGAGACGTGGGAGACCCGGGTTCGAATCCTGGCCCTGGACGAATCTTTTATCTTCAAAATAAAAATATTTAAAATTATAACAATTAATAAAAACAAATTATTAACATTTTAGCTTCAAACAAGAATATTCATACTACACTTAATATAATAGTACTATACTATATTATAGTACTCTAAAGAAAACAAAATTAATGAGCAAAAACTCTAAAGGAGATTAATTCGAATGCAACAGGAAAAATCACTAAAATCAATTCCTTAAGTTTCAAAAATACTGGAAAAAATAACCAGTTAACCTTCCTTAAAAATCGTTGATATAATTATCCTGTTGATGCATGGTTTGATGCATTGGCGAAACATAAGATGGTTACTTTTTCAGTATTTTAGATAATTTAGGCTATTTTGCTTTTGGGATTTTTCTGTGGCATTCTAATGAAAAAAATCTTTATTGATGATTTTTAGTATGATTTCTGAACTACCCTAAAAGTGATGCGGTGGGTAGAAGGCTAATGATAGTTACAAGGAAGGCATGACTTGTGGTTAAACTATATTTTCTATTTTTAAAATATAAATTATAAATATAATTTACTATTTTTTTTACTCCAAAAAAATTTTTTGCTTGGTCTTAAACTTCGGTCATCATTAACTGTAACATTTTCAGCGTTTTCTAGTTAATAATTATATTTTAATATTATTTATGCTCATATTAAGTATACATACTAACTTCAAAATTAATTCCTTACTAAAACGCTTTATTAGCTTCGTCTGTAAGTACGTATGTAACGGAAACTTTGAAATCATTTTTCGATACTTCAAAAGATCCATTGAAATTGAAACTTTCCACACTTCTCAAGGATCCATGACTATACAATAATTTAATATGTTTGCCACATTATTCTCAGCAAGATCTTCAGGATTAGTGATTTTTCGTAACTAAAAACATGGTATTGTCTTGTTACAAGAACTAAGACGTTAATTATAAGGCATACTTGGCTTAATTTTGGCTTAACAAGTATATGCCTTGTTGACTATATAATTATAAAAACTAAAAAACGCGGTTTTGTAGCTTGCCAAACTAAATGATAGAAAACATATCATTGTTTAAAAAAACACAAAATAAAACAGTCTTTAATAAGAATCAAAAGTAAAAAAATAACTAAATAAGTCTAAAATAGATATAGAGTGGTGAACAAAAAAGTTAATTTTATCGTAAAAAACCTGTGGTGTTTTTTAAAATATTTTTTTTCGCATCCTCCAAGATTTTATTTAAAATATAATACAAATTTACAATAAATGCCTGAAAGTGCTTCTATATAAACCAAAATCCTTCTGTTACCTTTCGGTATTTTAAAAAATATTTTCATAATGACTATACTTTTACATATACGTTCAATAAAATATTTTCGAGTATTAAAATTAAGAACCTCACCATTTTTTTTTCGATATAATAAATTTGTTTGTTCATCACTCTATTCCTATTTTAAAATTACTGAAAATTACTTTCTATTTTTTAGTTAATTTTATGAAATATTTATTTATGTGAAGAGATTTAATTAAAACGTAATGTTAAGTACATTACCGCTTCCGGTAACCATATGAATACTAAAAGGTTCGCAATAAGATGTCACGCCAATCCCATAAGAAATATATTACCTATATATTCCTTGAATTTCCAGCACAAATTTAATTTTGTAAAGCCTTCATACAATCAGATAAGTGTGGACATTTTACCTCTAACTATGGTCTAAGTGCAATGACGCCACTAACGCTGGTAGGGTTTATGAATAAGGAGTAAGTGCCATGTAGTTTGCTAGGCTCTGTGCCTTCACACATTGCTCCAGCATCTCCTTTAGGTTAAGTTGGCACTTAGTAACAATATGAACCATATATTTAATTAATAGATTAACATAATTTGTTTAACACATATAAAAAGGTTACTTCGTAGTCCCTATTTTTTTATCTATCGCATTTTTATCATATGGCTGTTTAAAAAAATAAATAAAAATAACGGGCCGCTCCGGGATTTGAACCCGGGACCTCCTGCACCCAAAGCAGGAATCATAACCCTAGACCAAGCGGCCGTGTGAAAGGTGTAAGGAGAGAAAGTGAAGAACACTGTGAATGAGACGCTTGAGAAGCATCTGGTCTGATCAGAAACATATCCCGGCATCAAGGTATGAAATATCTTTCTATTTTTATTATTTATATTTTTACCCAAATATTGCAAATTATAATCTGGCGTATGTCTATATAAGGGTTCGACGTAGTCTGATTATTTACAATCAAAAGAAAAAAAGTCCGGTTGACAAAAAAATAATCTCGTAACAGATTAGCCTATGCCCGTGAAAGTTATACGGATCATGTAGGTACTCTGAATAATAAAAATAATAGAAAATATTACAAAGGGAAAAAAAAAGATAAGATTTTTAGTACGATTACTGTGCCTCGGCCAATATGATGGGATTCTAATTTTTGACAGGTTCGAATCGTTAAGAAATAAATATATAAATTGTACTAAGTTTCGATTTACTAGTAAGTTACAAATTCCTCGAAACTCTATCAGGTTTTAACAGTTACTCATATCTCAAATTTGAAAGTCGTTCAGCCCAGTTAATTAATTACAGTTACTGTTATGATGGGATATCTATATGTAATTTTGTTGGGTTTTATTGTTAATTTTGTAATATATTTCTTATGGGATTGGCGTGACATCTTATTGCGAACCTTTTAGTATTCATATGGTTACCGGAAGCGGTAATGTACTTAACATTACGTTTTTATTAAATCTCTTCACGTAAATAAATATTTCATAAAATTAACTAAAAAATAGAAAGTAATTTTCAGTAATTTTAAAATAGGAATAGAGTGATGAACAAAGAAATTTATTTTATCGAAAAAAAAATGGTGAGGTTCTTAATTATAATACTCGAAAATATTTTAATGAACGTATATGTAAAAGTATAGTCATTATGAAAATATTTTTTAAAATACCGAAAGGTAACAGAAGGATTTTGGTTTATATAGAAGCACTTTCAGGCATTTATTGTAAATTTGTATTATATTGTAAATAAAATCTTGGAGGATGCGAAAAAAAATATTTTAAAAACACCACAGGTTTTTTACGATAAAATTAACTTTTTTGTTCACCACTCTATATCTATTTTAGACTTATTTAGTTATTTCTTACTTTTGATTCTTATTAAAGACTGATTTATTTTGTGTTTTTTTAAACTATGATATGTTTTCTATCATTTAGTTCGGCTAGCTACAAAACCGCGTTTTTTAGTTTTTATAATTATATAGTCAACAAGGCATATACTTGTTAAGCCAAAATTAAGCCAAGTATGCCTTATAATTAACGTCTTAGTTCTTGTAACAAGACAATACCATGTTTTTAGTTACGAAAAATCACTAATCCTGAAGATCTTGCTGAGAATAATGTGGCAAACATATTAAATTATTGTATAGTCATGGATCCTTGAGAAGTGTGGAAAGTTTCAATTTCAATGGATCTTTTGAAGTATCGAAAAATGATTTCAAAGTTTCCGTTACATACGTACTTACAGACGAAGCTAATAAAGCGTTTTAGTAAGGAATTAATTTTGAAGTTAGTATGTATACTTAATATGAGCATAAATAATATTAAAATATAATTATTAACTAGAAAACGCTGAAAATGTTACAGTTAATGATGACCGAAGTTTAAGAGCAAGCAAAAAATTTTTTTGGTGTAAAAAAAAATAGTAAATTATATTTATAATTTATATTTTAAAAATAGAAAATATAGTTTAACCACAAGTCATGCCTTCCTTGTAACTATCATTAGCCTTCTACCCACCGCATCACTTTTAGGGTAGTACAGAAATCATACTAAAAATCATCAATAAAGATTTTTTTCATTAGAATGCCACAGAAAAATCCCAAAAGCAAAATAGCCTAAATTATCTAAAATACTGAAAAAGTAACCATCTTATGTTTCGCCAATGCATCAAACCATGCATCAACAGGATAATTATATCAACGATTTTTAAGGAAGGTTAACTGGTTATTTTTTCCAGTATTTTTGAAACTTAAGGAATTGATTTTAGTGATTTTTCCTGTTGCATTCGAATTAATCTCCTTTAGAGTTTTTGCTCATTAATTTTGTTTTCTTTAGAGTACTATAATATAGTATAGTACTATTATATTAAGTGTAGTATGAATATTCTTGTTTGAAGCTAAAATGTTAATAATTTGTTTTTATTAATTGTTATAATTTTAAATATTTTTATTTTGAAGATAAAAGATTCGTCCAGGGCCAGGATTCGAACCCGGGTCTCCCACGTCTCCGCCGTGGTGCTCTAATCAAATGAGCTAGGCTGACTCGTACCACAGACAAATCCATTTTCTTCACCGATCCCATATCCCATGCATTTTTCTTGTTTACTGTAAATTACTTTTTCATCTATAAACTTAATTATTTCTGTTTATATTTGCATCCACGCCTGTCAAGTAAAAACGTTGACAATCAGCAATAGAGTAGAAAAAAATTATGGGAGCCATGAAGAAGTACCTGGCGGTCCCTCTCCCGAGGCTTAATTTGATAGATAGATCCCTCATCCAGGTTCTTTTTAGTCTCCTCCTAGTGTTCTTTGGACATAAAAGGTTGTTATCCTAACCACTGGCACCACAGGTGATCCTTTTTATGTAAACTCATATGCATATATGGAATTGTAGTTTAATTTTTCGTAGGGTATTTATTGTTTTGATTATTTATTAAGCTGGAATAACTCAGATACTTTCTTAGGGTTATGCTTTTAAAAAATATTTTTTAAGCTGAAAATTATTAACATACAACTGCATACCCTTATGATAATTTTAGTTTTTTTATTTAGATCTGATGAAAGTCTTTAACGTGAGCCAAAACGTTGGCATACATTCGAAGAATTCATTCTACTTAGCGCTACGTTCTTTTCTTTGATAATAATGACTAACATTCCCATTGCAACATAGCCCTCGCTTATATATTATGTTTAATTCATAGTATGTAATAATTTTGATGATACAGGTGAAAATAAATCAATAAATCGCTACTTTTTTCTAGTTCTAACTGGAATTTCCAAGAAAATATTTAGGATTTTACAAAATTTATTGTAAAAATAAATAACATTAGCCGTCGCAGTCAAGAACAATAAATATCACGGCTGCATATGGATAAAAAAAATAAAATAAAAACTTGCAAGTTTAAATATTGATGTTATAGTTTTTATGATATAAAAATATTGGTCTGTAAGAGGAGATTTCTTTGGTTTAAGGGAAAATATAATATTACACTATTACAAGAAATATACAATTTTTGTTTTTAAAATATGTATTTTTTTTTTAAATTGCCGAAGGATCTGGGAAGAAAGAAGATCTTAATCTAGGGATTTTTGTGGTTTGAGTTTATTTACAAAGAATTTGAATTTGCCTAACTCAGAGTGGTCTTTGGAAATAATTTAATATTATAATGTTTAAAAAACACGATACTAAAAGTGTTTTTTCTTCGTTTTCCCTTATTTCAGAATATCCTGGCTAAACAACATTTCCATTTTTTGCAAATCGAGGCTGGCTTCCTTTTTAAGGGAATTTTAGTATAAAAATTAACAGAGGAACCAGAAATACTTAATTAAACATTAAAACTATAGTGAATTTAAAAAAATAACCATGTTGGTTGAAGATTTAGAAGATAAGTCTGATTCACTATTAGAAAGTGATTTAAATACCAAGCAAGCCACATTGCATCCGGATCACATTGCGTTCTATGACTCATTGCACTTAAAATATAGTTTCATTTTTGACACATCACATAGCTATGTTTCTGAAATAAATTATAGGTTCATTATTGATAAGGGTGCGAAGTAGCTCATTGGGTATTCCTGCTTACAATCTGTACAAAATATAACAATTACATTTTTATTTTTTAAAGAGAAAAGATAGGCCGTCGACCGGGATTTGAACCCGGAACCTTTGTCTCACCGTGACATCGCTCTGCCAATTGAGCTATCCAAGGCCCCTGCCGGTCGAGGACAAACCTTTTCTCTCATAGATCCTAAAGCCCAGTGCTCCCGCCATTTTTGCGATGAATACACTAGAACGAAGTTCTTTGAACATTAATTTTAATTTATGATCTTATTGACTTACGTAATATTATTATTTATAATTTTTTAGAATTATTGGTCATTTTTTATGAGTTATAAATCTTTTTATTTTTTAAAGAGAAAAGATAGGCCCTCGACCGGGATTTGAACCCGGAACCTTTGTCTCACTGTGACATGGCTCTGCCAATTGAGCTATCCAAGGCCCCTGCCGGTCGAGGACAAATAAATAAATAAAATAACAATTACAGATGGACTGAGTCGGATCTGAAGATACTAAATAGCTCGACCAGTCTCTAGAATGTACCCACTTTTTACCCTGACATTTGAGTGAGATTTCGGTAAAATCTAATGCGGAACCGTTAGCTTTGTCTCTATCATATACCAAGAACCTTCATTTGTTGTAATCTTTTGTTTAATAGACGAGCTGAAACATAAATAAATAAAATTTGTATTAAAATTAATTTATTAAGACCGTGGAAAAATTCCAACGAAAAGCCTCAAGTCTCCAAACTAAAACAGAAATAGAAATATCTGTCCAATATTTCGCCCATTCAGGCATCCTCAGGTTAGAAAGAGAATAACAGCAAAACAAAACATGAATAATGCACCCAAGAAACATCCCACCACCTCGAAGGCTCAAATGCAACTAAAGAGTCATAAGGAAGGTTACTCGACCCCAGCTGGTTAAGGTTAAATAAAAACAGCTGATAGATACTTCAGAAATTCAAAATTCAATATTCACTCACCAACTTTCAAAAAGCACCACAGGAAAAATAACTAATAGCAAACATCACAAAACTTAAGAAGAAAGACCATATGAAAAAATAAAAGTAAAAATGCAAGAAAATATTTTTTTTTTTTTTTTTTATATCATAATCAAGAAACCAGTGGACCTACGGCTACTCCACAAAATATATTAATAATGAAAAGTAAAAAAGAGACCTTACATAATTGTTAAGACCGTGGAAAAATTCCAACGAAAAGCCTCAAGTCTCCAAACTAAAACAGAAATAGAAATATCTGTCCAATATTTCGCCCATTCAGGCATCCTCAGGGTAGAAAGAGAATAACAGCAAAACAAAACATGAATAATGCACCCAAGAAACATCCCACCACCTCGAAGGCTCAAATGCAACTAAAGAGTCATAAGGAAGGTTACTCGACCCCAGCTGGTTAAGGTTAAATAAAAACAGCTGATAGATACTTCAGAAATTCAAAATTCAATATTCACTCACCAACTTTCAAAAAGCACCACAGGAAAAATAACTAATAGCAAACATCACAAAACTTAAGAAGAAAGACCATATGAAAAAATAAAAGTAAAAATGCAAGAAAATATGGTGGGATGTTTCTTGGGTGCATTATTTATGTTTTGTTTTGCTGTTATTCTCTTTCTACCCTGAGGATGCCTGAATGGGCGAAATATTGGACAGATATTTCTATTTCTGTTTTAGTTTGGAGACTTGAGGCTTTTCGTTGGAATTTTTCCACGGTCTTAACAATTATGTAAGGTCTCTTTTTTACTTTTCATTATTAATATATTTTGTGGAGTAGCCTTAGGTCCACTGGTTTCTTGATTATGATATAAAAAAAAAAAAAAAAAAATATTTTCTTGCATTTTTACTTTTATTTTTTCATATGGTCTTTCTTCTTAAGTTTTGTGATGTTTGCTATTAGTTATTTTTCCTGTGGTGCTTTTTGAAAGTTGGTGAGTGAATATTGAATTTTGAATTTCTGAAGTATCTATCAGCTGTTTTTATTTAACCTTAACCAGCTGGGGTCGAGTAACCTTCCTTATGACTCTTTAGTTGCATTTGAGCCTTCGAGGTGGTGGGATGTTTCTTGGGTGCATTATTCATGTTTTGTTTTGCTGTTATTCTCTTTCTACCCTGAGGATGCCTGAATGGGCGAAATATTGGACAGATATTTCTATTTCTGTTTTAGTTTGGAGACTTGAGGCTTTTCGTTGGAATTTTTCCACGGTCTTAACAATTATGTAAGGTCTCTTTTTTACTTTTCATTATTAAAATTAATTTAGCAAATGAAAATTTGTATTTGAAAATGACTACTTTTTACTTCAAGGACGTACGTCATTTATTAAACGAATGTTTCCTAAGAAGAACTTTGTATTTTTAAGATCCTGAAAAATGATTGGTAATATGTTTAAACCAACTAGTACAGTCTCTATCATGTAATGAAACTAAGACCTTTCATGGGTTGTAGGGGTGAAGGTTTTTTTCTTTATTAATCAAATAAAATAACCATTGCTTGTAAAACAATATTTCTACTTTAACAAATCCAAGCTGCTTGTAAAACATTTTTTAAAGAAATATTAATATAAATGGTGACAAAGGAATATGAATATATTTAACAAAGGAGTATGAATATTACTAATTTTTTTTAAAATAGCACATTGATGTGTTATAATATAATTGATATATTATAATATTATGTAAATTGATATAAGAAAAGATATATAGGCGAAGTCTGATTCACTATTAGAAAGTGTTTTAAATAACAAGCAAGACACATTACATCCGGACTAAATTGCGTTCTAGCCTATTACTCATTGAACTATGAATGTAGTTTTGTTTTTGACAAAACAGATAGCTATGTTCCTAAAAGGCACTGTCCCTTTTTATTTATTATTTATCTATGGATCGAAAAATTAGTTAAATGAATCAACATTTGACATACCTCAACTTTTCACGGTTAAAAACTGTTAATATTTCTAGGTCACTAATATAAAAAATACAATTATGGGTAAATATTTGTATCAAGAGATAAAGAGGGTATGCTTAATTGGGGAAAAACCTGGTGGTTGAGCTTGATCTCAGAAAAATCACCTGTTTCCACAACCACTGTCCTTGAGACAATGAACTCTCTGCCATGATCTGAACCCAAGAACCTTTTCAAGGGTTATATGTTTTTTGTTTTTTTTTTGGAACAACTAAAATTTTAAAGATATAGATTTATCAATATTATATTCGTAAAAATAGAGAGCGGAGTGACTCAGTGTTACAGAACTGAGTTGCCACGCTAATCGTCTTGGGTTCATAACCCGCTGCTGGCAACACTTTTATTTATCTTAGTCTATTAGCGGCCGGATATGGATCCTATAGGGCTCGCCCAGCCTCTATAAAGTGGGTACCCAAAATAAGGGGGAAAGTTTGGCGGCTGAGTGTGATCTAGGACAAATCATCTCCTCGTACAATCGTGTGAACAGTAGTCTCAACCATGAACTGAATCCTTTCCCTTTGAGCCTTCATCAGTTGTAGTGACAAGAATATTGGTTCTTGCTTTGAACTAAACAGTGATTTCTCTTAGGAAAAGGTGCAAGCACCAAAGAGCAACTTGTTGGTGGTTAGCGAAACAAACTCCTAAGCTCAAGGTCGCGGGATCGTAGCCCAGCAGGTGGACCTAGGATTTTTTTAAAGGGAGTAAAAAATGCCTTGTTATGCCGTTCTTTAACTTTTAACCCTTAACCTTGTTTAAACTAGGAAGGGACGTTAAGCGGGGGTCCCGAGCCTGTTACTATGTCAGGTACTCGTTAAAAATCGCTATCCTAATTAAAAAAGGATAGGCAAAATTGGAGCTCCCATTGTAGCATTGTCCGATTAGCCATTGTACCATAAAGCGATATTAAATAAAAAAGCAGTAGAACCAATGTAATTCTTCAATTCTTGGGCTGGATTCGAGAATGAAACTTCAGTCTGGCGGATCATTCGACCAAGATTCCTCCTCTTCCATTCCGACTTTCGTGTTATCGTGAGTCAGAATACCCTCCCTTTAAGGAGAAGAAGGTTGATTAAAAATAGGTAAAAACCTTCTAATGAAGGTGACCGGGGAGGGACGACAATGGGCAGGAGGTTTGTCGCTCTGGCGGAGACAATGGATATCGAGTCGTTCTCGAGGGGAGAAGGGGGGAGGAGGACAGTGACGAATGGCGTCCTCGCTCTAATGAAGAGGAACAAACAGCCAAGAAGAAAGGAATTAAAGAAACCCTGGAAGGTCTTCTTCTTTACTGCCGAGGAGGAGTCGTTCTGACCGCCGGAAGCTGCATTATTTGATTCCTTTCCAGGTTCGATCCGGTCCAGATCAGATCGGATATGGTTGGTACCTTCATCTGGAATACACACACGTACATTTTGGGCGATTCATATTGACAAGCTTAGGTGCAAATCGTTAGGATACTGAGATAATAAAATAAATTTACCCTATTTTGATGCATTCTACCTCTGTACATTAAATTGGTCGTGAAGTTCTTTTTAGAAACAAATTTAATTATTTTTCCGAGGCAATGTAGATGGTGTTTACAAGTTTTGGTTGTTCATTTCATTTTATTATAAATAAAAAACAAAAATTAAAAATAAACTTACTTTAAAAAAAAACCTGAATAAACTCTCGGAAAAAGACTTAAATTTCGGAACTATCTGCTTTTGATCCTGAACTTCTTAATTGTGAATAGCCGAACAAGGTTATATTGGTGTGTTGATCGATATTTTCAGGTTAGGAGTAAGCACCGATGGTTTTGACTTACCACATATCTCATCTGCCAACTATATAAACTAAGTAAGTTATTAGTTGTTGATAAAATAAATTTTAAAAATCAAGAATGAATCCATAACCTTCACCAGTATAAACCAACCGATTTAGGGATCAGTTCATTGTACACATTGAATTGATTCTAAGCCAACAATTATGAAGGGGGAGGGGGTGAAATAATTAATCGGAAAGTTCTTAAAGCGATACAATGTCAGGATTCAGGTTTTTCAAAAAGTTTAAATTGGTGTAAAGGAATAAAGATAGAAATAAAAATAAATTGGAAACTCCTTTAGGTACCAGCAGAGATCTCCAGTTTAACCATTCCTGAATCCATTTAGCTTAGTTTGTTCGTTACATCTATACCATGCATTTTTAGGGTCATTTCTTATGTACCTAAAAAACAGTTAGCCACGAAAACGGAATTTGGTTTATACTGGTGAAGGTTATGGATTCATTCTTGATTTTTAAAATTTATTTTATCAACAAATAATAACTTACTTAGTTTATATGCCTACTATATATAATATAGTGACTATATGATGAGATATGTGGTAAGTCAAAACCATCGGTGCCTACTCCTAGGGAAGGGAAGAGGAGGAATCTTGGTCGAATGATCCGCCAGACTGAAGTTTCATTCTCGAATCCACCCCAAGAATTGAAGAATTACATTGGTTCTACTGCTTTTTTATTTAATATCGCTTTATGGTACAATGGCTAATCGGACAATGCTACAATGGGAGCTCCAATTTTGCCTATCCTTTTTTAATTAGGATAGCGATTTTTAACGAGTACCTGACATAGTAACAGGCTCGGGACCCCCGTTTAACGTCCCTTCCGAGTTTAAACGAGGTTAAGGGTTAAAAGTTAAAGAACGGCATAACAAAGCATTTTTTACTCCCTTTAAAAAAATCCTAGGTCCACCTGCTGGGCTACGATCCCGCGACCTTGAGCTTAGGAGTTTGTTTCGCTAACCACCAACAAGTTGCTCTTTGGTGCTTGCACCTTTTCCTAAGAGAAATCACTGTTTAGTTCAAAGCAAGAACCAATATTCTTGTCACTACAACTGATGAAGGCTCAAAGGGAAAGGATTCAGTTCATGGTTGAGACTACTGTTCACACGATTGTACGAGGAGATGATTTGTCCTAGATCACACTCAGCCGCCAAACTTTCCCCCTTATTTTGGGTACCCACTTTATAGAGGCTGGGCGAGCCCTATAGGATCCATATCCGGCCTCTAACAGACTAAGATAAATAAAAGTGTTGCCAGCAGCGGGTTATGAACCCAAGACGATTAGCGTGGCAACTCAGTTCTGTAACACTGAGTCACTCCGCTCTCTATTTTTACGAATATAATATTGATAAATCTATATCTTTAAAATTTTAGTTGTTCCAAAAAAAAAAAAAAAAAACATATAACCCTTGAAAAGGTTCTTGGGTTCAGATCATGGCAGAGAGTTCACTGTCTCAAGGACAGTGGTTGTGGAAACAGGTGATTTTTCTGAGATCAAGCTCAACCACCAGGTTTTTCCCCAATTAAGCATACCCTCTTTATCTCTTGATACAAATATTTACCCATAATTGTATTTTTTATATTAGTGACCTAGAAATATTAACAGTTTTTAACCGTGAAAAGTTGAGGTATGTCAAATGTTGATTCATTTAACTAATTTTTCGATCCATAGATAAATAATAAATAAACAGGGACAGTGCCTTTTAGGAACATAGCTATCTGTTTTGTCAAAAACAAAACTACATTCATAGTTCAATGAGTAATAGGCTAGAATGCAATTTAGTCCGGATGTAATGAGTCTTGCTTGTTATTTAAAACACTTTCTAATAGTGAATCAGACTTCGCCTATATATCTTTTCTTATATCAATTTACATAATATTATAATATATCAATTATATTATAACACATCAATGTGCTATTTTTAAAAAAATTAGTAATATTCATACTCCTTTGTTAAATATATTCATATTCCTTTGTCACCATTTATATTAATATTTCTTTAAAAAATGTTTTACAAGCAGCTTGGATTTGTTAAAGTAGAAATATTGCTTTACAAGCAATGGTTATTTTATTTGATTAATAAAGAAAAAAACCTTCACCCCTACAACCCATGAAAGGTCTTAGTTTCATTGCATGATAGAGACTGTACTAGTTGGTTTAAACATATTACCAATCATTTTTCAGGATCTTAAAAATACAAAGTTCTTCTTAGGAAACATTCGTTTAATAAATGACGTACGTCCTTGAAGTAAAAAGTAGTCATTTTCAAATACAAATTTTCATTTGCTAAATTAATTTTAATACAAATTTTATTTATTTATGTTTCAGCTCGTCTATTAAACAAAAGATTACAACAAATGAAGGTTCTTGGTATATGATAGAGACAAAGCTAACGGTTCCGCATTAGATTTTACCGAAATCTCACTCAAATGTCAGGGTAAAAAGTGGGTACATTCTAGAGACTGGTCGAGCTATTTAGTATCTTCAGATCCGACTCAGTCCATCTGTAATTGTTATTTTATTTATTTATTTGTCCTCGACCGGCAGGGGCCTTGGATAGCTCAATTGGCAGAGCCATGTCACAGTGAGACAAAGGTTCCGGGTTCAAATCCCGGTCGAGGGCCTATCTTTTCTCTTTAAAAAATAAAAAGATTTATAACTCATAAAAAATGACCAATAATTCTAAAAAATTATAAATAATAATATTACGTAAGTCAATAAGATCATAAATTAAAATTAATGTTCAAAGAACTTCGTTCTAGTGTATTCATCGCAAAAATGGCGGGAGCACTGGGCTTTAGGATCTATGAGAGAAAAGGTTTGTCCTCGACCGGCAGGGGCCTTGGATAGCTCAATTGGCAGAGCGATGTCACGGTGAGACAAAGGTTCCGGGTTCAAATCCCGGTCGACGGCCTATCTTTTCTCTTTAAAAAATAAAAATGTAATTGTTATATTTTGTACAGATTGTAAGCAGGAATACCCAATGAGCTACTTCGCACCCTTATCAATAATGAACCTATAATTTATTTCAGAAACATAGCTATGTGATGTGTCAAAAATGAAACTATATTTTAAGTGCAATGAGTCATAGAACGCAATGTGATCCGGATGCAATGTGGCTTGCTTGGTATTTAAATCACTTTCTAATAGTGAATCAGACTTATCTTCTAAATCTTCAACCAACATGGTTATTTTTTTAAATTCACTATAGTTTTAATGTTTAATTAAGTATTTCTGGTTCCTCTGTTAATTTTTATACTAAAATTCCCTTAAAAAGGAAGCCAGCCTCGATTTGCAAAAAATGGAAATGTTGTTTAGCCAGGATATTCTGAAATAAGGGAAAACGAAGAAAAAACACTTTTAGTATCGTGTTTTTTAAACATTATAATATTAAATTATTTCCAAAGACCACTCTGAGTTAGGCAAATTCAAATTCTTTGTAAATAAACTCAAACCACAAAAATCCCTAGATTAAGATCTTCTTTCTTCCCAGATCCTTCGGCAATTTAAAAAAAAAATACATATTTTAAAAACAAAAATTGTATATTTCTTGTAATAGTGTAATATTATATTTTCCCTTAAACCAAAGAAATCTCCTCTTACAGACCAATATTTTTATATCATAAAAACTATAACATCAATATTTAAACTTGCAAGTTTTTATTTTATTTTTTTTATCCATATGCAGCCGTGATATTTATTGTTCTTGACTGCGACGGCTAATGTTATTTATTTTTACAATAAATTTTGTAAAATCCTAAATATTTTCTTGGAAATTCCAGTTAGAACTAGAAAAAAGTAGCGATTTATTGATTTATTTTCACCTGTATCATCAAAATTATTACATACTATGAATTAAACATAATATATAAGCGAGGGCTATGTTGCAATGGGAATGTTAGTCATTATTATCAAAGAAAAGAACGTATTCTTCGAATGTATGCCAACGTTTTGGCTCACGTTAAAGACTTTCATCAGATCTAAATAAAAAAACTAAAATTATCATAAGGGTATGCAGTTGTATGTTAATAATTTTCAGCTTAAAAAATATTTTCTAAAAGCATAACACTATGAAAGTATCTGAGTTATTCCAGCTTAATAATTATAGCATAAAGTGGCGTTAAATGAAAAAGCAAGCATAAATTAAGAAAATTAAAAATGCAAGGAGTTTAAAAGGTATCTATACTAATATAATAAATGCGAAAGTAACTGTCTGTCTCTTACGCTTTCGCGCCTAAACTACTGAATCGATTTTAACGAAATTTGGTACTGAGATAGTCTAGACCCTGAGAAAGGCATAGACTTTTTAATGCAATAAAACGTTTTTAAGGGGTTGGGGAACTCAGCTCATTAGGAAATACCAGTATGTAATCATGAATCATGACAGGAATGGCAAAGGAAGACGTTTTGATTCCCCGTATTCCGATAATTCCAATTGATTTGCCTTTTCAGTTTAAAAGAGTACAGTTTCCCCTGAAAAAAACATTTGCAATAACAATATACAAAGCTTAGGGACAGACGTTTTTCGGGTGTTCGTTTAGAAAAAAAAGTTTTTCCCATGGGCAACTCTAAGTGGCATGCTCACGTGTATCAAACCCGCAAAATCTCTGTTTAGGAAAACAAAAAACTTTGTTTATAAAAATGTACTTAAATAAGCTATTTACAGTAAAACCTATTTTAATATATGTATGTATTTTATTTTCAAAACAATTAGCCTAAAAAATTAAAAATGCTGCCCAAAGTCACTATTTCACGCGGACGAAGTCGCGGGCACAGCTAGTTTAAATATAAAATAAATATAAAAGATATGATGCATAGTGAAACAAAGAATAATATGTGATCATATCAACTAGTTTATGAGCCACAATAGTCACTAATAAAATGGGTAGAATCAGAAGGGTGGGTAAGTTGATAATGAGTTTAGGATTCAATATTAACAAAATGATAGTAAACGCTAAACAGTTTGTAGTGTCAACATCTTAGGAAGTGTCGCCTACTTGTTAAGCCTCATTTACCGGAGCGAATTTTAAGGTTGGAGCTTTAATCGTCTGTAGTCCTTTGAGAATTAGCCAAGAGTGGGAAATCAGTGAGGGCCATTTACCTCATCGGATTTTACCTTAAGTCATGCAGTTTACATATTATATAAATTTCCTAGGGCAATCCTCGTTATACTAAACTAGTAGACCTTTGAGGAATAAACAAAGATAATTATTAGTAAGATAATTTTAAAAATTTTAAAAATCTATGCCGCCACAACTCTTGAAGGGCCTTGATTTCAGAACATGGTAGAAGCTGTAAATTTTTCTTGGGATAACGGTTGTGCAGGGAGGTGATCTGTCCGATATCATGCTCAACCAGCCTGTTTTTTCTTCCAATTAAGGATACCCACTTTAAAGAGGCCACAGGATGGTCTGCAGATTCCGCAGGGTCAATTAAATCAATCGATCAAAACACTTTCATGTTCCAACCAAGCTGAAAAAACTACTGATGTCACTTTGGTAAATGTAAATATCAATCTGACTTTTGAAAAATCTCCCATTCCCAGACTTGCAACAACTAAGAACTGACAAAGACCTGCAAGGTGGGTCGAAAACCTTGATTTCTAATAAATGGTTGTTTACTATATTATTTAAGAATTTATTATCGATCTCCACTCGCTCAAACCCATGATAATTTTATGGTCAACTAATAATTATTCAAGTTGATTTCTTCTAACCAGCGTTACTTCAAACCTAAACATTTTCTTTATAGACTGACTCGTTCTTCGATTATGATTCGAATAAAATCGGATTTTTTAAATTTGGAATTTTTCATAGACGTTGTTCTATTTCCAGAATACACGTTGCTAGCAATAAGATCAGGTTCCTGGTAGTGCAGGAAAAATCTATCCTCGACACTATAGAGATGAAATAACTGAAATGGTAAGGTCGCTTAAAGAGAATGTCGGATAAACGATAGCCTAATAGTTTCTGCCTAATAGTACGATAGCCCGTTAGAAATAAGAAAAAGAGGACGATCAAAGAAGAATGGTGGCTGGATGAGGAGGTCCGAGATCTTTGGACTATATAGATATTCAGATCTGCCGTAAAATGATTTCATTTCTATTTGTTTCTCCATTTTATTTGTTGTTGTGTTCGTCTACTCCTCAATTGTGTCAAATGAGCCCATGACACTCATACCACAATTATCTGTCGAACGGTTTGCTAAATTCAAAGCGATTCTCTTGTTCGACTTTCACAACCGGAATAATACAACCGGGCTCGAGAGCTGAGGAATTCGGAGCCTATACTGGAAATAGTTGAGAATAATTAGAGTCCTAGAGTCGTGTCACTTGGGCTGGACATTCCGTGACCCGATCTAAAGATACTGTTAAAAGGCTTTTCCAGTTCTTGTCAGCTCGGGTATAATTAGCATGGAATCGGTCTTGTACGAGATGCTTTTCCTGAGCAGTTTCTGCAATTTTCTACAGTTTATTTTTCTACCAACTTTATTTACCAACCAGGGAGAGTCACCGATTATAGGCATTAACCTGGCAAACATTCTTCTTGCAACAAATGAAATATTATTTTTGTAAGGTTAATCTGTATTACTAAAGCCCCTGAAGTTAATGCTGGGAGGAGGATTTGTCCAGATGATGCTCAATCGCTAGATTTTGTTTTACCCCTTTTTAAAGAGGCTGGGTGAGCTCCAGAAGAGCCGTAGATCCATATCCGGCCGCTAACAGATGAAATAAAAGTCTAGCAGCGAGCGAGAGTTGAACCTAATTCTTCTGCATGGCAAATCAGCGCACTACCACTGAGCCACACCGCTCCCCTTTTTTGTGAGTGTAATTGAAAAAAAAGTGAATACAATAATTGTATATATCCAAACTGAGGTAATATTTATGAAGGAAGCAGAATTCTTCCGTTCTCAAAGTTCATTTGTGGCTAGCTCAGATCCTTCGCTTGAAGTGGTTGTATTGCTTATATTCAAACTCCAGTCCATGCTAAAGACTAAGAGAATGAATGACAAGATCCTCAATACGAGTAACTCACTCTAGACAAAATTCGAACTAACCACTTACTCACCAGGCCTGCTGATATATTTACTAGATATTAATACAGAACAGCTAAAACTCAAATACAAGTTAAGAGATTCTGTAGTTTCACTAAGCCTTATGGTTGGTAGTGAGATATTTCCTCGGGTAGATGTTTTGCTGCATTTTGAGGTTTATTTCCTTTGCAATTATTACATTTTCTGAAGATGTCTGAATAAGTAAAATATTGAAGCTATTTTTTTTTTAATCCCCCTTTGTTTGGTATTTTTCACCTGAAAACTATGTAGGAAAGGGTCACTGTTATTTATCATCTATTAATTTACTAATTCAGAAACTCTTCAGAAATTTTAAATAATCATCTAAGAAGATTTTCCATTAATTCTTTTATTAAATATTTTTGTTTTCGCTCATTTATAAATAACGAAATGACGTATGTCTCTGCAACATAGCCAGTGATTAAATGATAATAATTTAGTTAATTTTATTATTATTTATTATTTAATTTTCATTTGGACCAGCGTAATTGTGCATTCAGTGGATTTGTTCCAAGTGTTTTTCTCTTTGCTTTTGTACAGGAATATCGAGTTTTGGAATGGTAGTATCAATAGTTGAGTAGGTATCTTGGCCAATGTCTTTTTAATCTTTTCTTGTCACGTCCAGGTAACAGGGAGTAGGAAAGTGGAAGAATGAGTGGGTTTTGGAGATTTTGTTTCGATGAGATGAGGATATTATGTACTTTTTATGAGTATAAGATTTTATAGTGGGAATGTTCATGTCGTTGTGTATGGTGTGATTCGAAATTTACCATGGTGCATTAATAATTTGTCTAAGAATTTTGGACTGTGTTGTTTGTATCTAGTGTATGTGGGCTTCTTTTTCTGAACCCCAAGGTTCTGCTCCATATGTCCAAATAGGTTTCAGTATACTATTATAGATAAGTCATTTGTTCCTCAGGTCAAGTGAAGATCTGTAGTCCAGAAGATGTGATAGTTGTTTGTAGCATCTTGTCAGTTCTTGTGTTATTAATTTTATATGTACGTTCCATGTAAGTCTTTTATCCAAGTATAGTCCAAGATAACGTACATAGTTTTTGGGAGGTACTTCGTCGTTGTCGATTTTGACTGCTGGACACGAAGCGTAGAGAGAAGCTTACATGGCTCGATTTTGAGGCGTTTATTCTAATTTGCCATTTACAGAACCACTTTTCTAAATCGAATAAATGATTTTGAAGAGCTGCAGATGCTAGGTGAGAAAAAATAATGGCTGTACCGTCAGCGAAGATATAGATGGTGGTGCATGGGTGCTCCGGAATATCAGAGGTGTAAGCGGAACAGAGAATAAGGCTTAAAACGCTACCTTGCGGTACACCATTATACGGAAGAAAGAATGAGGAAATCGAAGAATCTATCTTGGAAATGAAATTGTAGAATTAAAAAGTATGTAGGAGGTAAGTGAGGTTTTATTTTCCAGAGAAAACCCTTGTGCCGGACACTATCAAATGCTTTTTCAATGTCATTTCAAATTGCAGGGCAATATTCTTTTTTCTCAAAAGCGATAGATATTGCATGCACGATACGATGCCACTGTTGAACAGTGGAGTGATAAGAACAGTTCTCCTAGGTAAGTGGTGGAGGATAAAGGGAGTGATAAGATCATAGCCAGGAGCTTTTTTGTTTAGCATTTTGTGCAGTACTTGATAAATTAATTTTCGATGAAATGGCGGCAGAGGGAGTGATAAGGGTACGGTTGTTGTCAAGTCCATCTATTTTGTCAGTAAGAGTATTATCCTGAATTTGAATTGCCTAAAATATTTGAGCAAGATGTTTTATATCGCCCATGTGTTGTCTATGAGGATATCGAACCACCTTTTGCTTTAGTATACTCCTTGTACCTGTCCATACTGATCTGTCTTTGTTGTTTACAGCATTTAAGTAGTCCTTGTAACTGTTGTTTTTAAATTTTGATGGTTCTTGTTGAAGTTTTCGGGTTAGTTTGTTGAGTTCTATTTTTGTATGAAGGATGTCTTGTTCTTAGCCATAAAGCATTGATCCTACGTTTTTCTTCAATAAGATTTCGTATTGGTTGAGGTAGGTAGAAATCAGTTTTTGATAAAGTTGCCTTTGGTCTTGTGGAATACCAAACTGCTTTTTGAATACATTCAGTCAAGCATTGTCCAGGTCATTGGCTGTACGTATGTTAGTAAGTACGTATAATAATTTTTGAATTTACTCCAGTTTATATAGCCATTTATTAATGCCAGGGGTGCAGATTTTGTAATGGGTGATTTGATAGCAAGAGGAAAACTAGGCAATGATCTGAAGAGTTCAAAAAGAATGGAAACATTGAAATGTTTAAGTGACAAGGAGTTCGTAACAAACATCGGGTGACTATGATATTGCTGTAGGCCAATAAGTAGGTTCAGAAGGGGAAAAAGTAGAAAGTTTTAGTTCTTCTATGCATCTTTGTAGCCTTTTCCAGCGAGTATTTGAAATTCGAGAACCCTTACTCTAGTATTCTTATCATTACAGTCACCACTAGCTAAGAATGGTTTACCCATAGTTGAAAACAGATTTTTCAATTCATTGATAGAAATAACTTTGTTCGGAGCAATATAAACGGAAGAAATTGTAAGCTGATATTTTGGAGAAGTTAAGCAAATAGTTGTGAGCTGAATTCTATTTGTAGAAGTAGAAGGAACCAAGTGATGATTCAACGATTTGTCTACAATGATTGCAGTACCTCCATGGGCCAAGTGATCCGGATGGTCTGTTCCATGAGTATATATCTTCGTATCCATGAATGTTTGTTTCTCAGTTAAATGAGTTAATTTTAATATTTTATTTGTTTTATATACTTCTCACTTAAATAGTAAAATTATGATTAAATTATTTTTTATTATTATAGGCGTTCCAACATGGGTTGCCTCAACCTGTCAGAGCAGAGCTCCACATCTCTCGGTCCATCCAGTCCCCATAATTAAATTAAAATGGTATAATTTAATTTATTAATTTAATTACATTATTATAAATTTATTATATTAATTATTACGTTTTGACTTAATTTATTATTTAATAAAATATATGTTTGTACATTATGTGTTTTTATAAATATTCGGTAGTTGGAAGATGCGAAAGCAACTTTCACTATACAAATCTGTTAGGTATTAATGAATCGGTAGCCGGTTAGAGAACAGCCCTGATGATAGATAAGGGAAAAACGAAACAACAGCAGAAATGACGAACAAAGAATCTAAGTTCGAAGAAAGTCTGATATGGAGATTGAATATGGTACAATAACGAAAAGACAAGAGGCAGGAAGAACAATATCAGCAAGGAAAAGTTAAAGACAAATTATTTTAAAAGTGATTATCAAGCACAGCTGTATTCTCTTGCACTGCGAATTTGTAAACGTATCATGTTCTATTGACGCACGTGACCTTCTCGATATCTATCGCAGCCCAACCCTCAAACCTTCGGTAGAAATCACAGTTATTTCACGTAGAGAATAATGTTATAACTCAAGGTACGTGCAAAACTATATCAAAGTCACTCCCGGATCAGCATTAAGATGCAGGAGAGAGAGAGTTTTGTAATTTTTTAATTAGATAAGGTTATAATCAGGGTATGGCTTAAGCATTTCCTCTTCTTGACATTACGATTGTGGGTCATATATGACACGTTTTAGCATTCAATAGTGATATTTTATAGCTTTAATATGTTTGTTTATTCGTTTAACGTCACCCCATGGTTACCATGAAAAAATGAGCGATGCTACCGCGGTAGTCCTAAATTTTACCAATTCACATAGAATTAGTCTTGAATAACAATAGTCCTGAATATTAATGAATAATAGTCTTGAATAACCTCCACCCGGACCTTTCTCTTCCACACATATAGAATTAGGATAGGATATAGAGGATATAGAATTAGGATATTTAACGACTATCTAACACCGCACAGGGTAGGGTCCGCTATTTTGCGTCTCTTCCGAAGGACGGTATACTGAAGGATTTTTAACAACTAAAATAGCTGTATTTCATAATTTTTAGTATAGATATTCTTTAGAGGGGATTTCAAAGGTTCTAGAAATATATATATTTCATTTTTTGAAAATGGCACTTATAGTAAAACTTTTCTATGACTTCGGGTTTGCTTTGTTGAACAAACTTATAATTCATGCAAGGCTTACTATGAATGGGTAAGATGAGTAGAATAGCGTAGTTTGATAATAGCAGTTGATATCTGACATTTTTTTAGTGAAATAAAACGTTAAAGTATCGTACCTCACATTATAATTTTTTAGTGTAATACCCATGTATGTTAAAGTACTCACAACTACTATATAAACTACTATATGAAATTTTAATGTCCATCCCTCAGCTGCATTCTTCATACTCTTTTTCTTCTTAATTTTAATTTAAACATTTCCCCTCCTCTCCCAAACTAGTGACCACTAAGGTCAGAATTTTTGTAAGTTTTTATTATTTAATTTCCAAGTTTATTGTATCGATTAATGACTTTTTTTTTTCATTTTAATGCTAGTTAGTGTTACTAATGAATACCCTGTTGTTTTAGTTTTTGAAGTGAATAAATCATTAAAATCGCTTCGATAGTGGGTGACAATTCAAAAAACCGAGTGATAACAATAACGGGGACTATAGTTTGGTGTTGCAGCTACATACCTATTATCTCCAAAACTCAATTACACCACAGGATAACGAAAGGATCAAAGAATTAATTACGATAACTGAGGAATGTGAAGTGTCTCACGCCGCAATTTTGAGGTCATTTTGCTGCGTATCGAGATTTACATTCAGTAAAACTTTTCACTCTGAGAAGCTATGAACAGTTTGTTTAGGTTCCGATCGTCAACTGTCGTCAAATCATATCGATTGGATATAAAATAGTGATAGTCGACATAATAAGGTGTTAGAATAAAAAGTACATAATTTCGCCCTATATGCATCGGAAAGCAAAATCTAAATACAGAGATCGTATACGGTTGGAAAGGGCTTCTCAAGAAAGAACGAATGGTAACAATAAAACACCATATGTCCGAGTCAAACGGACCTATAATTAATAAAGTTGTATTGTAACCCAGCAATTATTTGTTAACTTGATTTTTCGTGAATACATAAATAATAATATTTTATATAAAAATATAATTTGTAACGTAAACGTATTAGCGTACAACATACGGCCATTGCCCATGACAGCCGTCAAATATAAACAAATTTTAGTTATTTTTCTTTTTGTCTTTTTGTACAGTTTAATCCAATTCTTATTTATGTATTAAGCTATTCTAAATTCTTTTTTTGTTTTGTTAGTGTATTTTTGTTTATGATGCCCTGAAAAAGACATGGATCAGAACGTCGGTTTGTAAAAAATAGTATCACAATTTATGTTTAGTTTTTTTTTACCTCCACCCAGACCATTTTCCTTCCCATATTTATTAACTCAACTATTCTATAATTCGAAATAAGCTATAAAATTTGTAATAATTTAACTACTTGGGTGTAAAAATTAAAACTCACCGAGTTTCAAGTCATTTGTTAGCTTTATCACGGTTCAGGATAAACCTTTAAGGGTTATGAATAATGACCCCATTTAATATTATCTGTGCTAAAACATACACCTGCTAAATTTCTGCAACGGCTTAAAGTTAGCATTACTGATTTAAGGGTTGTACACGAACATATTTAGTATGAATTATTCCTAGCACGATCGAAAGGTTTCGCTTATTTGGCAGTAAATCTTCAGGTATTTTCAGGAAATCTTCGTTTTTTTTATTGCCCTTTAAAATTTGTAAAGCCTTTCCAAACACGCGTTATTTGCGTTTAATATAATTTAATTATATCAGTTAGAGTACTACCACTGGGTAGTTTCATTACTTGCCTTTCTCTCTGGGCATGATTTATCTTTCACCATATTTACCTGATGTATTCTGTACACAGTTGTAAATTTCAAATAATACATTTTAAAAATTATATAAGTAACTGTTTGTTTTTATCTGGATATTTGAATTGAGTACCCCATAAGAATTCCATAAAGCTTTTACTTAATAAATTACCCCATGTCAATCCTTGCTCAAATATCCAAGATCAAGATAGTGCGTGGAGTCTGTCGGTGTAATCTCTCAAGGTAAACTGGCATGTTTCGTATCGAAGAGTAAATGTAGTGTGTTGTGATATGTTCAGATCGTATCATTCATTCCCGGGTTTGTTCCAGCCATGTAAGTTTGACAAGCAATGCTTTAAGGTCAGTTATACAAGATATCACATACAACATCAGTTTCAGATAGATGTTTTGGTTTTTAATTAAATTAATAGATTTTAATTTATTTCTTAATTTGAATTGTGAATTTCAAGAAAATGGACACAATTATTAAAACTGAGTAATTCTGGACTTTCTGAAGAATAAAAACCTGAATGAATTTTCACATAGTTATTACATAAGAGGAAAATATTATTATTATCCCATCACAAATGTACATTGCCCCGCAGTCGAAGAGACGTTAAGCAAATTAAAAAAAAAAGTTTTGTCCCACTGTTTGAAATAATTAAATAGTTTAAAAATATAAAAGAATCAGATTTTTCTTTATTTTGATCTGAATAAAATATAATATAACTTATCTGAATATACAATAATGATACAAAAAAAAAGAAACAGTTATATGAGGGCTTTTTTTATCTATTATTCATACCTCCATCTTATCTTAAAGCTCCTTCATATCCTGGATGTTAATTACTTAAAGCATCAATGCTTAATACAGATGTAGTTATTTCACAAGTAATATTATGAATTTGTTATTTTCTAATGATATAACAATGTTATTATTTTCCAATACATAACTACAATTCTTTAAATTAAAATTAATTAATAAATTTGTATATTGATTAATTATTAGTCGATCCTGTAAGTATAGAGAAGAAAATGATCCGAGTGTATGTCAAAAAACAATTCCTTAAAATAGTGATAAATACTTATCAGAAACTTGAAGAAAAACTACTCTTAAGGACTTAATAGACAACATACAAATAAAAATTTAACTAAAGTAATTTGAATAAACAGGATACCAAAAAGATATATTATTGTGTCGTAACGAATGAAATTTCAGTTTCATTTGTTTCGTTTATTTACAGTTTTCTTTTCATTAGGGTTATGTATACCGTTTGAAAGATGATTTAATCCTTTTTCATAATCAGTCTTACTTTCCCTTTTGAAAGTGAAGCAAGTTTTAAAAATAAATAAGAATAAAATTTCGGTCTGGAGAATATGACCTCACCATCAATTAACGTGGTAGGCCGAAGACTATGTTGGACAACGAAAAGCTGAAAGAGCCTCCCATTTCCAAATCACTCGTAAATTAGGTTCACAACCTGGAGCAAGTGCCATGACCGTTTTCAGGCACCTTATGAAGCTTGGTAAGACAAAAAATCTGGAAATATGGGTACCGCATGAATTAACCGAGGCCCAGCAGCTTACCCGAATGGAAACGTGCTCCTCGCAAAAGCTTTAGGAGCTGAATATAGAGGTCCTTCCTCACCCACCATATTCTCCGGACCTTTCTCCGACTGATTTTTACTTTTTCCGTTGTTAGGATAATTTTTTAAGAAATAAAAAATTTGAAAACGAAAATTCCCTGAAATCGGCCTTTCAAGACTTCGCTTCTTCCTTGACACCTAATTTCAACAGAGCGGGGATAGAAATGCATGTTTTACGTTGGGAGAAGTGTATTGAAAGTGAAGGATCCTGTTTTGATTAATAAAAGTATTGTTTAATCATTTTTTGCTAATAATTTAAATTTACACATTCACTGACATTTCATATGCTACAACCCAACAAACCAAAATATTTTGAATAAACTAGATACAAACAAATTAAATTATAAAATTATACAAAAAATTAAAAAAAAAAACTTAATAATGTGATATAAGTCAGTAACAATATTGATAAAAATAATATGTAGATAGGTAACAGAACTAAAACAATATAATAAATTAAAGTTAAATTAATAAATTAAATTAATTTAGGTTTAAATAAAACCAATAAATTAAAGTAGTTGAAATTATAGAATGGCAATAATTGGGACAATGAAACTTGGAAATACATATTAGCAATGTATTATTTTCTAACTAAGGGAACAGAATGGCTCAGTGGTAGAGCATTGAGCTGCCATGCCGGAAATCCTGGTTCAAATCCCGCTGCAGGCAAGACTTTTACTAAGCCTGTTTGCAGTCGGAGATGGATCATATAAGATCTAGGATCCTCTTGGGGCTCACCCAGTCTCTATAAAATATTCTAAAAATAGAATATCCAAAATAAAGGGTGAAAAATCTGGCGGATGAGCGTGACCTTGGACAAGACACCTCCTTGCAAAGTCGTCCATGAAACAGTACAGTCTCTACCATGTACTGAACCCCAGACCAGTTCACGGGTTGTACTGGTACTGGTACAGGTTTTTTCTCCTATCTATTAGTAATAATTGATTATTTTTTTATTAAATATAGGATATTAACTATTCACTAATTAATACTAATTAATTTATAATATTCAAATCTACCCCAAGAAATATATTAATCTAAAAAACTAAAAATGTATAGTAAAACATCCCGTAGTGGTCAGAAGTATATGTGTGAGGAAAAATGATTAAGTAAAAATGAAGACAGTGAAAAATATGAAGAGAATTAGGAGATAAGAAATTAATAATTAATTAATTTATATTAAACATAGAATAGTAGGTATCTATTTAATAATCGCTAAACTAAATATCTTATATATAAAGTTCATATCTAGCTGTGGAATCAAGATTGTAAAAATCAAAATTCGCTAAATGTCAGTTAAGATACATAGCTCAAAGGTTAATTGATATAAACACAATCTACACAATAAAAGCGTGACAATAAAATGAACAATTAACACGATCCATTGGTAATGAACTGGGCCAACAGCTTAGTTTATTATAGCATGCCTCAACACAATTTCTATTGCTTCATTTCGTATTACGGTTTCATTTTTATAACCACTTAAAATTCCTTTTTAAAATGGATTCTTTATTTAATTGTTTTTAATTTACAAGTCCTTTGGTATATCACGGGATTAGACTTGTGACTTTAATGTTTTTTTTTTGTTTTTTTTATTACTTCGCCGTAAATCAGTTGAAATTACAGTGTTTCATTTGTCATAAATTGGACCTTCGAGAGTTAGAAAAATTTTAATTAACTTCTTCCAGCTACGTGATAGTGTTTTTTTTATTAATAAAAGCATATAATACTCCTTTTCCAAGGTCAAAATTCATGTGACGAATTAAAAATCTACAGCGAGATGATTCGGTTTATTTCAGATGTCTATTTCTCCTTCATAGAATAGGTTTTACGAATAAATATTTGACGGCAAAGTGAAATGCTAACTTTTAATAGAAAATTCTTAATGCATCTTGATTGATTAAACTCAAGTATTTAATTATTTGATCTATTAACAGCTACGGATATTCTCTGTGGAATCTACATGCTCTTCAGGGTTTTAGCCAGCCTCTGTAGAATGGGTTCCCAAAAATGGGGATAAATTACGCAGGCTGTTCAGAATGATTTCGTACAAATCACCTCAGTGCACAATCGTTGTTCTAGAAACAGTGCAGTATGGGTTGTAATGGTACAGGTTTTTAATTAAGGTGATTCCTAATATAATAAGAAAATAACGAAAAGGTTTCTATGAAAGTACTTATTAAGGATTAGTAAATTAGTAAATATCTTACTTACCTAAATATATATAAAATATTTTATAAATAGATAGGCTATGTAGGAATAAAATTGTAATCTACACCAACTAGTGGAGTACAAGTTTTCTGTAACATATATTTTTTTATAGGCTTTAGTTAAAACTGTTCCATCATTGCATACCAAGAGTCTAAAGAAGAATCATTAATACAGTTTATTGATTCTTGTATTAATTTATGTTATTTTTTACCGATTTTTTGTTTTGTTTAATAAGTTTTCAGACATTTGAACTTTTAAACTGAGATAATTCTTACATTCCGCTGCTGGCAAGCCTTTTATTTTATCTGTCAGCAGCCGGATATGGATCCTATAGCCAAGAAACATTACAGTCTCTACCAAGTACTAGACCCTTCACGTTGTGTAGATATATATATATATATATAAAACTATACAACGTGAAGGGTCTGGTGCTTATATATATATATATATATATATATATATATATATATATATATATATATATATATATATATATAATTTGGTTTATATAGTTTATAATACACCTACAATCTAAAATCAGAACCCGACTAACATCGCCATAGCCATCAGAATATTTTTTGTCCTGTCTCTATGAAATACGAGACGGCTCTACTTCTTATGTAAATTAACCAAGAGCTTGGCTGCCCTTATGTTACATGATCTACCAAAGCGGGGGGAAAATCCAGTCTAGTATAATGGGAGTAGTTTATGTCTGGCTCAATGAAAAGAAAATTTGGATAATTTGTCGCGGCTAGGAATCGGTGATGAAACAACCGAAATTATTTAAATTTACATAATTTAATACCATCCTTAGGCTCCGAATCTCGTTATTAGTGAAATAGGCTCGTCTTTTATCCATTTTATTCTGATAGGAGAAAGCTGAAATGTGTAAAGAGTTGAGCTTCCGGCATTCCTAGAATATTATTAATACGTTTAATAATTTATATTGAATAAAATTTTAAAAATATAACTTTTCTGATTGGGTAATATTAGTCTTAAAACTATAGAAAGACGAAAAAGAGCCTTCTTCTTTCATAAATTAATTCATCAATAATTTGTCAGCATTGATGAGGAAATAGCTGACTGGATATTTCTTGAGCAATGCTGAAAATAGTCAATGAATTTTACATTGAACAACTTATTTAATTTTTTGCAACTTTTCGGCCTAATTTTTTAGGTAGAGAATAAATTAAAAGGTTAAATTATAAAATAATTGATGAGAATAAGAAAATAAATAAAATAATAGGTACGAGGACTGCTGACAGAAGTGAAAACTCAATACTTTGGAATTCGATTTTGAATTTCCGAATCAATTATTATAGTCTGAATTATTTAAACTTCAGATATGTAAATTTAAATAATTAACATTAATCTGATTTTCACAAATACTGACACTCCGAACAATAATTATGTACATTTTCACGTAGTTTATTTATTAATCAATACATACAGGCAGTTGTATGTTGAACGTCTTGGTGGCGGGGTGCTGTCTCATGTTTGGAGCCTGTTTGGGCTGTTGATCGTTGGGATGTTTTGCACCTTTTTCTTCGAGATGCGATTCACATAACCCCTTTTTGATTTTGGTGTCTTGATAATGCCTGAATAGGCGAAACGTCGACTGGTAAGTAGGTGTATTTTTTGAAACATAAGGCTTTGCATTGTGGTTTTTCCCAATTGCATTATAATAAATAACAGTGTTTCTTTTTGAGTTTTTGGCTCTATTTTAGTGAAATAATAATTAGTATATAGTTATATTATTTATTCCTGGTATTGGTATATACATAGATGTTAACAAACTTTATTTTATATTATAGCAATTATAATGCTATGATTACTGAGTCTCAGATTAAGCCCTGAGGAAGCTTGGCCAGTGTGGCCAGCGAAACGTCGTCAATGAATTGACAGAATTGACAACACGGTCAAAAGCAGAAGAAACATCTGATGAATGGATTAAAAATACTTAGGTCATTTGAACTTTCAATCATTTCATGACACAAGCTATTTAACTATTACATATAAAATTATGGGGGAAACGAAAAGTTCGACTTGTTTTATGTTATTATTAATCTTAATTGCAAAACTATTAAACGACCTTTTTAGTTGAAATATAATTATTACATTAATGGAGTTCTAACCTTTAAACTAAAGTTGATTAAAACAAATCCTATAACTCATTTCATTCCCAGACTGCTTTGCGTCGCCAGTCTCGCGCTATACGTCACAAGCATGTCGTGCGGGTTAATGACGCGAAATCTTAAGTTTTTCTACTATCGAAAGTCATTAGACACGTCTAAAGAAGTTTTCACTTCGAAAATAACTAGAGTAAAATGAACAAAATAAAACACAGTAAAATTACAAAGGAAATATTTTATTTAGAATAGAATAAAAAAATAATTTTATTCTAGGACCAGATCCCTTAAGAATAATAGGTGTGTTTATATAATAGGTACAAAATTAAATGAATATATATCAGGCCCCAAGGCACATTATAAGAATGATGCAATACTTACTGAAGTACATGAAAATAAATAAAAAATAAATGATATCTCCTGGTAAAGAAAAAAAAAATCTAAAATAACAAGATATTTAATGAACTTCATGTTATTAGTGATAGTTTCGAGCTTTTAGACAATTTTTAATGGTTTATAAAAGAATTTCAATACCATCATTACAATAGGAGTGCATTGCTTTACGAATAACCAAATTTTATTTATTTGCATGGAGTTTGCAAATAATATTAAAAAATTAGTTTTATTGAGTACTGAAATGGTTCTCTTGAAGGAGCGACATGTAAATTACAGTTATACAATGTGAGAAATGAACAGTTGTACAATTTATAAAATTGGCGAAGGTTGGCCGCTATTAGGTAGACAGGAGATAACAGGCTAGTATAATAAAAAAAAATGTCAACCATCAAAAGTGTAATCGTTCCAATGATACATTATGTATTTATTTTTATCCAGATTTTTTTCTTTCTTCTTTTTTTTCTTATATTTTTTTTTCTATTTACGAATAAAAAAACCAACACACACACACAATTCTTGAGGTAAACTAATTAGTTTACTTATTGAGTCCACAGGTTTCATTATACATGATTCATGGTTAATTAAACGTGTTTTTTTTTTACCCATTGTACCTTTTGTTTAAATTAATTTGTTATTTTTATCAAAACGCAGTAAAAAAAACAATGGCAGCCGAGAGCGGTGTTTGATTTTAATTGTTATAAGATGAATACATTCAATTAAATCACTCTTCGAAAAAATATTTTATATTATTGCAGATTCAACTTTTACAATAATTTCAACTAATTCGGATTCAACTATGCACAAATACAAGATATGTATGTAAACGTGTTCCTATGTGACCTAATCTTAAATATTAATTAATTGTAATTTTAAATATATAAAATATATATTATTTATAATTTTTATATTGAAAAGTAAAAAGAGACCTTACATTAATGTTAAGACCGCGGAAAAATTCCAACGAAAAGCCTTTAAGTCTCCAAACTAAAACAGAAAATATCATTAATCAATGATTAGTTGCATTTGAGCCTTGGAGGTGGTGGGATGTTTCTTAGGTGCATTATTCATGTCTTTTTCCTGTTATTCTCTTTCTACCCTGAAGATGCCTGAATGGGCGAAATATTGGACAGATAATTTCAATTTCTGTTTTAGTTTGGTGATTTAAAGGCTTTTCGTTGGAATTTGTCCGCGGTCTTAACACTTATAACTTTTATTAATTGTTTTTTTAATTTTTAAATATTTGATTTTGAAAAGAAAAGATTTGCTTTGGCCGGGATCGAACCCGGGTCGTCCGCCTCCCCGTGGCAGTCGTCTAACCAATTGAGCTACAAGGGGTCGCCTCCCAGTCAGGCAAATCCGTTCTCTTACCGATCCCCTGTTGTCGCAATTTTGCGATGTGTACACGAGGAAGCATGTTCATTGAACATTACTTTAATTTTGGATCTTGCTGACTTACGTCATTATATTATTTATAATTTTTTATGAATTGTTTTTTAATTTTTAAATATTTTATTTTGAAGAGAAAAAATTTACCCTAACCGGAATTCGAACCCGGGTTCGTCCGTCTCTCCGTTGCAGTGCTCTAACCAATGGAGTTACCAGGGGTCGCCTCCATAAAATATATAGGTTTAATTACTTTTTTGATAGTGAATGACACACTAAAGAGTTACATAGGATGTAAAACTTTTGATTACATTAATTATTTTGACGAATAATTACCTAAAAATTTATTTTATTAAAGAGAGAAAATCGCTTTCTAGTCATATTTTCAAGTTATAATTGTGATAATTTACGAATTTTTTACATACAAATGTTTGTTTACATATTTATGTAACAAAAAATAAAATATTTTAATATTTTATGAATAATCACATAACTATTTTCCTCATTTCATAATAGGTAGGACGAGGATATTGAGTCACCGATGACGAAGAGGTCTCTGATGCTATAGAGAAGCTCAAGAATCACAAAGCGCAAGGAATAGACGACTTACAGACAGAGCTTCTGAAGTATGGTGGAAAAGTCTAGCAAAGGCTATGTGTTATTCTTGCTTAGCCTTGAATGTGTTATTGAGGTTCAAAACAATCGAAGCGATGGTTTCCCATCTAGAAGAGAAATAGGTCAGTGTGATGTACTTTCTTGTCTGTTATTTAACCTTGCTCTCGAGAAGGCAGTCAGAGACTCCGGAGTTCAGACAAAGGGAACCATCATAAACAAATCGGTACAGCTCCTTGCCATGCACATGATATTGACATTATAGGAAGATCAAAGCAGGCAGTTGAAGAAGCCTTTCTTTCCCTAGCAGAAGTCTAGTAGTTATGAGCAAGTACATGGTAGCTAAGGTGGAATTTGGTGTGTCTCAGAATTCACCCATCGTGGATCTCAAGTAACATGCACCCAAGCCCATCTGTCTGGAAATCAGGAAACGAATATTGTCAGCCCAACGTTGCTATTTTGGTCTGAGACAACGTCTAGCAAATAAGGGTGATTACAAGAAAAACGAAAATCATCCCGTATAAGACACTGATTCCCCCAGTGCTTACATACGGAGGACAATGACGGGGGACATGGACAATGACGAAGGATGCAAACCGAAATTTTCTTGTATTCGAACGATAGATCCTCCGAAAAATATTTGGGCCATTCTAATGGAAAGGTGGAGACAAAGAAAAAACGAAGAAATATACGATCTCTTTGGTGAGCCTAATGTGGTTAATGTCATTAAATGATCTCGACTAAGATGGGCTGGATATGATGAGGGAGGGGGAAGTTCCAAAACGAATACTGGCAGAGTTCATCCATGGACGGAGGAGATTCGGCCGACCGCGGTGGATTGATCGTGTGGCAGAAGACGAGAGGAACTTGGGACTCCACAACTGGATGGTAGCAGCACTCAACAGGGACTACAGGTGATTAATGATTGAGGAGGCCTGAATGCGCCCACGTGATTTCGCACCGAATTATTAATAATAATAAAACATGTATATGATTCTAAAAAATATTTAAGTATAAATAAAATCTGAGTGACAATCATACATTTAGTAGGAGGGATTTACTACGAGCATGAACAATTGTTTTAACTGAGAATCAAAATAAATAAACATCAAAATTATTTTGTTATCGAGCCTTAATTCAAATTTGTTTGATTTTTAGGAATACATTTTATTTAAATGACAAATTACTATTATATGACTAACTGAAATATTTGTCGTTGATAACGTACCTCCAATGCTAAACACAGAGTATCCACAACGTCTCTTCTTCTTTTCAAATGATTTTATCACTTATTTTCCTGTGACATATTTCTTCGACAAAAAATACTTGTTGATTGCTTTCCTCTTGTTTCTATTATATTAAGCCTCAGCATTTACTTCTCGGTGATTATCTATTCAGTACATTATTCGAATTTCACTTTTTGCAACCCATTAAGCGATTTTTAACTGAATTTACTGTTTTTTCTATACTTTTTGTTATTTGTGGTGCATTATTATACACATTGTATGTTTATAACTTCAATAATATATTTTTTTATTTTTATAAACGCAGTATAATAACTAACACGAAGTACACTTGCGGACAAAAAAACCGGCGCACCTACATTTTTATGTAAAAAATGAATACGAGCAGGTAAACGGTCAAACTTTTCTTACCTTTTTAAAAGGAATATAATCTCGAAGAAGAATAAACGATAAAAAACACATCTTCAGTAGACAGCGAAGCCTATAATCGAAAATAAAGAAGAAAGTTTACTTAAATTCAGAGTTAACAAAAAAAAAAGCCTCTATTGTTCGATATCCTCCTTGCCTCCTCTTGCTCGGATGACATCCTGGACTCTTTTAGGCATGCTTTTAATGAGGTTGGCAACGCGATCTTAAGGGATCTGGATCCCATTCGCGTAAATTAGAAGTCCTCAGCTCTTGGAGGTGCTTGGCGGGTTCAATTGTCGCCGGATCGATGTCCCAAGCTGGTCCCAAAGATGTTCAATCGGGTTGAGGTCGAGGCTGCGAGCTGGCCAGTCCAAGGTTCGGATACCGACCTCGTTCAGGTAGTCCCGTACCACGTATGCAACGTGTGGCCGTGCATTATCGAGCATTAAAAGGAAACTGAGGCCATCTGCACCATATAAGCTGTAACAGCACTCATCGTAAAAAAGAACAGAGGCCCAGTCATCAACAGTCCAAGCACCATTTTCGCGACAGAAGTTGAGGCGTGCTGTACGGTGCGCAGCAGTTCAGCCAGCCTTCTCCCTACTGTCCGCTTGCTGACATGTGTACCCCGAGCCCCACTGAGTCGGTGGGTGGTCTCGACCGCTGATTGGAAACGATTTCGCAGGGTCTGAACATCAATAAATCGGTCATCTCATGGGGCTATCGCCCTCGGATGGCTTGATCCGTGTCTCCTGCCATAGCTACCAGTTTCCCGGAACCACTGGACTGCACGGCGAACGGTTGTTTTAGGAATTTCATGCACTCTGACCGCATAACGTTGATTTCGGCCGTCTTCGATTTAAGCGATAATGCAAGCAACAAGTTCAGGCGGCAAAACCATTTTTACTCTTTAAAAAGTTCCTATTGGAAGAATATTGCCGTAGGAAAGAAAAGACACTGGATAGTGCGTCTGAAAAGTCACCCGAAGAGCAACTGAATTGAACTCGATGCCTTATCTTTCAGTTTTAATCCCCAATCCTCGAGAGAATTAAGACCTTTTGTGTAAATCTATAAAGGATAGTAATCTGCTTTGACCTGGCTAACTGTAGTTAGTTATCACAGGCTCTAATCTGCATTTTTCACATGGAATTGTAGGTGCGCCGGTTTTTTTTTCCGCGAGTGTATATTCATTACACAAAAACGATGCGCATTATAAAATATTCACTATATTAGTGATAACTAAAAAACCGAGATAGTAGATTAGTTCAATGATTCCCGAAAATTAAATTAGGTAATATTTCGAAAAAAAAAATTAAAAAAGTTCTAATAATAAACCCTGAAGTATTTAAACTAAAAACAACATTTCTTCTGGATAAATCATTGTTTCTAGTTGTAATGCAACCATTGATAGTTGCATTTGGGCTTTGGGGTGTTTCCTATGGTTGGTGTCTTGCTGCATTTTGTGATTAGTATATGGTTTATTTTCTCAGCTATTAATTATTCTGTTACTGTACTGATTATGCCTGAATGAGTGAAATATGGGCGGTTATTTTTGTTTTTTAATTTTTATTTTAGAGCCTTACGGCGTCGCCCTTCAACACTAAAGGCTTGAAACAAGGTTGTCACCAACGCTCTTTAACCTGTTCATTGAACAAGCACTCAAGAGGTGGAAGAAAAAATGCAGGTAAATGGAAGTGAAGATTGGGGATGAATATTTATTCACCTTGCAACTTGCAGATGATGAAGTAGTCATTTCATCACAAGAATGGGACCTGCAATATATGCTTAGGAAGCTCCTAGAAGAGTACTCAAATGGGGTCTGGTCATAAATCGGGGGAAAACGGAGTAAGTACATGTTCTTTAATTCTCCGGGTACGTCATTGTAGATTGAAGATTGGACTCTAGCTCCCAGCAAGGACTTCAAGTACTTAGATCTCTATATAAATGAGACAAGGATATAGAAATGAAGATATCCCGAGGAAGGAAAATCGTTAGGATCCTCGACTTATTTCATTTGGATTAAAAAGGAAATAAATCATTCTTTTCTTCTGGAGACAACCCTACATGGGGTCGAAACATGGACAGTAAAAAGACAAGATGTTTGTAAACCGATTGCGCTTGAGATAGACTTTATAAGACGTAGCTGCGGTATCTCAAAGCTCCATCACATACCCAATAGTGTTATAAGAGAGACTTTGGGGCAGGAGAAAAATATATCATACGAACTAGAGACCAGGAGACCATCTGGCCACCTGATAAAAATGAACGACAATAGATGAACAAAGAAACTCTTCCTATACAAACCAAATTACAGAAGAAAGAGAGGAAGACCGAGAAAGACAGTGCCATTTAAAAAAATCTATTCAAAACCAGTTTGGTGATTAATTCTTCCCTATGATTTTTCTCTATCTAATCTATCGAGGGATTAGGACAGTCAAAAAGAAAACATCCTCTTTGAAAAGCTAACCTGCTAAATGCGTTGCAGTGGCGGCGGCTCAGCAGAATAAATTGCCAAGAAAGAAGAGTGCTTTCAGTTAAGTCCCTGTAAAGCCATTATCTGACTTGAAGCAACTAGTTACAGTCAACTATTCGACAATTAACTGCGCAAATAAACTCTGCTACAGCAGTTTTATTTCTTCCTCTCCTTACTTGTATTCTTAATTTTCTCGTAAGGTGGTAAGTAGCTCTCAACAGTATCAAGAAAAGAATCACAACTCACGCCTACATTGCTTTTGTACTCGAATGTGTTGCAACAGACATTTTCTTAGATAGATAGTTATATAGATTAAAAAATATACGATAATAAAATATAATAAAACAACGCCTGTGCCAAAACAGCCAATTAAGAATATTGGTTTGAGCACATGGTAGGGACTGTTTCCAAGCCAACGGCAAGGAGGTGATGACAGCGTTATCACTCTCAATTACAAAGTTTCCCCCCCCCATTCCCCATTAACAGTAATTACTGGTAAACGGCTACCTAGATCTCACGACAGTTAAAAGAATATTACAAGAATATATCTATCACTGCCGGTTTCGAATTCAAGACCTACGGCTTAATAACCCAACTGTAATATTAACGAAATAACTTTGTGCCCCCCCAAAAAAAGATTAATTCTGAATCGGACTGGACCAGTATTGTTTGTCACATTTATTACGCTTTGGGTTTAGAACAAAAGTCTTATGAAATCGGAGACCACTAAATCCTGTGTCATCGTTCTCTGAGGATTGATATTTTAACACCGTAAATCTTCGTTTCCTGGCGCTACTGCTATTTCAAAACGAAGATGTTCCTACGAACCAATAGCCACAATACAAGTTGGTTTAATAATGTACTCAAGACATCAAAAAATGTGATGCGATTTACAGAATAGTCTTGAAGAAAAGGTGAAATGAATACAACCTGGAAGAAACACTACAACAATGAATTGTATTGGGTTCAGTACATAGTAGGAACAATATTGCTTTCAAGATAGCGGTTGTGTAGGGAGGTGATTTGTCCGATATCCATCTCAACAATCGTCTGGATTTTCTCTCAATTTAAAGAGGCTGAGTGAGCCCTAGGAGTGTCTACAGATCCCACAGGGTCCATATATGGCTGTTATCAGATTAAATAATTCATCCAACACTGCCGAGCTTAATTCATCTGCAATCTTCAAATCTACAAATCTTCTGCACAGCAACTCAACACTCTACCACTGAGCAACCACTCTCTGATGGCTTGTGAGGGTTGTCAATTAATAAAATGCAAAGGAGAATTTTTATATCAGCTCAGTAGAAGCAGAGTAACTTCTCTATCGAGAATACGTAATACGAACAGAATGATGAAGTTAATAAATTTCACTCATATGTCACATTCGTTCAGCAACCATAAACCAACATTTCTCCTCACGTACCTTATGCAAGCTTAGTCTCTAAAGCCTAATTGGACAAAAAGTCAGTTACGGTTGAACGATCCAGAATAGATCAAGGCTCGCCGTCTATTTGTACAGATGTTATATAGTGCGCTGCTAAATTGGACATATTTCCTCCTAGTGGAGAATGTGCAGGAGTCAAGGATTATAGCACACTGGGTTGCGCAACGCATTTGCATCCTCAGTTCTAATGAGGCAAAACCAGGGTCGCGCCATTTTCTACCACCGGCGAAACTCTGTCAAGGAAGTCCTACAGCGACCAATTATTTGTAGAAACCTTCTGGCATTCCGCGCAACGGGAATAAGTGCAACTTGGTGACAGTTAACATTAATCGTGGGCTTGATCAATAAGCAACCTCAAAATCAGGTCAAACCAACTTACAACAGACACTATCCTGTTAATCAAATGTTAGTTTAATGTTTGAATGTTTTACAAATGTTAGATTTAGGAAATTCCAAGTGCGCTTCAAAGTCTCTTAGAATGTCCGATCTCGATTCTGCAGTTATGCGATGTTCTTATTCTTTTTTATGTCACAATTGGTGCTGGATTTGGTAAGTTATCTATTGGCAGATAAGTTAGCAGTTTTTAATAATTTTTCAGACATTATGTATTGTTTTTAAAATTTACATCGTTAAATGATAATCTAAAGTAATTAAATAAAATCAAAATGCACAATTTTTATGCCTACTGTATGATTTTTGATTCCAAATCGAGCGGAACAATTGGTGTTAGTGTTTATGATGTATCCGAATTTCTCGTCAACAATTGTTTACATTATACATAAATCTTCACTGGTTTCTGGTTTAGACTATGTTAAAATTTTCTTCGCCAACGTTTCGCCAGACATACTGCTAGCTTCTTCAAGGCTGGATCGAGAATGAAGACGCTCCGGTAACTCGCGGCTTTATATAGCCGTCGCTCGGGTTCGTTCGGGTTCACTCGGGTCCACTCGTAGTTCGTCGGGTTTTTCCGCTAGTCCATCGGGTTCTTTCGTGTTCGTGGTCGGAGTCTGCTCTTCCATGACTGTGATTGAGTTGTTTCTGTTTTTTCGGGCTCTGCTTGGCTGGAATTAGGTTTTTTTGATTCTTCTTGAGTGACTTGTTGTTTTTTCTTTTCCTTTGTTGGTATATTAGGAAGCCATAGTTTGCTTAATCTGTACCCGTCTTCCCTGTTGAAGTTTTCCGGACGCTTGACTATTTCAATGGCTTCCAGTATCCTCCTTTCTGTGTTATTGTTGCATTTCTGAACCACTTTAATTTTTTCAAATTCTATGATATGATTCGTGGTGGTAAAGTGTTCCGCCAAAGCTGATATTTTGCTATCCATTTTTTTCACACTTTTAATGTGTTCATTAAGTCTTGTGGATATCAGCCTATCCGTTGATCCTTCATAGAGTGGTGAAGGATTTTTAATAATTCAGATGGCTTTCTTGCCTACTTTTGGGAACGTTGTTCAATCCAATCTGATTTCTAAGAATCATACTATACTCATTCTATAATAATAAATTATTTAATTTAGCAAGTTTCTTGCTTCTTTGTAGAGTATTTTTTAACGATGGAATTTTATATACTTTTAACAATTTTTAAATAAATATATTCAAGGATTGTCGATTGAAAGTGAGATACAATGAAGTTAACGAAGAACAATAGAAATTTTATGTTATTTTAAAGTTAATATAAATATGTATAACGTTTTATATTAATATGAATAACTTTATATAAGTATTTATCTTTCTATTAAATGTTTAATATAGTATAGTATGTTAATATTTTAATATGTAATAATATTTTTTACTAAGTTCTAATGAACAAGAATTTATATTTGTAATTATGTAAGTAATGTAATTATGTATATTCTGTAGTGGTTAGGGCAATAATAACCATTTGTAGTTGTTTGCCCTGAAAATAAAACTACAACAACAACAATATAACTATATCTTACATGAAAAATTATTTTAAATATATTTTCGATTGAATCACTATCAAGAATTGAGATCAAAATTAAAAATCCGACATTCACAAACAAAAAATTATTGTCTATTCTTGGCTCTATATAAGAGGTAGTAAGAACAGAAAAGAAAATAATATGTATACCCTTAATTGGGAAAATACCTGGTGGTGAGCATGATCTGGGACACTTCACCTCCCTGCACAACTGTTGTCCTAGAAACGGTGAAAGTCTACCTTCTACTGAACCCAGACTTGAATTTTAAGAAAAAAACATTAAAAAATTCAATAATTAAATTGAAAAATAAAAGATATAGTAGATAATATGATATAGTATAAACGTGATGGATCTCAACGTTTGTGTATTTCTGACAATATTAAACATCGAGTTATATCGATGTGATAATAAATTATAAAGTGACGAATTCAGTTATGCCTTTCACGTATTAACAAAGGCCTAACTGAATAAGACAGAACGTTTATATTTATTAATAATCTCGATCTGAAAAAAATTGTGGATTCTCTGGCCGATTTAGTGAAATAAATCAGTTTTATTAATGATAATGTCTCTTTTGGTGAAGATGACATTTTTTCCTGAGGCCTGGGCACCGCCGGCGTTGAAGCCAGCTATCTCGTAATCTCCTTAGCTTTAAGAATTTTAATTTGTAAATTATGGCTTTAAGAATTATTTATGAGAGCAGGGCTTTTATTTATTTGTGCTCCTTTAGTTTTTATAGTGACCACTCGGAGAGCATACTAATGGAGCGGGCGCTTTAGCTTCGTAGCAACTGCACTCCCACCTGTCACCTCCGAGAAGGTTGGACTTATAGCTTCCCAGGTCTCGAGGTATTAAAGTTGTATCAGGGAAACTAGTCCTATCGTGTAGTATAGTCTGCCTTCTGGAAAACTAATCAGCTATGAATTACTAGAAGAAATACATGGTCGATCTTGTGCTTTCGAGATTTGATGGATATTTATTTTACTTCGTTGGATATATCATATTACCTCAAAGCGGATGAATTTTAATCAAATACAATTGTTATAATTCTTAGGTTCTTAACATGGTCAAAATAATAAAAATGAGACTCGACAATAGTCCCAAAAGTACAGTAATTAGAAACTGGAAAGCAAAGAAAAAGCTTGATATCTAAGATTTAGAAAATAATCAGACAGACGGATTACATTCTAGTATATAAGGTACTTAAATTCGATTCAATATTTAAATAATATGTTATACTGTTTGTCAATGTTGGTAATGCTCTCAAAAGATCTTTATCTAAAAATTAAACGACAGAAGATTTCACTCAAACATGATAGTAAAGTCTTTTTTTGTATTATTTTCAATAATGGACTTTTGTAATTCGTTAAAAAAATATATATGAAGAAAAAAATAATTAATCCCCATCACTACACCACTACTCCTACCATCTAATTAATCTAAAGAAAATCCTATTCACATTGCTCTCTTAAAAAAGAGAGATCATTCCATCTACGTTATACCCATGTTATTTTCAATCAAATAATAAAAGCCAAGGGGCTAGGGAAAAAATATAACTACTAACCAACTCTTAAAACAATAATATTTCATGAGTAACTGCTATGTTAATTCAAATCATCCTTATGGCAAAGAACTACGCAGTACTAGTAATATAAAATCTGTACCATTACAACTCATGGAGGGTCTTGAGTTCAGTAGTTAAGATGGACTGAGCTGTTTTTGGACAACGGTTGTGCAGGGAGGTGATTTGTCCGAGATCACGCTCAAAAGCCAGGATTTGTCCCCCATTAAGTGCTGTCTTGGGGACAAGTGCCATTTCTGTAGTAAACTGTGCATTCTGTCTCTGGTTGAGGTAAACATTTTTAAAAACTTAAATCTCGAAAGTTATATTTAGCGATTCAAATTTAGTCCAGACATTAAGAAAATATGGTTTTCTTCTGTCTGAATAGTCATAAAGAAGCAGTGACTATACATGCTGAACGAGATATCACATTCTTTGAAAAATCAGCTCTTTTTAAAAAGTTAAACGTGTCACCAATGCAATAGAATAGTTAGAAAAAAAACCTGTACCAATACAACCCAATACAATACAATGAAGGTTTTCAAGTCCATTACTTGGTACAGAGTATATTGTTTCTAACACAACGATTACGCAGGGAAGTAATTTTTCCGAGATCATGCTTCATACCTTCAGCATAACTCAGCACTCTACATACAGCTATCGAACTATCGAAACGATGCAATTCAGCTAATAGCCATCTGATATGGCTTTTGTACATCAACATCATATGTTACAATAATTTAAAAACCATTTAAACTTGTTCTCATTCTTTATAAATACTCGAGTTAAAGGCGCGTTATATTTTCCTACAAATCCCATTTAATTTTTATTGATTATAATTTAATTAAAAGCATATAGTAATACCGAGGTCGCGAATCTTGCTAGAGTGAGGTTTTTCATTTGAGCCATATTTCAAGATCAGTTCTGTTCAACTTTTTGGAAAATTCTCAAATGGTTGGCGGATTTTACCAGTATTTGTTGTCTATGTATCTTAAACATTAATCCTTAAAATTTTAATGGAGTATTATTTTTTCCTTGTTCGATTGTAGAGGTTCATCATTGAAAATAATAAATAATTCATGAAAACTTTAGCCACTAAATTTAGGTACAAACATCATTTGATATTTTGTAGACATTAACGGGAGTATAACGTCTTCCTTCAGAAGCGCCTGTACGCTCAAAGGCTTTGTCGATGTCTTTTATGAAGTAATTAACGGAATTAGACAGCCATTCATAAAGTATTTAAAATTAAAATCTCTTTTCCGTTTCACGAGCCTTAGGAGCGAATCCTTCCTGTCAAAAGCAATTTCATTAATGAACCGTGCAAAGCTTCAATTTACAAGAGATACTAAAACTGCCTCCTTACGAATTTCTATGAGTTTCAGCAAATTCTATGTCGGGCCTTAAAAGATTTGACTCACAAAGGCAAGCAATAAAACGGCCATCATTCTAGATCTTATGGTTTACACGGGTAAACTATTCAAATTCATTCGAATAAGCAAGAATCTAACGGGACAGATTAAACCTAGTTAACAGTTACCTACTAAAATAATAATAATTTCTACTATTTTGGTTGAGGTATCTTAGCTTTAAAGCAATTCGAGGTTCAATATTCGAGCACACCTGTAGCAGATTAATATTTATTTTTTAGCAGCTATGACCGGGAGACGAAAAGAAATTATTGATGATGGAACAATGACGACAATGGAATTATGCGAACATAACCATAAAAAATTAATTGATAGTATGGGGTTTTACATTCAGAATATTCTGGCCAAACTGCTGGATTTTTTTGGAAACTTAGGTTAGGAGAAAAATTAATAAATTACTTCCAAAGTTCAAGGAATGCTACTGTCTGACATCCTGATTGGAAAAAACATGAGTTTTTGTATAGGACTTGAATTTTTAGAGAGGTTAAAATCAATATCCATGGTAAAGAGAATTTCGTTTCCAACTACGTACGGTTCTCCTTGAACGTTATTTAAGGTATTTTTAAGATGTTAGTGATTTTTAAAAGAGTAAAGAAGAAATTTGTAATTGAAATTATTTTTTGTAAAAAATAGGAGATTCTCAAACTCTCGATTTATTTCCGATAATATTAAAAAAAAGTTAAAACTTGAAAGTTGAGACTTACCTCAAAGAGACAATCTAGGGACTGATGTCTAGGAAAGTGCTTCTCGAAAGTCGATTCAAGTATTCAAGTCATTGTAGAGTTCCCGAATCCAGTTATTACAATTTTCTTTTCTTAATGATGAGCCAACCGTTCTTGCTTAGTTTAAAACTGAATGGATTTGCAACCATTTTCTTACTTACTAAAAAAATCTCAATTATTAAATAATCTGCTACAACCTCTCCGGATCGGAACAGGTGCTGTGCCTTAAAGATGGCGGTGGGACGGCACAGAGGGACCCAACGACATCAGATTGAGTGATAGAGACGAAGAGAGGGAGAGGGAGAGGGGACCAGCGGCGAAGAAAAGCGAAAAAGAAAAGAAAGAGAGCGGAGACAGTGAGAGAAGATATATAGGCTTTGAAGAAATAGAAATGATAATTAGAGGCTGGGGCCATAAGAAAGAGTCGGGGAAAAAACCGAAGGAGGCCGCTGTGGATGTTGCCATCTCTGGAAACCTGGCTTCCCCGCAACTGTAGCAGCTTATCTCCTCTTCCTCTGCTATTTTATCATCTCCCACATCTGTTTGTTATATCGATGGATCTGTCTTCCGCAGGCCCCGATCTAGGGGGTGTTTGCGGGTATGAGCTATCCATAATGAATGGTACGTCCAGGAAGGAGTCCATCCTTCATATTATATACGGCTACAATGGCAGTCCGTTATCGAAGAAATAGGATATTAAGGAAACATTTTTGTATGGGAACATTCATGATCTATATATATATATATATATATATATATACATATAAAATGCTTTGTCCTGAATGACTGAGGGAACAACGCACAGCCTAAGCCGCTGATCATAGAGACCTGAAACTTGGAGGGTGTGTTCTTTGTATGACGTATGATGAAAGGATTTTCTGAAGTTCTGCCCCTAAGGAGGTTGAAAAGAGGGCGAAATGTGTATGCTTGCTCACGTGTTTCTTACTCGCAAAATCTACATATTTTTCGCTGAACAAAACAAATCAAGTAACATAGTTCACTTCTATTTTTTTCAGGATAAAAGTTCACTTCTACGGCGAAAAAGCTCCAACAGTTCCAGAATGGTGTACTGCAACGCATAGTAAAAAAACACGACATTACATAAAACCCTCCTACACACTACTCTCGACATACCGACAGTAACTGACTTCATTAAACGTAGACATATTAAATTTTTCGACAGCCTGAAATACTGTACAAACCCAATTTTCACGACTCTCGCCCCAGCAGGACGGCCACAAAAGTAGCAAGATCAAGTGCGTAATCTCAGCCTAGACTGAGAAAATAAATAAATAAAAATAAAAGGACACGGTGAGCCCCATCACCGGAAAAATATAAAGTTAATGAATAAAAATAAAGAAATTGGAACTTCTTCTTTTTCTCACCCTCCTCTTAAAATGTACATCGTACAGTACAAGAGATCCTTTCCATCATATCCAAAAATTCCTGCTTAACAATCTTCAAACCTAAAGGGGCTAAGGGAAAAAAAAAAGTTCACTTCAAAAAGTTCACTTCTTGCTGCTGCCGTGCGACAAGTGAAACCGTTATACTAAGTAATCCTTTTTAATAGATTCAATAATATAGCATAATAATCCTTTACTGACACGAACAACAGTAAACTTCTCTCCGTCCCGTTTGTTAATCCGTGTCAATGTATCTTTCACGGCTGTGCTGATCCGTTTGTGATGAAATTTGAAATGGATAATCTCAAGCCTGGGGAAAGATACTTTTTATCAGCACACCACACAGGCGAAGTTTATATAAAACTGTAACCTGATTGATTAACACACCAGCGGTTATCGCACAGAAGAAACCACTGAACTTAGCATCTTGAAATTCGCAGATATGTTCTTTGTATAGCTTAAATTAGCACTAAGAAAGGAATTTGGACAATTCCACCCCCAAGGGTTTCCCTCTTAATATAATAGGGGTTCAAAGATTGTATGAAATCCGTCAGTTTTGAAGTCAGACATCTAAAATTTCGGACGTATGACTTAAACTTAAAAAAAATTAGATTATTTATTTAAAATGATCTGTCAAGAAACTTTAGGTGGTAGACTAAATTCCACGCGAGCGAAGTCGTGGGCAAAACCTAGTATACAAGTATTACGCTACAGTATCTTTTATAGTACTATTTATTCTTCAGGATCAAAAGGGGATATCTCTAAAATTTACTTTTTAAAAACTTCAATTGTATAGTCAAATCATGCTTTATGCTTCCAAAACATCAGTTTCATAACTGGGTTAAAACCATGACAAATAAAGCGGCAAATTGTCATCTTAGACAAAACTGCTTGACTAAAGTATCGAAAAAGTGTCTTCTATTGATATATTGATCAGCTAATAGAATGTTGGGAGTTCTGGAGATGGAAAATGAGGGTTCATCAGTGGCATATTGGTTAGAATAGAAACCATTTATGCCCAAGATCGCGGGTTCGCAGCTCAGCAGGTGGTCTTAGGATGATTTAGAGGAACTAAAAATCTTTGGTTATGCAGTCCTTAGGGAGAGACATAAAATTGGGTTCCCTTGCTTGTATGCTACAGATCCCTATCCAAGGAGCTTGTATACCAGGATAGAAAGAATTTTGATTCCTGAATTCTGCAGCATCGTACAATTTGCCATAGTAGCATAATCCGACCTAAAACAAATAAACAAATAATTGACTTTGTAGAACGACTGTCCACCATTGCTTGTTCATGTGTATCATATCATTTTTCAAAAATCCACTGAAAAACCTTATGAAAGATTCGAATAGGTTTCTATACTGTTTTAATCAGATATAATGCTATAATTAAAAGTATCTCAATGGATACAAACAGTTTGTAAATTACATATATGGTAATCTCTTGTAAATTTACTTTCGAATCTTTTCATTTTATTGCCGATGACTTAAAATAATGAGTTCGAATCTTTTTATTTATGCCGATGTATAAAAATTTGATTACACCTAATTTTTTTTTTTATCATTTATCATTAACTCATTTATACAAATCCTAGTAGTTTTTTTAAATAATATTCTAGATTATAGAAAAATAAACTGTACCACTTGAAGCTATAAAGTTCTGGGGTTCAGTAGATCGTAGATAATGTACTGTTTATTGATTAGCTGTTGTCCAGGAAGATGATTAGTACAACCGCCAGGTTTTTCCTGAACTAAGGGTACCCACATTATAGAGGTTATGTGAGCCCCACCAGGATCTATAGATCCACAGAGCCCATCCGGTCATCTGTTAACAATTTTAACTATCAAATAAATTATAGATCGAAATTAATTCAGGTTCGCATTTCACTTCAGTTGTTATAAATTAAATGATAATATTATATAATAAATCTATATGGAATTAACTTGAAGGGATAGCAATTAGCAGACGCTGTAACAAGCAAAGAGCTTAGTGCAGATGACATGATACAGCCGTCAGTGGTCCGGATGGGTAGATCTTAGTGCCCTTCTGATCAAAGCGACCGGCTATCTAATAGGAATTTAGAATTTGTAATATTGCAATAATAATCATTAAAAAATTATTATGTTATAAAAAATCAGTATAATCTAAATACGATACTATCAAAGCAAAATGGGTGTTTGGAAAAAAAAATTAGCCCATGTTTTACATAAGTAATTTCTCAACTAAATTTATTAAACTTTTTTAAACCTACCCTGATTGAATGCGTAAAGAAGGGATTGAAAAATCATATATGCAGTTCAGACTGAAGAAGGATGGAAACTGCGAAGTATCAGGAAAATCTACATAAAAGTGAAAAGAGGGATTACATTCCTCGGACATTTGTATGGAATAAGTGAGCGGACTAAAGAAATTTGGAATGATTTAGTTGAACATCACAGAGCCCAATATGTTAGAAACAAGTGAAAAATTTGGAAGAGTTTCAGAATGAAGACATGCTAGAGAATTTTCGGCGAAGTTGGATATCGAAGACACAGAAAACTCCAGCTGAAGAAAGAAAATAAATAATATTGTTACGTGGTCCTACTAGTTGTAAATACGGAATGAAAAAATAATGCATTTTATTGGATTTATGATAACTTAAGATATAAAAACCAAAATACTTAAATCATAAGCATGAGATACATTCATATGTAAAATATGCTCGAACCTTATATGCATGAGAATCCTACTTGGATGTGGGAATTCATTCATTTTAATCCTGTTTAATCAATTTTCTTTTATTCAATCATATTTTGAGCGATTTCGGTGTTGGTGTTACACTAAACATTTAATAATCTTTGGCAGCAAAATTGCATTTCATTTTTCTAATTAACCACTAAAAAAATTGCCATTAAAAAAAAACCGTCAATTTTTTTCATTTCTGATTTATTGCTGGAGGATTACGATGATTGAAGACTTCGAAAACCTGAATCCTTTCTGATACTGAGCTAAAGGACCTAAACTTGGTTTTGAACCGGGAGATGGGGAGCATCCTGCAGGACGGGTGTTTCTGTAAAAGGACAACCGCATCCAAATGAAGAAGAAGGCCATCCAATGATTCATCTGGTCAGTCTTTCATTAATTCGCTTCGTGGGGTCTTCCTAATGCATCTTTGGTTCGGATCTTAAATAATTTTATTAAATAACTAGTTAGTATGTTTTAAATATCAGAGCTTTTAGACCAGGGGTGAGCAACCTTTTTAATCAACGGGGCAATTTAAATTTTAAAATTTTTTAGCGGGCCACACATAAAGTAACACTTATTAATAATTTACAAAACTTTATTTTTAATAAACATTAGAATAAAACAAAATATAAAATTTAAAAAAAAGTAAAGATTTCATATATAAATTTTAATGCAAAATAAAAACAAACAAGAAAATAACAGAAAAACGAATTTACTTGAAATTTTTAATGAGAAATTTGGCACTGATTTTTCGATTCAAGCTGATCTATATCAGCCGGAATTGATGAGGTAGCTACACGTAGGCAGCTTTCTAAATGACCACCGATCAAGACAGAGTGATATTTTTGATTAATTTCATGTTTGAAAATAATTGTTCGCAAACATAAGTACTTCCGAACGGAGACATCATTTGCTTTGCATTTTTCGCCAAAAGCGGAAATTTCTAAGGGCTCACACAAGATTTATAAAAATTTTCCATGTTTACTGAGAAAAATACATTTTTAAATTGGTATTGTTCTGCTAAATTTTTTTAACAATTGTTTAGCTGCTAAATTGTTTATATTTGTATTGGTACGTCAATCACTTACAATTGAACGTCTTCAGAAACTGTATCCACAATGATATTAAATAGCAAGCAAAATATTTTCATGGAACCGCTGTCTTCTCAGCTTTGAACATTTGGAATCGTAATTGAAACACTTTGATTAGAATATCTTTATATTGTGCGTAGTTTTGAGATGTAGTGACGTTTTCTTTTACTAAATGTGGAAAGTTAGACACATTATTCTGCAAAAGATCCTGTTTCCACAATTTTAATTTGCAGCAAAGCCTCGAATTTTATCTACAAATTGTGAATAAACTCTCCTTTGTCTTGAAGTTCCACATTAAGATCATTGCTGAGTCATGTCAATAAGAAACCCGAAATCGCACATCCATTCTTTATCATCAAAATGAGGAAAGGAATGTCCCTTCATATCCAAGAACAATTGTATTTCGCTTTTTAAGTTGTATACTCTTTTTAGAATTGCAACTCTACTAAGTCAACCTACTTCGGTGTTAAAAGCCACGTCGCCATATTAACTTTCTAAATCTTTCAGGAATTGTTTTCAAAGTCACGGTGACTCGGAGTAGTTTAAAACAATCAACTGTAATATATTAATTTCATATTGGCACAAATGATTCTTTTTTAATTTATAAAATATAACAGTACCGCTAATAACCATGAAAGATGGATTCATGGAATGTTAGAGACTGTTCTGTTTCAAAGATAACGGTTGTGCAGGGAGATCCGAGATCACACTCATATGCCAGATTTTCACTCAATTAAGAGATCCACTTCATAAAGTCTGGGTAAGTTCCAGGAGTATCTGGAGATCCCACAGGATCCAAATACGGCTTTTAACTGCTTGAATAATTTATCTTTTTTTTAAATAATATTTTTTTAAATTTGTAAAAAAAAATCTTGTACCACTAAAATGTGTGGATTCAGTACAAGGTTGAGGCTGCCCCAAGAGGTTTTGCACATCCCGCAGGATCCGTTCACATAGTACACAATTTATTCTGCAGCTGGGGCGGTGGACATTATGCAAGTGGATGATAAAATCGCTTCTATATCGACAATGGGCTCGATTGAGTACGATGGTCGTTTATGAAGACACATTGGGCAGCAGCTAGTGCACGTGTCACTTAATTTGTTTATCTAAAAATTAACTTAATTAACTTAATTTGTTTATCTAAAAATTATTACCCGTTACGTGGGTATTCACGTATAACACAGCCACGTGCCATTTTTTTTTTTTAATCTGAATAAATATCTAACAATTGATTATTACTAGAACTGCTTATACTTCAGCCCAAAATAGTACGTTTATTGATTTTTTCCCTATTAATTGATTATTATTTATTCATTTTGGAAATCGTCAGTTGTTCCTGTCCATGTCCATCTGATGTTTAAGATTAATACCAATTTTTAAAACATAATTTCTTTACTTCATTCTCCGACCTGCTAAGGAAGTGTCTTGATTTTTATGAGTTTTTTTTTATGACGATGAAATGTTCAATATTCTTCACAATTTTGTAATTATTGTTATCTCTATTGATTAATTATTGTTTCTTATAATTAACAAATAAACATAATAACCAGAAAGAATTCTCTTCAGCATGAAGACTGTTTACTTTTAAAGCCAACGTTTCGACCCACATTGCAGATCTTCTTCATAATTATGGTAAAGAATAACACTATATCCAGTATATTTATAAGAATAATAATATAGGTAGTAAAGAATAACAAAATATATTGTCAATGAGAGATAAATAATTTAAAACAGAAATGGGGAACGCATTAGGTAGATATAACAAAATCCAGAGGGGATAGTTATAGAGAATTAGAATATGTTGAATGAGGAGGATTGAATTTTATAATAACAAAGAGGTACTATTTAAAACTAAAAGACTAACAAATGAAAAATTAGAAAAATATTAGGAACTATAGACACAATTATACAAATTTTATATAGTTATAAAACAATTATAAGATAAAGGTAAACAGTAAAAACAAATTATGAAAAACAATGAAGGGATGATTTAATTTTTTTGTTAATTTCATGGCAATATATTTGTTTTTACACATAAACAGATGTAAGGGAGAGTCGGTAGTGAGGATAGAGGCCGTTCACACGGATCATTTTCTTCCTTATATATGTGCACATATATAAAGTGAACTAATATTATTCAACAAATAAATTATTACCATATCGAGGGATGCGAAAACCTTTCTCGCCAAGTCTAGGTCATGGTGAATAACTCAACTGTTATAATCAAACAGCTTTAAATGTTTATGTATGTCTATAAACAAATTGCTTTGGTTAAAAAAAAAAAAGCGAAGTTGATACTCGACCGGAGAACATTTGTCAAGATAACTCCTGAGGGACTCGAACCCGCGAGTGGTCGGAAAGGGAATGAATGGAACGCTATAATATTCATGAAGGACAGAAAGTGATTTGGCAGGCTAATATCAAACGCCGCCATGGGAAACCCGGGGAAAAAAACGTTTCCAAAAAGTTGCCTCGCCCGACATGAATTTTTTAGGCCAGTTTTAGTTGTGAAAGTCGGAGGGGAGGGCCTGTGGGAGCCATCCCGTCTCGTTAGATCTAAAACAGAACGTATTTAAAATTCACTCCACCTTATAGAGCCCTCGGTCGGTTGCATTATGGAAGAGCTTCTTGCTCAGGTCTCGGTCTTTTTGGGGAACTGCAGCCGCGGTAGTCTAAGGGGATGAACTAGTTGACAACTGTCTATATACTTGCCGAAGCCTAGGTAGAATGATTAGAACTAAAAATAAATATATGTAAATAACAACAACCCTGCGTTACCCAGTATTTACCCTGTGACTGAAGAATTATCATTTTAAAAAGGTAATGTTTACTGAAAAAACACTCTCAAAAAATTAATAATCTCTATGAGACCTGGTAATATATGCGGAGAGGATAGGTAGTGAAAATACCGAAGCGTAGTTGGTATGATTAGGTTAATAACAACAACAATAACTCCAAGTGATTGAACTACTTCATGGAATAATTTCCTGTGACTTGTTTATTAGCATTGTAGTAATGAAGTAGTAGCAGGGATGACTAGGTTTTTAGTGGAGATTATGTTTTAATTGAAGTAATTAAATGATAGTTTCCATTATCATTAATTTTACAATGTTAGATATTGATATATCCTTCTAGGTATATTGTTTGTTTGTTTATATTCCGTTATAGTAGAAGTCCTAAATTCTGCAAATCCAGGTATAGTTAGGTTAGGGATCTTTAACGAGTACCTGACACCGTACAGGATCTGTTTCGCCATTTTATTCCCCTCTGAAGGACGGCTCAACTAAGGATATTTAAAAACCCTTAAGCCATCTGCGAGGCTGCGATCCGCTTTATTGGACATAGTAGATTGTGATGCTAACCACCTTGGTGATTAGCATCACAATCTACTATCATAAGGTGACCCATACAACCGTTGTTTATTTTTATGTCAGCATGTTTTGTTATTAATAAATAAAGTTTTGTTATTAATATACCAAGGTGCTTAATTCTATAGATTTCTATAAATATCCAAGCAATAATTCTAAATATTTTTGATTGAAATGATTATGGCTGTTTTCTGTGAATCTGCTTAGCGATGCCAAAAATAACGTCAGAAGTCCAAACTGAGTGAAAAGAAAATATCTAAAAATATTAAGCTTCGATAATAACATTAATTTCTAGTTAACATTAAAATTATCTTAAATTTAAAACTTTACTTTCCGTACGTCTACGCGGTCAAATGTCGCAACAGCCCGGCATTATCTTTGAAATATCAATTAACAAATTTTATGTAAATTCATGAAATAGTTCAATATGTGCAAATAAACGCTTTGAACATCATATTTATGACAAGAACAACACCTTTATCTATTTGTAACGGTATTTGCCAAATCTTACACATAAAATATGGAGGTATTCTAGTTTTATTTGCGTAACAAACGTGATAATCCCTTCATTAATTGCTGATATTTTAAGCAACTTATGTTCTATTCCTTACGATAAACTTTCAATCGATTCAAAACGAATGAGCATGATTACTATCATTAGTTTTCACCCATGCATTTAATAATTTAAATTAAAAAAACACTTATCACTTTAATTTTCGAATACGATCAATATTCAGATAATCATTTACACGATAAGAGTTAATTATAGCACCATTTATTAAATAAAAAGATATTTTATTGGTCCGTTTTTAACAATTAATTAGCGAAAATGAAAGAAGCACTATCCAAACTTGTTTGCATTCACAAATCATGGTACAGAAATCGTGGTACAGGCCAAAAACGTTCGGCGGTGTTGCATCACACAGATGTGATGTCAGATGTGTGAGCGGACGCTAAGAGTAGTTCCGACCATCATATACATGTGCGAGAGCACATTAAAGTGCTTGTAACGTAGAAAATTGCTCCTGTGCATTTCTGTTTTAGTCAGGCTTGCAAGGTATTTTTGACAGTTCTTTCACTGATAGATTGGATCCTACGAACGAATTCTACCTAACGTGGATTTCAATCTCCATCCCATATGTCGAGAAATACTTTAAGTTTTAACGGAACTGGAGATTTTTGTTTATTTTTCCTTCTGAAAATGCTTTCACCATGTTCCAAAGTCCATTTCAGCAGCATGTTCAGGCAGAACGTGGATATTTTCATGTCCAGGAGGAAGGAAATGCAACCTCTCTACAACACTAAAGTACAGCTGCAACTGCTTGCTCCGATACCACTCTGAGCACGTACCCGGAGCTTAATAAGGTTTCGGATCAAGCCACTCAACCGACTTCAGCAGAAATTCTGGACCCCCCGGGGACGCAGCGCTAGCTGGAATCCGATTATCCAGCCCAAATCGACTTTCTTGTTCCTTCCCGTCCGTGCCCCGATGTCTTAGTGCAATTGGATTTGTCCCTCAATTTAAAGTTGATGGAACTGGACATAATTTTTGGACGCTAACTTTGTAATGGGATCTAGCGACACAGAAGTTAGAACTGAAACAGAAGTGATACGAAGGCCAGATTTTGGATATTTTGTTGATGTGCTTCAATCTAAGCACTGCCTAAACGAAATTTTTTTTTGCTTGATTCGGAAATAACCCTTTTAAATTTTAGCTAAGTAGTTTAAAATATTTATATAAACAAAAGCCATAGGAAAGCCATTTTAAGAAGTATATAATTGATTATAAAAAATTAAATCAATTTGTTTATATACATTTGAGATTTTAGAGGTAATATTTTATGTAAATGGTGACCGATGAGGCCAAACAAACAATTATTCGTTTAAAAATTAAAAATAAAATAAATACAAATTATTTTGAAAAATTCTATTTCATAAATTTGTCCCGAAATATTTCAGCCAGTTGAATTCATCATAAGACTATGAAGGGCAGATTGTGGTCACTGCGGAGGTAACTCGCTGGCATGGCTGCTTCTAATGAAGTGGACTCTATACGTGAGCAGAATTCTCTCACTTTTTTTTTTTTTTAATTCTCTCTCAACACTTTTTTGTCTGCCAAATCCGACCTGTTGCCATGATTTACAGGATGTTTTTAAAAAGTTGAGTTCAAGAGGGCTTTCAATGCTGGACGGAATACTTCAGGAGAAAGACGACCATTATTTGGATTATACCTCTTAGTCTTGCTAAAATATTTTATCTTGTTTCGTTGAAATGTGAATGAATGAATAATATTTTTTAATATAATTTTTAAATGTGATCCATCATCAATCCTTTAAAAAATTATTTATTTTATTTATGTTGCAAACGTTATGCAAGAAAAGAGGTATGAAGCAGATATCATAACAAAAATATTTATACAGTACCTGTAACCATTCATAGCTAAAGGTTAAAAAACGACTTCAGGTTTGATGATTAGTTAATAAGTCAAAGAATAACTGATTAAACAAAAAAATAAAAGTTAACAAAATAAATGTGATTTTCTAACAGCTTTTTTTCTTTACCGTACTTTTTTTTAAATATATTTTTGTAACAATACTATGTATTTTATATATTATTGATTGAGGTTTCTTGATTTTTCATGATATATAATAAAAACAAATAAATTATTTTGAAAACTGAAATTGTTTGTTATTACAAGGATTTCCTTTACTTCATACAGTAAAAGAAAAATATTTTCTTAAAGGCAACTAGGAGGGTAACCCCTTTTCACCTTAAGGTGGACAAGCCTGCATTTCATTAACAACTTTTTTATAAAATGTAATCAAGAGAAATACTTTTAAAGGCAATAGGATATTACCTTTATTTATATTTCTTTATGAAGAACAATTCATTATAGAATCAGCAGTGACTAAATCTCAGCAGTGTGCAGTGTCCTACCTGTTTTTGCCCGGTGTTGGTTGAAGCACAATCACGACAGCTCAATATAAAACTGGTTTGTGTTCGTTTTTCTTAATACATTTATTTTGTTTTAACCATCTTTAAGGTATTCGATGTGTTTTGAGGCCAGAATTCCTTGGAGAGAACGGTAAAATTTGCGAAAATGGAATATTCTATGTGGGTGAAAAAGAATTCTTAATAGGACCGAGAGAAATAGAAAGTGCGCAGTCTTCGTTTTGGTCAAATTTATAATAAAATATTGCGAGATCAATATAAACGTTCTTATTTATAATAGAGAATTGAATAAAACGACCGATTCAGAAAATAAACTAAAATTCGACATTTGCTAAAAACAAATTATGATTCGCCGTTTCAGGCTACTTCATCACTTATCAGACGAACGCTATAAGCTTCCAATTAATTACAAAATGTTCATACATATCCACTAATCCATCAAATTCACCTGGTATCGAATCCTTAAAATCCAAACTCCTTCGTAAAATCTGCAATTCTCCTAACATTGTTACGAATAATGTCATCCATAATGGCCTTAATGCCCCATTTGTTGCTGATTTAACCCGAACCCGATATAAATCCTTTAAAAATATCAACCTTTCCAATTCCTGATAATCCTCCGAGGCTTCTGAAAAGTGGGTAGTTTCTCTACTTACTTTTATTTCATGCCATGATGTATCATTCTATTATATTCCCTTATTTTGGTATTCTGATACAATTGTGAACTTAAACTAATAATTTATTTTTAATTTAGAAAAAAATAGGCATCTGAAAGATTTGTTGTATATTTTAAAAATAAATCATTAGTATAAAGTTTTGCTATTATCAATTCCTTCAAAAAGTATGTGCGTGGGATATATATTGTCAATAAACATTACATTTTCTTAAAGAATGTGCGAACGATGCTCGAATACTTAGTCCGTGACGGGTTGACTAATTTAAAATTTATACCAAAATGTTTTTATAATTTAAATATAATAAAACCCTGTCAGTCGATACTTGATGATGCATGGTTACAGATCCTGTCAATCCAAAGGCACACACCTACCAACTATCGATATTGAAGAATTGTATTGTGTAAGGAGTCCAAGAAATCAATCATTCTCCTATCTGACTGTCGCGTCTCGGAATTAGAGTATTCCATTTTTCAGCTCCACTTATCTCGATGACTTCCTTCGCTCTATTTCTTTACGGTAAGATAGTTCTAAAATAATTTCTGCGAAGAAAGATAGTTCTAAAAGAATTTCTGCATTGGGATTGTAACTACTTTATTTTTTTCCCCAAGATTTCGGACCGAAAATAAATATTTATAGCTACATACATAACGAAGCTTACCAATGCTGATACCACTAGTAAAATCCGGGTCAAATAAAAGTGTACAGTTTATTTTTCCCATTAATTAAACATTTTATTTTTTAATATAATTTTTAACAATGTATTATGAAATAAAGTGAAAACGCGCTTTATTTGATGTTAATAATCACAACTGGAGGAAGAAACTGCTGTATAAAGGATTGACAATCATACAATTGAGATAAATCAAAGTACACTTATTTATTTTTTTAATAATAACTATAGGTAAATAATTGCACTAACCACACTTAACAGTCTATTGATCTACCACCTTTCATTTCTAGTGCTTTTATTCATAGAAAATTACAACCTTACGGTTGTAATCTTCTTCTTCTTCTTTCGCATCACCCTTGTGGTGCCTTTCAGCGTAGGGGAGCGTTTAACCAGGACTGTCACTCTTCCCTGTTCCTAGCTATGTACCTCGCCTGGCGGATATTTTTGGCTCTTTTCTTGCATAAACGCTCGACATATTCCAGATAGTACATTCTAGGGCGTCCTCGTGGTCTTCTATCTTCAGGGACGTAGTCCATCATCTTCAATAGGTCTCTGTAGTCCTCCGTCCTCAGAACAGGTCCAAACTATTTTAATTGGCGGGACTCGAGCATCTCCTTCATTGCTATGATCCTGAGTTCCTCCCTGATCTTTTCATTACAGATACGATCTCTTCTTGTTTTTCCTGTGATCCTTCGAAGAAATTTCATTTCTGCAGCCGTGACTCTACTCCAGCCAGTCTGTTAGTATCCAACTTTCGGCACCATACAGGACCACAGGTAGATATACCAACTTGAAGTTAGCTTCGCTTTTCTGCTTACTTCTCGCTTCCCAACAACAGCATTACAGATCTGACAGTAGACCAAGTTTGGTTTGTTTATCCTGTTTGAGATTTCGAAGCCTAATTTCCCAGTACCATTCATTACTACTCCGAGGTAGGTGAAGTCCGTGACTGTTTCCATCTCTCCTCCGATGTAGTATGTACACTGTACCCTTCCTCCTTTCAGGATCTTGCACTTGGTGGTGCCGATCTACGTACCTTTCCTATAGAGCTCTTCATTACATTCATTCACGGCTTGCTGTAACTTTTCTATGGAGTTCGCAATGAGAACAATATCATCCGCATAAAAAAGAAGCAGAAGCTGAATCATTACAGGCAGGAGGTTTCTTCGGCCCAGGAACGTCCTTTCACTTCGCCATTTGCATATTGCTGCTATTTCATCAATATAAAGCAACGGACTTAAATATCAATAAATAAATAATAAAAATTATATCCGATAGACATTTCCAAACTTCCATACGGAGATCTTCATTTTCTTCAAGATAATTAACACCTTCATATATAAAGGTAAAAATGGACGGATCTCATGAGAGGGAAATGAAGCTGTTGGAATGCCTTCTCTTTCCCCAGACCTGAACCCCATTGAGATGTTTTGGAAATGTCTCTCGGAGGATGTTAACCCAAATAGAGCCAAAAATTCCGGTGCAGATCAGAGGAAGGTCGTCCAAAAGACAGCGAGCGTTGTAACTCAGAAAATGCTACATCTTTTTTGAAAAATCTATGCTTCTATGAATAAAAGTACTAGAAATGAGTGGTGGACTATAATGGACTATTAACTGTGCTTGGTAAAATTATTTCTTATTTGATTAACCTTGGTAAGGTTATTCCCCAGACGGGATATGGTATAAGAGAGGACTGTATGTTTATAAATTTAGATAGAAATTAATGAAATGACATTGTGACTTTACATACGTATAATGAATGAAATAACATAATTTTATGTTACTGTTAATGTATAATCTATGAATGGCTTGTCTTCTTCTCTGTGGTTGCTTGTTCCTCCTCACCCTGCTGGTCCTATGAGGGGTCTACTCCATGCTGTGTATGGAGCATATCCTGGTTCCACTTCTTGTACTGTACTGTACTCTGTCCTTGCTGGTGTACTACTCTACTGTACTAGCTCTACCTAGCCATTTTGTGCCACTAGTTGTTATCCTAGTGACAGAGGGCTCTGCCTCTGGTACAAAGAGATAGAGAAGGTAGAATAAGGACATTGTTAAAAGAAAATTAAAATTCATTAATAAAAAAATCATAATTATTGTTAATAATATCCTATTATTAATAAATATATAAAGAAATAAATAAAATGTTTAATCAATGGAAAAAAATCAACTGTATACTTTTATTAGAGTAACTGCTTATATACTTCTGTCCTCAAACCACGTTTATTGCTGTTTGGTTTAAGGCTAAAAAAACTGCAGATGATCATTATTCCCTTCATGACCAGTCAACATAAATTATTTTAAATTATTTTATATTTATTTTTATTATAGTTTATTATTATTTGCAAACGAGCCCATTAAGACTACGCAAAGTATTAATAGGCCTTCCTTTGTGCATTAGCCTTTCCTTGTGCCCATTCTTCCTTCATTCCTTTGCTCTGGACTTCCTTTGTCTGTTAAGATGTTGTTCCAGTTTTCTTCTTTGATCCCTCCTCTTGGTCAACTTGCCACTTATAAATTTTGAATTTGAAGATTACCTCGTTTCGGATATCCTCTGGCATAGTTGCTTACATTCATATCTTATTTTTTTTTTTTAAATAACTTTCATAACACATTTTGTTACTCAGAACACCGACGTTATAAACCCCCATTATTTCAATTGCAAGAAACTTGCTCCTTAATTCCAACTTTTGGCATAATTATACCTACTATTCGCGAATAACTTAAGGAGTTGATCTTCCTCCAAATTAAACATTCAAGCCCTCCTTTTCTGGAAACCATACAAAGGGTAACGCCAACAGTTCAGAGAATTTCAGTTTAGAAATTTCGGAAAATATGGCGAATGCGGAAAATTTAAGACTCCCATTGTTGCATTATCCAGTTAGCCCTATCAGCATAAACTCACGTTAAATAACAATAAAAACTCAATAAACAGTAGATCATAATCATAGATAGTTTATTATTTAATTGTTTTATTTCCTTGAGGTTTATTATTCCGATGAAACAATCTAGAAAAGCTAATGTTTTCTACATTTTCCAGTAAGAATCCTGATCCGATATCGAAAAAAGTAGGATTTAACAGCTTCCTCGATGTGAGTACATGTCTCAACTCCAAAAACCCACTTCAGTGTTACCATTAGAAACCTAAGGACCTTCTTTTATATATTACTATAGATTATATCCTGATTGGTAAAATTTAGGACTCCCTTTGTACCGTCGTCTGATTAGCCATAGCAGCTTTAATTGGCGTTAAATGATTTAACAACGTAGGTAAATGAGAAAGGATAATTATAAGGTTACTAAAAATTATTTTTTTTTTTTTGTGGGGGTTAATACATAATCACTCCTAATGCTTCCTAAATAAATAATTTAACAAGGGATAAAATTAGGAAGCGGGACATGCGATGCCGATGAGATTATTAGATCAGATACAAGGCCGAGATAGCGGAATATGATATCAACTAATTAAGGCATCACTGGAGCGAATGTTGACTCAATTCGATGCTGAATCCTAATCAGAGTCTAGTAGCTCTAGGATGTTTACTGTACAGATGGAATCACAATACGCCTTCAGCATCCTCCCCAATGCTCTCTATCGATGCAGGTTCTTGACTAACATTATACAATAATCAAAGAAAAGTTTTTAACAAAGTTTATATAGCAAGCAGGATGACTAAGTTAGTATATACCGTAGGCTGGAAAACTATACTTATCTATTGAAATGTGAAATTATATATATAAACTAATAATTTAATAAATAATGAGTAATAAATTGTAGTAGCAATATAACCATTTTTCATCTGTTATATTCAGGAGTGTATGGAGCAGAGTAGGTCCTTCTTATCTTAATTCCTGTTGGAACAGCAATAGTTATAGTTGCTGATGTAAAATATGCTCGTGTATCTACATCTATACCTACTGTAAATATATGATGAGCTCATACAATAAACCCTAAAATTCCAATAACCAGTATTGCATAAATTATTCCAATATTACCAAATGTTTCGTTTTTACCACTTTCTTGACTAATAATAAGGCCCGAAAGTCTTGGGTGAGAATCCTGCTGAGACAGATAAATTATGTAATCTGTTAACAGCCACCAATAAACCCTATTAATCGTAGATCTGGAGACACTTCTGAGACACAAAAAACATATAGTGGCTAATCTTTATTAGGGGGAAAAATCTAGTCAGTTAGTATAATCTCGTACATACCATCTCCCTGCACAACAGCTGTTTTAAAATCGGAACAGATTCTAGCATGTACTAAATCGTAGAACCTTTATGGATTGTAGTTGTACAGGATTTTTTTCATCTTTACTAAAAATAAAAATAAAAACATTCGGCTGAAAATGTTATTAGTATACTTACAGCCCCGGTAAATAAATGCTACAACTTCAAATAAGTGGATCACAGCCACACTTAGGATTTTTTTAATGGAGTAAAAACTCCTTGGTTATGCCGTCCTTCAGAACGTACGTAAAATGGGGTTCCCGATCCTAAACGATGTCAGATACTCATTAAAGATCTCTATCCTAATTATACCTGTGTAATAGGCAAAATTTAAGGTTTCTACTGTAGCAACCTCCGATTAGCCATATCAACATAAAATTACATCAAATGATCACAGGGCGCTATGGTCCATGGAGACTCCTCGACAGTTTCCCTCCACTTGCACCGATCTTCCACGGTTCTTCTCCACGTTCTAAGGCCTGCTTCCACATCGTCCAGCCCTCACATTCTGCAACTATTGCTTTCTGTTTCTTCATATATCATGGTCCTCCGATGATCAGCTTTGGGAGCTTTATCCATCCTGTGTCAGTATAGGTTACACTAGCATATTTAGCATTATAAGTCATACTACGTTATACACCGAGATTCATACTGGACTATAACGCTGCACAAAGAAAGAAAGAAAGAAAAATAATTTCCAGCTCTAGCACATGATAACAAACAAAATGAAAATAATTATTTTTATATGAGCGCGTTATTTTTGTTAACATGGTCTCGTTTTTCTTGTCTTTATCACAAGTGCGTTAAATTCCTCCCAAGACTCGCCAAGAATTCGATCACCAGGAGGACGGAAGGGGATAAGTTCTCACAAGGAGCGTAAAAGAAAAGTTAAAGGGATCTTAAAAAATATGTAGGGAGCAAGTTGGATTTTTCTTATTTTATAGCGAAGGGAGCGTCCGCATCACACCGCTTTTAGGCCTTGTTGCTCCCCGAAACTTTTAAAGCTTCTCTTGCGAGCCTCTCTTCTAAGGGACTGCAAAGTAAAAATATTTACGGAAGAATTATATTCATACTCCATTAGAGCTTTGAGTAAAATAACAAGTATTCGTTTAAATAATATTCATACACCTTAAAATAATAATATATTAATATTTACACAAAAAAAAAAACCTTTGCCTCCGCAATCTATGAAGAGTCTTCGGTTCAGTACATGTTAGAGGCTGTAATGATCCTAGGACTAGGATTTGTCCAAGATCACACTCAATTACCTGGTTATCCTCCTCTTGAAGCTACCCATTTTATGGAGTGTCCCAGTGAGAGGCTGAGCTCCAGAAGGGTCTGTAGATCACATAGGATTTATCCGTGGCTACAAATACATTAAATAATTCATCTTCTACCACACCTGGATTCGAGCCTGATTCCTTCAGCAAGAGTATTACAAAAACAATTAAATACGACTTTCTAAAAACCTCAAATATTGACTTTACTACATATTTCCTTAGTGTAAAAACCTTTTGAGGACTACCCACAATACATTATTGCACTACAGTACTGGTACGCATTGGGGATAATACAAAAAATACAGATATACTAGAATGCTCTTTTGTGACCTTTACCTGTTAACCCTTTTTATGTAGGCTGGATGAACCACAGGAGGGTCTCCATCCCCGGCTATTTGCAATTAAATTGATTATCTACCACAGCCGGATTTCGGCAACTCAGCACTCTACTACTGGGCAACCTCGCTATGATATTTTTATTTCTAATATTTTCTAGGCATAGTTAGACTAGTTATATATTATAAAGAATATATTATATAAAGAAATTTAGAATATATTATAAATAGATTATTTCTATAGAAATTAATTCAGATACCTGAAAACCTAACATTGCGACCAAAAAGATTTGTGCATAACGTGATGCCATACGAAACCCAAATGCGAAATTTAAACTTTCTGCAATTAACATTTTCCGGGACATTTGTGACATGGGGGCGTGCATATATCTGTCACGTAGGAACAACTTAAAACAGATTTAAATATAGTCCAGATCGAGGTAATTTTTCGAAGAAATTGCTATGATTGTTTTCCATATTGCAGTACTATGTACATGATGTTTCTTACACTTTTAAAGCACATATTATGTGCCTTTAAAAATCTTTTTGTAAATATGTAACTTTTTTTTATTGGATTAATAAACTATCATTAATAAGTAACAATAAAATTAATTTATATAGGTTATCGAAGAGTGTGATACAATTATTGTATCACATTCTTCGATAAACTTATGTAAATAAACCCAATAATAATATATGATATTAATTCAAATAAAATATGTCACAACAACTGAATCATAACCAATAGGAACATGATGAATTTAAATTGCTTAACGTGGGGGAAATGACAATTCGTTGTTGAATAAATTCGATTATAAGTGAATATTTAGAGTATAAATAAAAAGAGAATATTAAAAGACGATGTAATACTTTATTGTAATATTTTATCACAATAAAGCAATAATCATTTTATCTCACACAATCTTTCGAAATTTATAAAAATATACATATTTGATAAATATTACATACTTACCAATTCTTTTTGACTGAAGTATGCAACATAACAATAAAATATTATAAATGCAAAGCCTATTCTATGATATAATTTTTCAGCTGCCTAAAAATCCTAGAATCCCCGTTACAACTAGAAGAAGAAGTAGAAAGATAATAATCCTCATAAAGTTTATATTGTGAAAATGGCGTTCTCTATTGAATTCATTAGCTATTGTTTTTGTGCGGTGGTACAAGACTTTCATTTTGGTGGTTATAATCCTTTTACAAATATCTATATTTTTTGAAAACTCAAAGTAGTCAACTTCCTGTAGCCGAAATAACAATCCCAAGACGTCCCACAAGATAAAGCAGAAGAAAGAAGACGAAAAAGCGTAGACGTGAGAGCGGAGATGTGAGTTAGGGCCTGCCTTCACTGAATAATAGCGCACTATATAACCTCCTCGTCGGGTTATAAAAATTAATAAAGTCCCAACTCCCTCGGCTAGAGTTGTTTTTATTATTTATTCTGTACGGCTAGGTCCTTATTCCCTTACAGGATCATAGGACATTTAAATATTCAAATGAGTTAAGGACACACCAATTGGAGGAAGAATTTATGCCAAGGCGGAGATAAATAAAGCTGCGGACGAATGAATGGAGGTTTGTCGCCGGGGTAACTGCGAAAAATGGCTGTTTATTCCGCTCCCATCCTCTTTTTGCCCCGGTACAAGGAATTTCCACTGGCATAAATCCACCCTGATTGTTTTATGGGTGAAGGCGATATTCCTCGCGGAGGTGGTGTGCCCTCCTTGAGGTCTCTATCCCTTGCCCGAGCCGGCCTTCTTGATATTCCCTATCTAGCTCCTCTTTTTTTCCTCTCTTTTATTTCGGTCACGGCTATTTGCATAACCGATGCACCTGTTATCTGCAGTAACGGCGGAGTGAAATATCGTCCGAATCATAATCGAGCTTCTAAAGGGGTTGTCTTACTTCAATGCTGATACGAAAAGGATTATCCTTTCACAAAGGGAGGAATCCGAATAATCGTCCGTCCGACACCGAAAATCCGGTGAATCCAACAGTGATTTATTATTTAGATAATCGGTACGAATAAAATAAAGGTAAAAGAACTCGGAGACTCTGTGGCGATACGATTAAATTGCCAACAAACCTTTTACCGGGCTCGGTCAAAATTCTAATCCTCAACACAACACCTAACGCGACCTTCTTCTAACATATTTCTTGTTTTTCATTATACCTATTCTTCCCTATTACTTATTTCAAAACACAAAATTATATTATACAGATAGCTTTCCCACGAAGGGTCTTCGGTTCAGAACGTGGAAGATACTGCACTGTTTCTATGACAATAGTTGTGCAGGGAGAGGATTTGTCTTAGATTACACTCAACTGCCAGGATTTTCTTCCAATTGAGGGTACCCACTTTATACAGACTGGAGCTCCAGATCCAACAGGGTTCATCCCCGGTTGTTAAATAAATTATCTGCCACAGTCCAAAAACACGGGTCCTTCGGCACGGTATCTCACCGCTCTTCCACTGTGCTACTCATCTCCCTCAGGGAGCTCTCCAAAGTAAAAAAAAAAATAATATCCACCAAATTTACTTATTTTAATATCATTTTAAATATAACCTCTAATTTGTATTGTATAATCTAAGTTAAATTAAATGAGAACATGACACCGCACCTGATTTTTAATAACGCGCCTAGTATGTACTAGAGTGCATAGTAGATAAATAATAGTGTAATAAGGTTTCATATGCTATTAAAAAAGTATGAATGTCTCCATAAGATAAGGCAATTTTAAAATAAACAAGTTAAAGAAAAATTATCCCCATTTTTATAGGCTTATTAAAAACGTGCCAAAAAAATTGTTTAACCTAAACTTAAGTACGGTTCAGCAATTTAATAGAGAAAACGAATTGTGCAGATAAAATTGTAAGGTATAGACAAAAACATGTTTTATAGCAAGTAATGTTTTCATCCATAAATACCCTTAAGATAGTCATCGCATTGTCATTTTTAGATCTACTTTCAACTACAATATGCACACGTATATTCAAGAAACTTTTAAAAGAATCAAATTTGAAATAGTATTTGATTATTTCTACGTAAATTAAATAACGCTTAATATTGATTATATATAAATAAAACAAGCACCTTAATATTCACTAAAATCGTCGAAAATATGTAAACAAAAATCATAAATTATGTCCTCAATAAAAATTGAGCTCTTGAATGTTACGAATTGTATTAGATATACACTGTTACGGGCTACTGAGTGTAAAAATGAATTAAGCTACTGCTAAATTTGAGATACTAATATTCATTAACAAAGTAACAAAAATAATACAATGAAGTTATTAACAATTAAATTATTAAACTAATATAAATTTACAATAACAATATTCTAAATATTTATTATAACCTAGGCCTATTTAATTACTAAAATAAAATAAGATATTACTACTACAAAATAACTAACTATTTACATAAATTTGTACAAATACAATAAAATTACGCTAGAGCTTAAACTACAAATTAACACTTACAGTTGACTAATTAAAGTCCACCGACCGTAAAATTCTCCAAATATAACAAACTGGCACACAGTAATAAACAGAAACGGTTTATTACACTCACAAGACTGTCACAATTCAGTGACACAAGCTTATCACACTGTACGGTTAACTACTGACTGACTGACTCGCGGCGAGAGGGTATTTAAATAGACAAGGTCGACACGGAGTGGGGGGTTCTGGAACCTTCCAGAACAATCTACTTAATCTCTTACGCCCAAGGGCTTATCGTTACGTTACTCCCTTCCGCCCGTCTGTCTCTCCCTGCCCATAACAATACCTTTTTCAAAATAATAACAAACATAATTACCTATAAATGTTAAATACATGTTAAGAATATCACCCATCTCGATTATATTCTTCTATTATAATTATCTTAAAATGTATGCGCTATATTCTAATCAGCACGGCGCTTATAGTTATGGCGTTAATAAAAACATTAAAAACATCGCTGTTTCCATTGGATAGCTTAAACTTTTAATATCAACAGAACATGTGCCCAATTTATACACCAAGTCCAAAAGAGATCAAATATTTAACTTTTTAAAGGTTTGATGAATGGACGAATTCCCATTGAATTGGGACGAGAGCTTTCTCTGCAATCTTGCATATGCATGGTGTCATTACCAATCGCATGTTAGCCACTTAATTCATAGCGGGAGACCGTTCTCCACTTCGGCATTAGCATCGGGGCTGTACCAGGGAACAATCCCCTCCGGACTGGAACAGCCTATGGGGAAATGATCAGATAAACGTGTTCGGAAGAAGCCTTTGAAAGAGAAACCGAAACGTCGTTAGACAATGGCCTCCTCATTAGAATAACCTCTGTACAACATCGTCCGGCGACCTCCGCTAATCTGTTTCATTGTGCTAGTCAGTACACGCACGAATCTCCGGCAACGAGATGTTCTATGTTCTTCTATAAATGAAACATAGGGTAAAACGTGGTGCGTAATGAGACGGATGGAAATAGGCTATGTCATAGATATAATAATAATGTGAGTTTCAATGTCAATCAGATTAATGGTCCATGCAACATTTAATGCAGAAACCATATTAATTAATTATACGGAAAAAATTACCAAGTAACGCCACTGATGATATTTTAAAAAAAATATCTATTTCTTACTGGCGAATTCATGATATTTGTTTATGCTCGAAAAGATAGACCTAAACATTTATTGTTGTAGCATTTGTGAGGTGTATTTTAACGCATTGGCACAATTATCTTGTTCCACTACAACCTGTGGAGGACTTGGGCTCAATTCGTGGTAGATACGGTACTGTTTGTAAGACAATGGTTGCACAGGGAAATTTGTTCTAGGTCTCGTTCTACCCCCAGATTTTACCACCATTGAAGGTACCCAATTGATTCGAGTCTCCAGATCTCGCAGGGTCCTTCCCAGGTTGTTGAGATTAAATAAATTATCTACCACAGCCTTATTTGAACCTCGAACATCACGGCTTCAAATTTGGTGGTCGCAAAAGTCGGTACCCTTAATATGGTGAAAAACGTGGAGGTTGAGTGTGATCTCGGACGTCACTCCCTGAATAACCGTAGTTCTAACCACTGAGATACAGCGCTCCCTAACGAATTGTTACTAACTATTGATATGGGGTACAGTTCTAGGTACAGACCGTACTGTTTCTAAGCCAACGGTTGTGTGGGAAGAATATTTAGTCAAGATTGTTCGTTTTTTTTCTTTAGCTAAAAATTTAACAGATTTAAAAAAAATTATAATGGCTAAAATAATGTGATCAGGGTTTTAACAATTTATTTAATTTTGTTTATCTTCAGACCAAAAAGAATTAATGAACTGAATAAAAAAAATATAAAAACGTATTTGTTCCGCAGTTTGTCACTTCAAGTTAGAGAAGAATTGGTCGACTGTATCTTCTAATATAAGGAAGAAATAGTTGGGGGTGCAGTCAATAAAAACACATAAATAAGTGTAACTTATTTATTGTGTGCCGACGTTTCGGCCTACAATGTAGGCCATCTTCAGGGCTAAGAGAGAGAAACAAACAGAAATATATAAAAAAACGTTGCGTAATAATGTAGTAAAGTGGTACAAGTGTGGAAATTAAAATAGTGACTAGATATGATGAAATAGTGAATTTATATGTATTTTGTCACTTCAAGTTGAGTTGCAAGTTTTATCTGTTTATTCATTTCATTTTTAATATTTTCCAAAAATACAAACTGTCGTGGAATGTAATTAAGGGTAATGTCTAAATTTCGGTTAGCATTTCATCAAGAAATAAAAGTTTTAACTAGTATCTCGAAGTAAAGGTGATGTATTTATTGCTGAAAGCATTACCGAATTGTACACATTACCCATAATTACATTCTTTTTTCCATACTAAAGCTCATGTCCGGCTTAGGTCGATAGTTAATTTATTCTCTAAAACATTTGAAGTCCAAACTACAAAATTAAAATATGAAAATTGTGTTCTGTTATATCTGAGCTGGGTGGTACCTGTAAGTGTTCCACATCTAGCCCTCCAGTTCTAGTTTTCTCATCGCCTGCCTCCACTAAAAGGTTCGAGTATAGTAAGTGTTCAATATTCAAGAAAAAATTCAAGAGAATTTGAAATGAGCTTGTTGCAGGAATCTTATTGAAGAACTTATACAACGAAAAGATTACTCCTTTTAAAATTCACGTCGCCATTGTTGGTTAAAGAAAAAAGATCTTATATTTAGATTCAACAGCCTCCCCTCCCATCCATGGCTGTGGAAATGAATCGGGTATTCATTTCATTTTCTTCTACTTTCTATTAAATCAGTTTTTCCGAGGATCCTTCTGAGGGAGAGCAAATCGAGTTAGTTAATCAGGCCTGATGAAGCGGCGATTTCAATCCGAAGGAATATAAAAGTTATCCTTCAGGAACAGGCTACTAAATTTTAAATGTAAAGGGCTCTTCCCTTCGTTATCCTCCATTGAGGAATTATTCATTTTCTCCCGTGCAATGGAAAACTGACATCTCTAAGAGCGGTCGTAAATAGTCGTTAGTAAGTAGGATGTAGAAAATGGTTGTATTTAAAGCAAAAAAAAATGTGTATCCAAATGTATGAAAGAAGCGAATGAAGAATGCTTAAAGTGTTCTTCCTTGTTCTATTCGCAATACGTAGCATTTATCAAAAATTTATCAAAAAAATTTGACAGGGTGAAATAATTTGTGTGTAAATAATGGTGATAATAAGAGGCGTGCAGATGCAAAAGGGGATAAATCCAAATTTGAAATTTTTTTCAGGAAACACAAAAAAGATGCTTAATTCAGGTGATTATTTATTTGAGACAATTATTTTTGGAAAAATTGGATTGGATTTAGCATATTTTGAATGGTGAACCATGTACCACCCTATACAGGGCGCTAAATTTGTGAGAAAACATTAAACAAATTAAAAATGGTAAAATATGGATTTATCCCCTTTTGCATCTCCACGCCTCCATAAGAGATAAGATCTCTTTTTATGCTAGGGAGTACCTCTTGTCCACCTTTTACAAAACAAACCAACCCACACTTTACAAATTATGAAACTACTCTAGTAGGTACTTAACGCTTCGGCTGAGGAACCCCGATATTTTTTGTAAATATCTTTTCTAAATATCGATATTTTTTCTACTAGACCGATTTTAATGATAATTCGCAAAGATGTGTAACTTTGTCCAACTTAAAATATAGGCTACATTTTATTTCGATTAATGACCGCGATATTTTTTTTGAAAAATTATATTTTTTTCTTTAAATACTGCTGCAATTTATTTTCATGTGTTCATTTATTTACGTTTATTCACACATGTTATACGTATATTCTTTATAGAAGCGTTTATTATTATTTTTTTAATATATCATTAATTTATTTATTATTATGGTGCTATGTAATTAATAATAATTAATTAAATAATTAAAATAGAATTATGAGAGATTTGAACAACTACGAGCTATTCGGTGGTGCTGTTCTATTACTATCTGGTGATTTCTGACGGACATTGCCAATCATTCCTCGCTCTACTAGGAGCATTAACGGATGTGTATATATATATATATAGTCCTCTGAGGCTTCTGAAAGGAACATTCCAAGTTGAATTTGTTATTTAAGTACTACCTCTTTGTAGTTTCTCTACTTGTCTTTATATCGAGCTATATCATTCCTGCCATTTACTTGTTGTATTGTTATAATACAGTTGTAAATTTTAATGAATAAATTAATAAATAAATATAGATCAGGGTTTATGTAAAAAAAAAAATAATCATTTATAGTGTCGAATTCGTGATCAATCGAACATAAACAAACGTTGCTTTGAATCTTATTAGAGAATAGTATTACCACAAAGCTACGTGCAGTACCTACTCCTGTTTGGATTCGCCAACGAACAAACGCTTTTTTCCTACGCCGACATAGGAAACAAAGAGACAAAGACCTGAATGCAAGTAGAGGAACAATGGGTCCTCTAAGAGAATGGATTCTACATAGCCAGAGTTTACTTACCCCGGCTTAACGCATGCCGACCTGAATATTTGTGTATCCCGAGGATACTTTTTGATAGCAATTAAAATGATGTGACGCTAAAATATGTACACATAAAATGGGGACATAAATATTACGAATGTAACATAAGAACATATTTGACATAAATTCTGCGCTACTAGAACCTACTTCCGCCGACTGGCCTATGGATATAATGGAATGGAAATGGAAAACATAGCCCCTATAACCTAATGCTGAAATATACGGTAAAAAAAAATACACAGAAGAACCTGCACTAAGTGAAATTTAAATCTGTATAACTTTCGAATTCCTTGAATGAAATTAAAGGCTAAATCAGTTTATATATTCAATTTTTATACTGATGAGAAATATTTATATTTGATAATTGAAATATGTTGGAAATCGTATGGTTCAAAACAAAATATTTAAAAAAATACTAAAATATAATTAAATTAAAAAATAAGATTTTTTCTTAAAAGAATACATTTTTTTTGTTAAAACATTTTAGTACTCTCTTACTGTGATAAATAACAGCGGGCTGAATAAGTTAAAAGAATTCTATAAGCCAAAATAATTATTTTAGCTACGTGATTAACTACAATTTCCAATTAATTTCGAGTTAATATAATCTGCATAATGTTTGTTTTTTAACGTAATCACTATTAATGTTGGCAATATCTTACCAAAGAATCTTTGATATTAGGTGTTATGAAGTATCGTAACGTTTGAAGATTCAATTTTATGTATGTATGTACTGTACACATCAACAAAAGGGTATTATTTCCGTATTATTAAATGATAATAATAGTATTATTAATTATTCCACAGATTTTCACTTGGAGTTGAGTGGCAACGTTTTAAACTTTTCATTTCTAATATTTTCCAAAAATACAAGTTCTCATGAGCCTTGGTATGGAAAAGAGAATGTAACTATCGTAAATAATAGATGGAAATATAATGGGAAACATACACTTGGGTAATCGTTTCATCTAGAAATGAACGTTTCAACAAACATAAATATCATCTATACTTCGAAATGTTAGACTAAACTTTTATTTATTGGTGGAATGATCATGAAAGCTATTCATTACCCAAAATTACATTCTCTTTTCCATAATAAATTTTTTAATTATGTGTTTTATTTTTTTTTTAATGGAAAATATTAAAAACGAAACGAAGAAACTGTTAAAATTTGTAATTCAACATAAAGTGACAACCTGCGTAGCATAAAAAACGAGTTCTGTACATAAAAAATTATCTTGTATCTCCACAATAAGGGAAACAAATTTATGCCAATTTTGATACAAACGTTTGTCTTTATATGTCTTTATCTTTGTGTCTTGTTTCCATTAGCGTGAGAACAGACTGAAAATACTAATCAATTTATTAATTAAAAACATAATTGCTATAGTGGCCGTATACCGTTTTTTTAGTTCAGAAATAATACTTCCTCGGTGCATTGTTATAATGTTCACCTCATTATTTATCTCTACCAATTCCTTTAATACAATTTTTAAAAAAATGTGTTTCTCTTCTTACAGGACCACAGTCTGTAAAAACCTCTTGATTATTTGTGCCATCTCATTTTTTAAATAACTTTCCTATCTCCGTTTCTGAAATATCATTTCTTACTTTGTTTTAAAAATAAGATTGTTCGAGAATAATCTTTAATTAAAATTAAAGTGCAGAGGGCAAGAATCCGTCGGTTGTCTATGGCATAGAAAAAAAAAAAACCTGTTCATCTACAACCCGTGAACGGTTTGGGGTTTCGTACATGGTAGAAACAATTCTATTTCTTGGACAGCGGTCGTGCAGAGAGGGGGGTGATTTGTCCTAGATAACGCTCACCCACAAATAGAGGCTGGGTGAGCCCCAGGAGGGTTCTAGGTCCCATGCGATCCATCTCCGGCTGCTAAAAGATTAAATAAAAGTTTTTACCAGCTGTGGGATTTGAACCCAGGACCTTTGGGATGGCAACTCAACTCTCTAACACTGAGCCACTCCGCTCCCTTGTCTATGACAAAGATCACACAGTGTTATTCTTTATATAATTATCTATTAATCTATTATTGTTTGTTCATCTTCTAGTTGATTAGTTATTATTATACCATGAATTCAATCAAATGGTATAATAATGTTTTAATAATGAGATTAATGTTATTGATGTATATCAATGCCATAATTAAGAAATGAAGTCATAGGGAAGTCATTGTCGGCCCATTATAATTTTTTTTGCAGCAATTATTTTTTTTATTTTTTTTTATTTTTTTAAACATTTTATTGAAACATTACAATCTGCCACTTGTGGAAAATGAGTAATGGTGCTATGTAGCTTACAATCATTCCATAACAAAACAATTATATAAACAAAATAAAATAATTAAATGTATAAATAAATATATACATGCGGTAATAAAAAGAAGTTGATGCAAAAGTTATAATAAAATAAAGTAAAAAAAAAAATATATATATATATATATATATATATATATATATATTGTACACATTCATACCCTATTTACAATTTGTCTGGGGTCCCCATGCTTCTGCCTTTGAGCTTCTTCCCCAGGAATGAAGGCAAAGCAGGAGTCCGGGGGTGGCCCCTGCCCCCTTTCCCAGCCGCGTCACTGGCATTAAACGCCAATGGAAGCTGGTTAAGGGCGCTTCACACACACACACACACACACATTTCGTGATTGGAGAATCTGGCCAGTGCCAGTACTCCAAATATCAAATATATCACCAAATATCAAATATATCAGGTCTCGGGGTCATTGTGGAACAGGATAATGACTGAGCCAGGGGGTTGGGATGACAGGCAAGGGTTTGGTGAAAAATTGAAAATTTAATAGAAATGAGGTCGAGGATGAAAGGAATGTTGAGATCATTATGGAGGGATTTTTTGGAGACATAATAAGAAGCATTGACAATAGTTCTCAGGACTTTGGATTGAAAGGATTGAATGCGTCTGATATTCGATTTTTTTGAGGTCCCCCACAGTTCCAGTCCATTGGTCCAAATCGGTTTGATGATGGTCTTATATATTAGTAGTTTATAGTCTATTGAAAATGGGAGTTCCTACATAGTAATCTGTATAGTTGGCTGAATCGTCTGATAAGTTCTTGTCATTTGATTCTGGTATGAGGATTCCATGTAAGTCTTTTGTCTAGGAGGAAGCCAAGGTATCGTACTGTGGCGAAAATAGGTAGAACAGTTTCATTGAATTGGACAGAAGGGCATGTTCCTCGGCGAAGTGTAAAAGTCACGCGTTTTTTTATGATTGAGGGTGGCTGTGTCCCTGCCAACGTTGCAAGGAAGGTTTCAGGAGTAGTTGGGATATCCAATTATTTATTAATGATATAACTTTTTTAACTATAAATTATTTTCAATAATTAGGTACACAATGCTGCATGAAATTCTATGTTTGATTTCTGATACAGTTTTCTACAGTATTTTCGCATGCTGAGTTCAAATCTGTTAGAGTATATTCTTATCACGCTAAGTTGTGCTACACGATTGTATATATCTAGCATAAGGGAGAGAAAAATTTAAGATAGGCCCTACATAGTACCTTCCTAGCTTAGATGTATGGAATTCACAGAGGTGTATGTGATTCACAGAGGAGGTAGTCAAGTCAGTATTAGATAAGGCATAAGTTTAGTTGCTATTTTGCCTCGTTACTCTCATAATTTAGTAAAATTGGAAATGAGTACATCACGGCGTGCGTAGGTCAACAGTCCAGACGTATTTGGTTATATATGTGGGAGTTATGTGGCTGCAAAACAGAGATAAAATATTACAACGTTTGTGGATAATGTGTGCTTTGCTTATTTTGGAGTCAAACTTGGCGACCAAGATAAAGCATGGGCACCCCATAAAGTTTGTCATACATGTGTGGAGGCATTGCGGTTTTGGAAAAAAGACTGTCTTTATTTACATGACAATGGGAGAGACCAATCTGCTAGTTCTAGGATGGCAATTGTATCTAACTACAAGATCTTTACCCTGAACCCTATTCCTATTTGAACATCTCTACCAAAGGTCAATGTTATGGAATCCTTCAAATAATGTACCTTAAAATACATATAAAATCATCCATCTGTTTAGTCTTGTATCCTAGTTATAGGGTTTGTATAATCGCAATACTTTGAGTTTTTTTATTCCCTTAATTATATGATTCCTTTTGTAGATAAAATCCAGAATTTTGACCTGAGGGTTCTTTAGACCCTCCTGGTGCTCACTCAGCCTCTATAAAGTGGGTATCCTTTATTGGGAGAAAAGCCTGATGGTTGAGCATGATCTCGTGCAAATCACCCACCTGTAAAAAGTGCAATGTCTACCTTGTACTGAACTTAAGTCTCTTCATAGATTTAAATGGTAAAGGTTAGTATCTTCAACTTTATAGACGATTGTTATTAAGGTTTTTAATCTACAATTTGTGTAGAGTCATATTAGTCGTTCGTTTAAATAGAATGTGCTAATTTACCTTGGAATACCCAATGCCTCGAAGTTAGTGTCGTTAATAGGAGTATGCTTAACTGTTACAATTATATTTAGAAGAGCTGCATTTTGTTCTGATGATATTAATAGTAGTTGTCTGGGCCTTTTGTACTGAAGTTGTTAAGTGTTTGGCGTAAGTAGGACATCCAAGCTAGTGTTAATACTTCTTGAACTGCACTGGTTTTAACTTTGAAGCCATTTTGGCCTATCATTTACGAAGTACATTTCACATAAATTACTTAGTCACCATACTGTCCATAGACCCAAGTAGCAACATCTGTATGAAGCAAAGCTATAGAAAAAGTTTGTTGGTATAATTAATTATTTTTGTTGCTTAAATTTACTATCACTTTAGAAATTGAAACAAAATATTGTACTGAAATACATTTGATACCTTCAATTCGAACTTAAAAAGAACGATATTTACCTTATGTAAATATTTATATTTGTCAACTTTTTAGGTTAATCTTTTGAGGAGGTTTTCTAAAAAGTTGTTTATTATTTTAGACAGGCCATAATATTTATCCATTGTTTTTTGTCTTTAATATAGTTGTATACTGTTGTTGTAATATCCAGCTGTAACTATTTCCATTGCGGAAGATAAGAAGTCCAATATTCAAAAATAAGGAAGTGGTGAAGTTGGTGTGAGAGGAAGTAAACATAGCAATGTGTGGGAGTCTATATAAATAACATAAGTTTCAATAATTTTTAGTTATATCATTCATTAATTATTTTTATATATGCATATTCATTGTAAGAAAAAACATTTTAGCTTATTAACAAAGCCACTGAATTCGAGACATATTGTATGAAACTAAATAAAAATCGATGGAATTTGTTGTAAAGGATTTTTTACATAATCGGTTATTGATTTGTTTTTTGTTTTCTTCAATGATAGAATATTCACATTAACACATAACTCCAACAAATACGTAGAAAATCATAAACGTTTAACGTAGTTACTCTGTTAAAACATGATACAAGGGAACGTTGGCAGAATAGGACTCCTCACAGCGTGTTCATCGAGGTTTCTCTAAACATTGTTTCCAGTTTGGCTAGAGAACTATATCTAATTCAATTAGTTTTCACACTTTCATGAATTAAAGAGTTCTTCTATTTTGTGTGAGGAGATCTGAATTGAAATGTAAGTGAAATATCACTTATTACCAAATTGCTTAAAATAAAGAGATATAATTTAAACCCGTTTTTAATAACAGGTTTGGATTACTTAAAAAAAAAACTAACACTACAGCCCATGGTGCGTCTCGGGTTCAACATATGGTTCGCTAGCTAAAACAACATTGCGTCCAGAAATTTAGAAGTTCTAATTATTTGGGATATATTAGTGTCTGAAATCAATTAAACTCCATTGATTTAAGGTAAAAATTAAAGAAATTTCTTTACTGCATTTATTAAACTTATGTTGTACCAATAGTGTTTATTCGTTTTTTTTTGTTTTTTTTATTGTAACATGTAATATAGGGTTTGTATAATCGCAATACTTTGAGTTTTTTATTCCCTCTATTATTTACAGCTTAGGATAAATCAGAGAAACGAGCTCTTTGTAATTATATGAAAATTAAATATATTTAATGGGAATGGAAAAAAAAAACATACCACTACAACTTGGTTCTTGCGTTCTGTACATGGTAAAGACTGTACTGTTTTCAGGACAGCGGTTGTGGAGAGAGATGAATTATCGATCGTGCTTAATGATAATGCTCCCCCTATTAGAGGTACCCATTTTAGAAGCTGGGTCAGCCCTAGGGAGATGTTCAGATCACATAGGGTCCATCCGTGGCTATTAACACATTAAATAATTCATCTTCTGCCACAGATGGATTTGAACCTTAACTCTAGATACTGGTCTACCCCATTTAAAATTATTTTAAAAAATTAAATACAATTTTCTAAAAATCTCATATATTGATGTTACTACAAAGTTACTTAGTGTAAAGCCTTTTGAAGACTAAATTACTGTACCACAGTATTGTTATACCATTGATAAAAAAAAAATGGATGTAAACATTCACATGCTCTTTTGTAGAGTTAACACCTGTAGCTCTAGCTAGGCTGTTTGGTTGCCTTATTTGATAATTTAATAGACACTGAATCAAAAATTCTCCCCTCACCCCCGCGAATGTAGATATATATTGTGGCGACCGTTACGTCACGCACCCCCCTCCTCCACCCCCGGCACCGACTCCCTTTCCCCGCCAGTGGTGCTAAGACTAGCCTTGTGTACAGTTGTAGGTCCTCCCCGGTGTGCGGTGAACCGTTCATTCATCTCGAACTAAACTCATTGTGATTTTGTGGTTTTTTTTGTGAAAACATTTTGTGACCACCATCCCCAAACGTTGTGGAATGATAAAATTGGATATTGGCGAATTTACAAGTAAGTCATGATAGGTGGCATGTTTGATATTTATTTGTTTATATCATGTTTTATTTTTTATATTTGATAAAAAATATATTTGTCATCATATCTATGATTTTCATTAAAAAGAGCACTATCCTCTACTTGGTATTTGTACATTGAAACTGTTAACAATGCATACTAGTGATAAGAAATATTTTAAGAAAATATTCTTCATTAATACTATACACCTACATGAGCAGGTAATTTACATTTGATCCACAATTACTTATATACTAACATTACAAATTACAGTATGTATTCCATTTATTTTTGTCATACTCCCATTGACAGCGCCTGATAAGAATAGTATTCTATTAAATAAAAAAACCATTATTATTTATAGCATTGATTGTTATTAAATATTATAATCTAAAGGTTTTATTAACTTTTTTTTTAATTTTTAGTTGTAATTTTATGTAAATTATTTCACTACATAATTTTACTCTTATCAATCTCATTTCTCTATTCAAATTAGTATAATTTAAAATTTTCTTTGTCAGTTCATTCTTTGAATTGTCAATTCATATTACGAACATGTTAAGGAATAATTAAACATTATTAGCTAAAACGTTTTATTTATTCCTTGTTTATTTATTCGTGTTAATTTTTTCACATTTTTTACTATTATCGATATTCTTTCTCTATTCATATTAGTACAATTTAAAATGATCCTTGTCAGTTTTTTTTTCTTTATCAATTCATATTACGACCCTGTCAAGGGATTGAAACTAGTATTTACCTATTTATTTCTGTTTTTTCTTCAAATTGATCGTTCATTATTAAATATTATAAGATAAAAGATTTGATTAACGGAAATTTGTATTTATTCTTTTTTTATTTGTATTTAAATTATTTCACAATTTTTCTTTTACCAATATCCTTTCCCTATTATAATTAGAGCAGTTTAAAATGTTTCTTTTTAGTCAATTTTTATTGCTGTCAATTCATTTAACGACCATGTCAAGGAATTGAAACTATTTACTTATTTATTTTTAATTTTTCTTCCGACAGTTGTTATTATTAATAATTATAAGCTAAATTTTTATTAACAGAGATTTTTATTTATACCTTTTTTTTTATTTATTCGTGTAAGTTATTCCAGAATTTTTACTATTATCAATGTTCTTTATCTATTATAATTTAATGATTTAAAATGTTTATTTTTAGTTTTTTTTTGTGTTTTTTCTTCTCCCATTACATTTACGTGAGGTCAACCTATATTTCTTATTTTAATAAATGCTTTTAACGTTGATATTATTAGAAAAATATATTTCAACGATTAAAATACTTTTTGTGTATAAGTTTAATGAAAAATACGATATTGTTGAATTGTTGTAAAAAAAAAATAGAAATAAATAGATAAATAATAGTTTCAATCCCTTTGTATATTAATATCTACAATGAGTAATATCCTTTATTTGAATCAAAAATTTGTTGGTTGCCTATTGGGTAAATGGATTTTTATTTATGGTTTGCTAAAAAATACATATTCATATGTTATTCTTTATAATATATATAAATGTTTTAATGTAATTATCAACATATCTACCAAATCAGCCACTTTTATTCCCAAAAGTTCAAAATGATAATAAATAACGTAAACATGTTTTATAGAATGTTAAACGACATTTTTTCTTTACTGAATAAGTTATTTTTCTATCTCTTACTTGGTTGAGGGCTTATGAATATAATCTTTGAATAAAGATATACTTAAAAACGTATCTTTTTTGTTTGCAATACAATTATAAAACATTATTGCATTAATAATGTTTGATAGAGCCTAATTTCTTGCAAGAGTATTATATTTTATATCATTTGTCACATTCAGTATAATGAACATTAAAAAACCTGTTTTAATATTCTGTAGCTCTCGATTTTAAGAGAGAATAATGTTGTTATCGCTTTGCTATATACATCTGATTGTGTGGTATTGCACAAAAAATATTATTGTTGGATCCATTTTATGACTTGAAAATTCATAATCATTTAGCCAAGAAATACTGAAATATTCCAATTGAATAAAACAGTAAGGAGTGCATCATTGAATTGTTTTTCGTGAATAAAAATAATTAATCTTTTTCGCATACAAGAAACTAATTCCATTATCATTTCTTCGTATTCCAATAAGATATATATCATAAAAGTCATCTTCGGAGAACTTCATCCATATCTAGTTCTCTGGATTGATTAAAGATATCAATTAAACCTTTGATAAGGTCTTTTTATTTACAATATCATTGTTTGACTACCTAAATTTTAATTAAGTACTTGGGATATTCAAATTATTTGGGAGTACGCTGAAATGAATCGTTATATTTGAGCTATGTTAGTTTTGTTCAGTAACTAGCTTTATTGCTAATTTATTCGATGCAACTCTTACAAATTATGGTACCTTTTACGATTACGAATTATTGTTTTATTAGTATAATAATTATAGATTAGAGTTAAAAAGATTTAAAACCCACAGTTATAATGACATATCACCATAACGAAATGTCAACATTTTTAATTTTTAATCATTTTGTCATTAATTTAATTGAAATGTTATAATTGAAAAACTTTTTTTATTTTGAAAAGTATATAGGTAAATAGCTACAATAAATAAATAAATAATCAAAGAGTAAATATTCTGAATCCTGATTGTGAGCAATTCAATTGATTTTACAATCTTTATGAATAGTAATGTTTCTTAAATTTCTAATTTCAAGTTAAAATCAGCATTTTTGTATTTAATTTTTATAGTATTTATATGCTATTTTTATTGCATGATGCATGCAGAAATTTGTAGTTACAACTGACGGGACATTCCTGTATTTTTTTTTTTAAACAACTTTATTTGCAATTTTTACATATACATGCTGCATAAGTGTAAATACATGTTTTGTTTAACGAAAAAGAATTGAATTTCTAGTATTTTGTTTCCATAATAGATTAAAGATAGCTCTGCAAGATCTTATAAAAATGTTATCGCAATATTAAAACTGAAATATATGCATTTTTTATTGATTTATTTAAAAAATGATTTTTTTCAAATAACAAAATTATTAATTTTCATATTTTTCCCCGCATTTTTCGAATACGCTGTCGAATATATCTGCATGTCGTTATATGGATCAGCCGAAGAGGGTAATTTTTATATTTCTATATAACATATAAACATTTCTTTTATATTATTATACTTGTTGGAGAGCGTTTTCATTTTTATTTTAAAACCCAATGAACACTTACAACCACACGGTCACCTGTGGTCTAGTGGTTAGCGTGACAAACTACTAAGCCTTCGATCACGGGTTCGTAGCCCGGCAGGTGGCCCTAGGATTTTTAAAGGGAGTAAAAAATCCTTAGTTACGCCGTCCTTCGGAAGGGTCGTTAAACGGGTTCCCGAGCCTGTACGATGTCAGATAGGCAAAATTTAGAGCTCCCGCTGCTTCGTCCGATTAGCCATAGCAGCATAAAGTGACGTTAAATGAGCCAAAAGCACTTACAACCACAAAGACAAGAATGTTAATCTAACTAAAAGTATTAATTGTTGTGTATTTTCAATATTTCTTTTTTTTTTAATCTCTGCTAACAAATATACTAAACAAGATAATTACAAACTGCTCTATAACAGAATATTAAAAAGTTTTACAGCAGCTTTTATTCCGGTCTTATTTAAAACTGGCCCCGGGGGTATTGATGCCATTTAAAATTCATATTAAACTGTTAATTTATGCATAAAAATGGCAGACATATAATTTGAATTTTAATCCGGCTTATTTGACTAATTACGGAGGAATATAATGTTAAAACTGTCGAGAAACGCCTCTAAGCCACAGGCTGTCTGCGTTGATTAATTAATCTACTTTTAATTGTCAGTAATATCCCTTTGAAGGAGCACTCCTCAAGCCCTGAAGCAACCTTCTTCAATCAGCTTAAGATTAAAATTTTTTTTATTTATTTATTTTTTTCACCTCAGGTGTCTGATTGAAAGGACTTTGACAATATTTCAGACTATAAAAACGCTTTTATAAATTTAACGGTAGTGGGTCTCTTAGTAATACAAATCTCTTACTATTTAATTATTGGTAACGTTTTACTATCTTTAAAACTTTCACAATTAAAAAAAATCACCAGCTAAATAAAAAACGATTCAATTAAAATGTAAATTATATCATTTTGTCATTAGATTTATTGAAATATTTTTTTTTTAATTTTGGGAAACATTGTTCATTTATTTTCTTCTTGTGCGACTTTTCTTATATTTTTTCTATTTTAATGCCTCAATTGGATTTTTAGTTTGACATTTGCTTTTTTTTGGTATCATCTGTAAGTTTAAGTCATTTATATTTATGTGTATATATATTTTTTTCAGTATACCTATATTTTTGTAGTGACACCTACATACAACCAATTTGTTTTTTGTAAAACTCGGAGTCAAATTATTTATAGACCTTTAGAAATATTACAAGAACTTAAAATAATAATTATGAAACAATTATAAAATAACTGTATGACTTGCTTAACGTTAGTTGAAATATATTAATAACACATTGTGAATATAAAGGAATTTAAATACTCACTTAGTAAGGCTTAATAAGCAAACAACGCTTTAAGGGAAAATTCGCTATGATAATAAGTATTTTATTTGTTCTAAAATATGCTACTTTAAAATATATAAAATAATCAAAACAATGTTTATTTTAAAGTATGGCATACAACTATTTTAAATTGGACAGTTTTTTATAAAACCCCCAAAATTATAGGATTACAATTATTAGGATGATTGTTAGGTTCAGTATATTTAGTTTCTGTTTCAAAGGAAACTAACAACTGAGAACCAATACCATTTATTACCTTCAATGCAAAATTAAAGTCGATATAAAAGGTTGGAAATATAAATATTTAACAATTAATATAATTCTTTCGTATTAATCCAAAAAAATCTTTTGTAATGTTTTAAAAAAAATTAATATATTAATTTTTTATTAAAAATTTCTCAATTATTCATTCTCAATTGCTTGTAACAATTATTCTATATACTGTATTTATTTTCTTACTAAGCTTGAGTTTAGATATTAATTATAAACCATTGATTATTTTTTTTCTTTAGAGTGGGTTGTAATAATTTTATCTGTTTAGACCACTATCTGTCTGAAACCTAGAAAACACTTTTTACAAACTCTGACACATTTTATTCGTCGCATTCAGGTAGTCTGTTTATTATTGATTAAGTCTTATCCGATAAATTAAAATAAATTTTATTAAATAAAAACTGTTTCACGTATTTATCATTTTAGCTTAATCTTAAAAATTATTGTGACATTTTTAAATTATGCTACTATAACATATTATAGTTGAAATGTCCTATTGTTAATTAAGTGTAACAAATGAGTTGGTGTAAATATTTTCCGCGAATGTTCGATCAGTCAGCCTGGATGACGAAATAAGCCAATTTGTCTCGTGTATCGACAATATGTCTTCCATCGGGAAATTAACGGTCAAAAATAAGGAACATAGCTGAACAGCAGGATAATACTTATCAAAAAGAGTGTATGATATTTTGCTAATGATTTTACATTAGAAATCGTTGCAGACTTTTAAATAGATATATTTCATGTATAATTTAATGTCCCTCTAACTAATTTTCTAATTAATATAATTTTTCAATTCATATTTTTCCGATCCTTCATTAGTTATTTAGTTTTACAATCATTTATCATTCTGTTATCCAACAAATAAAATTTTCTGAGGATTAGCTATTACAAATTATACTAATGATAATTAATTAGTCAGTATATATTAAGATTTAACGTCTTGTAATCATATTAAATAATAAGCTTAAGTAATAACGGAAACAATAAATTTAATAAATTACAGCTTTCTATTAGTTAAATGGAAATAATTGCCCAGTATAAACAAACCATCTCATGTTTTCGTTTAAATGCATAATTTTTTTTTATAGTAATTGTTTACATACAATTGAGAACTTTAGCATTGTTTTAATATTGCTATATTTTATGAAAGGTTTATAAACATAATTTAATGAAATAACTTAAGTTTAGTAGGTTTATTAAAAATTTCAATATATGGAATTATTGAATTAATCACTATAATTAAGTAGTCAAATATTAAAATGTTTCTTAATCTAAAAAGAATACAAAGAACAACGAATGAATTTGGATTTTTTGTTTAACTCATAAACAGCTATAAGTTTCCTATTTATAATTTTTGGTCAACTGTTTTGATTTTTAAATATTTTTATTTTCATACATTTGATTCGAACCCGGATCCCGGTGGCATATATTTTCTCTTTAAAATAAAAATATATAATTTTCCTAGTTCATTCCATGATTAGGTATTGAGAATAAAAGTAGAAGAAAAAAAAACATTTTAACTAAAAAAAAACACTATTTGACAACCTACAACGTAGGCCGAAACATCGGCACTAGTAATAAATAAGTTTTGCTTATTTGGTGTTATTATTGACTGTAACCCCAGACTAATTGTATCCTTCATAAAAAAAAAACTATTACAATGATTACTATTCGTTATTATTCATATGTATTTAGAGTTTTACAGAATAAAACTGAAATAAATAACGCTTGCATCTATCAAAGAAACTGTTATGTTTTTTTGCATGTAGCCCTTTAGTTGTGTTAATAGATTTATTCTTAAAAGGAGAATGGCACTGCTTTAAAATTGTATTCAGTAGGAAAAAAATATGTAGTAATTTCATTTCAGTTTAAAAAAGAAATCTAGGCATTCAGCATTAAGGTAGTACGGTACTTGGAATGGATAATTTGGATAAAATCATTATAAATTTTTTACTAAGTAAGATATCTGTTTCGTAAGTATGTTAAAAGATTTTTATTTCTTAAATAATTTCTGTATCAAAGGTCATAATGGTATTAACATACTTCATGACCTTTTGAGAATAAACTGGTTTAGGTTTCTCTTTACTTTTAATGACAAATTTTGATCTATTACTTATGATAATTAAAAATCATTACTAAAATTAATTTTAATTTATTTGAAGTTATTTCTAATATTAGGCTTTTAATTTAATTTATGAATTTAATTATGGGTAATAAGCTGATTTCGGTAATCATTTCATCAAGAAATAAAAGTTTCAACAAACAATAGTTGACTGTTTTTTATATTATAGATTGCGTATGTTTTAGTAGTTTGCTGTTTTTAAAATATTTTTTTAGTGATATTTATTTTGTTAATATTATGTTTTTATTTCATTTTGGGGGAGGGGGGGAGGAGGATGTACAATTGGAAGAAGCAGGACCTAATTCACGAATTTACAGTCTGCTTTAATTTAGAATAAACATTGGGACAATCTAGGTCGCCGAAGAGCTATCCTCGTAATTGCAGATGGTAGATTCCAGTCGATTATATCAACATTTTGTCAGCGGAAATTGTTGAGTTGTTGAATTACATGGCAGGTTAAGTTCTGTAGGTAATTATCCGAAATCAACAACCGTTTTCGCAAAATCAACGGCTCAATCAACGGTTGTGACAATTAACACCATCCTCCTTCTGAATATTTAATGATAGTTTGTTAAATGTTGACGCGTTACATCGTAACTCGTTGTAATGGCTGGATGGTCGAAATTTCTGATGCACATGAAAATTACGTTTGTTATAGATCGGTGTTTGGGCAATATTCAATACTTTGTTTTTATTTGTTATTGATAGTGTTTTATTTTAAGAAGTTAAATAAAAAATCATAAATTTAAAGACTAAATCAAGCTAACCTAACTTTTATATTAGGAAACTTTCTCCATTTTCATTTGTTTATTTTTTACTTTTTAGGTTATCTGTACCGCTGGTTGTCGCTTCGAGTTGAGTTACAAGGTTTAATTGTTTATTCATTCCATTTTCAATATTTTTCAAAAATACAAGTTAAACCATTATATGGAACAGAGACTGCAGTCATGGTTAATGTTTCGATTTCGCTAATTATTTCACGAAGAAATAACAGTTTCAAGTACCTAACTAAAAAATTGAAGTAAAGATGATATATGTTTATTAAAACGTTCAATTCTAGATGAAATCACTACCGATGTATACACTTTCGTAACCGTATGTAATTTTCTCATAATTATCTTTCGTCTTATCGTTATCTTTTCCATACTAAAGCTCATTATAATTTGTATTTTTGGAAAATGTTAAAATGAAAAATGAAACGAATGAAAGTTATAAAAAAAAATATAAATGTTTATATTATTATCATTCAATACAATATTTGAAAAATTAATCACTCTGATTAATATTACCTTAATTTTGAATGTAAATTATTTATTAAATCATTTATAGAATATAGCAACATCAAAACAATGAAAAATGTTCTCAAATATATAATGCAATGGAGTATCACTATACAAAAAAAAGTAGATATTATCCAAATGAACATTGGTTAATACTGAGCAAAACATTCCACCTTACTAGTAGAAAACTGTAATATAATTATTTTATAGTTTCCATTATTATTTCAGCTTATTATTTAATATTATTACAAGACGTTAAACGTCAACAAATATTGACCATGTATTTATAACGGCTGAAAATATAATATGTTGGATAATAATATGATTACTAATACTTAGATTATATCCCATTAATGTAAAAGTAATAAAAAAAGTTAAAATATATAATAAGAAAAATATATTCTTATAAAAATTTCTCATAACCATGCTTTAATATTGAAAAGCAGGTTTTTAGTGAATTGTATTATATAATATAGTAGTCCAAATATAAAATTAACACTTATATGATTAATAATACTTAAAAATTAATGACGATATGCTTACTATTAATTTAAATTATCAAACAATCAATCAAAATACCTTTTAAATATTACCATTTCTTCTGTAAATATTGCTCAAGACTGTATCTCAAGAATATATACGAGTAGTATGTCTCAAGAACGAAATGCAAATTTCGTTAACAGTTGAGAAAAGTGGACACCAATATATATTGTAAAATTATTTTTATAAGATCTAAATAACCTTAAAAAATAAAAGTATTGTGAGTAAAATGTAAGAGTTTTTATTACGGTTTTAGTAAAACCAACCATCTAAGTTGTCACCAAATGTCGCTAGCGTTTCGTCGATCTCATAGCTAGCGTGCACAGCCCGAATTTCAAGATGGCATGTAATGAATCAACCGTTTCGCTTCTTTTTTTCTTTTTATTACTTTTTCCTTTTTATATTCCTCGAGTTCAGCTACAAATAAGTTTTTTTTTTGGAATGAATTAAATAGTAATTGATGGCTGTGGTTTAATGAGACTATAAAGTTGGAGGAATAATCAATTCCGCCCGATACCCTTGCGTGTTCGGGACCAGGCGTTTAGAAGTATCTGTATACATTTTGTTTTTGTTCGTCGTCTTTTAATGGTTAATGGTTTTCATTAATTTTCGTAGCGAGCCGATTCTCACTTGTGAATGTTGCTGTCTTTTTTCTTTTCCAAGGCGTCTACATACCAAGAAGATTTAGAGCCTGTTGGAGGAGTTGTTCTGAAAAGTTACTTCATCCAAATGAACACGCCATGTTGGAATGACAAAAATTAATGTACTTCATAAAGGCATTTATACATTTTAAATAAATGTTGAATTCAGACTATATTAACTAAGGCGTTTATAAAATATAATACTTATCTTATTTTTTTTAATTAAAACTCATGTAGTAAAATTTTACTAAATTATTCAAGGATTTTGTCAAAACAAAAATTAATGTAATACAAAAAAGTTTAATTTAAATTTGATTATTAGATTTCGTATCTGTTTATTTTATGTCATTAATTTTTTTAGATTTATGTTTTTTAATAAACGCGGAATAAGAATTTTTTCAACGAATTAAAATCTGAGAATAAAAAAAGGACAACATATATTCTTTTTAATATTGAAAAGGGAAAGGTGAAAAGAGACCTTACATAAATGTTAAGACCGTGGAAAAATTCCAACGAAAAGCCCTTAAGTCTCCAAACTATAACAGAAATTGAAAATATCTGTCCAATATTTTTTATATTCTTTTTACTTATTTAATTTAAAACTTTTTGAACTGTATTTTTATTTGATTTCTTCCTTTCCTCTGCTTGTTTCTGGTTTCTTCTGATAATTATTTAATATAATCTTATAATTAATATGTTAATTAATTCATTAAATTACTTGACTAATTTAACTTGTAGACTATTTGAGTATCAGAATGGCACAATGGGTCATATAACTGAGATGAATATTTATTAAATGAAAAATTCATTAAGGATAAAAAAATATGTTATGCGGAAACGTTTAATTTACATTTGATATCTATTTAGTTGTGTACCATTATTTTTTTTAATTGAAGAGATAGTTATGAAACAAACTCAGAATAAGATTTATAAGCAAATAAGAGTCCAAAAATAAAAAATATATTTTTTTTACTTATTAAATTTAAACATTTTTGAACTATATTTTGATTTTGCTTCCTATTGATTACTTCAATATTCTGATTTCTGATCGCTTTAGTTAATTATTTTACTAATGATATGAAAATGAATTAATTTACTTTGCTATTTAAACTCATAGAATATTGGGATATCAAAACGACACAATGGGTTGTATAACTTACTCAAATTAAAATTTATTAAAAATAAACAATTGTTCAAGGAAATCGTCAAAATATAAATATAATGTTTATTTCATATGTATTTAATTTTATATCAATCAATTTGTTTATGCAAAATAAAAAGTTATTAAAAACAATGAAAAAGAATTTTATAAATTATTTAAAAGTCCGAGCATTAAAAAAATAAGACAAATTATATTATTTTTAATCATTCAATTTTTGAAATTCATTGAACCATATTTTTGCCTTTAGACTGATTCCTTCTGATTACTTTGATTTACTTCCTTCTGATTCTTTTGTTAATTAACTCTCATATAATATGAAAAGTAGGTAATTAATTTCATTTAGTGATTAATTTTGTTTCTTTTGGGCTATATAAATCTCAAAATTATTATGAAAAATTGCGGAACAAAATTATGAAGATAAAAATATGAAACATTTATTACTTAACAAAAACGTTTCTTTTTATTATTAATTTCAATTTTTTACAACTAAATATTATTTCTGTGTTTTTTAAAGAGAAAAGATAGGCCCTCGACCGGAATTTGAACCCGTAACCTTTGTCTCACCGTGACATCGCTCTGCCAATTGAGCTATCCAAGGCCCCTGCCGGTCGAGGACAAACCTTTTCTCTCATAGATCCTAAAGCCCCAGTGCTCCCGCCATTGGGGCACTGGGGCTTTAGGATCTATGAGAGAAAAGGTTTGTCCTCGACCGGCAGGGGCCTTGGATAGCTCAACTGGCAGAGCAATGTCACGGTGAGACAAAGGTTCCGGGTTCAAATCCCGTTCGAGGGCCTATCTTTTCTCTTTAAAAATAAAAATATTTATTACTAAAAAAAAATGACCAATAATGATAAAAATATTATTTCTGTGATTTCATCTGTATTTTATAGTGACATTTTAATGCATTTACCTTACTGCTGTTCCTAAATAGATAAGGTAATCTAAAAAAAAAAAAAATGAAATCCTTTCCTAAAGCTAACTGTGTCCAAACAATGAACCGTTAAGATTAAGGTAGTATGCGATTTTTTTGGAAAATAAGCAGTTACCCAAAAATCATAATACACCATACTTAGGCGTGATCAGTGGAAGCAATCTAGAACCACTTAACTCTACTCAATGTTGGAACCAACCTTTCACTATCTCCTTTTTGGTGGCCGTATTAAAGTTTTGTATACTTTATCGTTCAGTTTTCAATAATAAATGACCTTAATATAATGTACTCATGAAGTCTGAAGAATTCTAGTTATGCTATCCGCTAGTTAGATAAATAGTATGTTTATTCCAAATTTCAGTATGCCTTCTTCACATTGTTCGAATCCCAATACATTGACTTATTTAACGTTTATTTGAGAAAATCATGATCGATAAACTGAAAAAAATAAAGTAAAAATAAGATCAAAGAAGGAAGAAAAACCTTTGCAAAGATTTACTGTCGTTTTCTTCACTTTTTCTTATTTATGATAGAAATATTTGTTTTATTTAATTTTTTTCTCATATTCTCTAACGCACAGCGATGCCCGCGTTTTTATTTATGAATCAGGCATTAATATGAATATGAATTAGCAAAGATATACTTTTATAGGTAATTATTAACATTTCCATCTATGTTCAAATCTTAAATAATTTGTGTAAAAATGAATAGGGGTATTCGAAAGCTATGAAGCTATTTATTATTATAATGACTGCATTAATATTTACTGGAAATTATTATGGTTTTTATTTCAGGAAAATTTGTTCGAATCTCGGCCCTGCACAAATCTTTTGTCTTCTCAACAAGATCCTAATTAAAGTAATGTTCAACGAACATTCTTCCCCTTGTATACATCGCAAAATACGAGAGCTCAGGGATGTGGGATCGGTGAAGAGAATGGATTTGTCTGACCGAGGTACGAGCCAGGCTAGCTCAGGTGGTAGAGCACCACGACGGAAACATGGGAGACCCGGTTTCGAATCCCGGACCTGGACAAATCTTTTTTCTTCAAAATAAAAATATTTAGAAGGTTTTAGTTGTTTTGTTTTTTTTAAGGAGCACAATAATTTTTGTAAACTATTAACAGTTTGTATAATGTACTTCTGTAGTTAATGAAAATCTCTCATCTGAATATGATGTTGCTTAAAACTTGTTGGGAGTCATCTAATTAATTTTATAATTGAAATAAGTTAATAATTGAATTATGTAGTATTTTAATTTTTTTCTTACTATTTTAAAAATGACATTGCTAGGATTGTTAAATTTATTAATAATTTACCTCCAATATAATGTACGTGTACTTCCAATACACTACATATGTAGTCAAGAGATGGATATCAAGTCGTCATATTTGAATAATGTGGATATAATTCCATACAAATATATATATTACAATTGATGTTGTAATTACACTTGTGATATTAAGATATAAGAAAATTAAAACATTACATTTTTTTTTCAGTTGCAATTCCATTATGGCAACTTATGTTTAACTAATTCCTCGAAAGTAAAGTTGCTGTCGCTATTTGATGAGTCTATTTGGACTGTTAGTATGAGATGTGTTACACTTTGTGTTCTTTGAGGTTATTTTCTTTTGGTGTGTCCTAATAATTCCTTAATTATTGGAACGTTAACGGCTTGATTTTTTTCAATGATTGTTTTAAAGACTTAAGGTTTTTCGGGGGAATTTTTCCTATTGCTTTTTTTTTTTCATAAAAGAATAATTTAGTTCTGTAAAAACTTGATTTATGATCATAACATTAAACATTGTTTCTATATACCCTTTATAGAAAGAAAATGTTGGAGATCAGCAGATGCTTGTGCTCAGTGATACTCTGCCCACGCTTAAGCTTGGCCTGAATCTCCTAAGCAGAGTCCACACAATTCACACCCACGCGAGCACTGTCGACATTATGACATGAACTTTAACAATTAGAAGTAAGCAGTTAAACGATTTTAAACGGTCTTTATCGGGCTTCCTAAGTCCTAGTATTGTCTTCCATCTAGGGTTTCCTTTCGTCTTCTATGCCTATTAGGCCTCCACGAATTTGGGGCGGTTAGGTAATTATTAGAGCCCTAAAATTGTTTAAACATTATGTTTTGTTGTTCCGTTACCGTTTGATAATCGTATAACGGCTTTATGGAGACAGGAGAACACAACATTACTCTAAGATATACAATTTCATTCAACTACAAGTCGATCCGGAACACTGACATTAAAAAATTTACTTTTAAAATTACTAGATACAAAATTGTATCCTTATAAGCAAAAAATTCTTAGAAAAAAAATCTTACTTAAATGATGGTTATAATTGTCCAGTGGTTTCAGTTGCTTTATTAATACATATTTTTCATTTTTTATTTTTTGTTTTAATTTTTTATAATATATTTTATGTTACCTAGTATATTTTTTTTATTGAAATTGATGTTAATACCAACTGATTTTTAATAAGTTAGACCTGCAGGGGCTGTTATTTTACAAGGACTAAAAATTATTTTTTTCTTCAATTCTTTCTATTATATTTTAAATGTATGGGTGAGTAAGGTGCTTACTCGAGATTTGATTAAACGTTTTCTGTTGTTGTAGCTTTTTGATCACCAATTCAAAATCTAGTTTTTGAATAATGATTAAAAAATAACACAAAATAGTTAATATCCTAGCATACCTAGCACTACACCTTTATTTTATATTATGAAAAATTAATTTTATTTACTTAATATTTATATCCAGAGACTGAGTCGATGATATGATTGAATGATGAATATCCAGAAATCGAAGAAATTCTAATTTCATTGTTTTTTTTTATTTCAAATATTCCTAAAAATATCTAAAGCTTGCGAAATGATTTGTTGCTGGAACTATACCGCTTTATTAAGTCTCAAAATTAGTTCAATTTCATTGGATCAATTACTAATACCATACATGACATTTATCAGTTAGTTTTTATTTAAATAGGTTATCAACTTGAGTTAAAATTTTTTGAATAGGAAAGAGAAAATATATTTGTTCCAACTACAACCCATGAAGGGCCTTGGGTTCAGTGCATGGTAATAACTGCGTTGTTTCTAGGACAACGGTTGCGCAGGAAGGTGATGAAATAAATGGGAAAGAGGTTTTACTTTTTATAAGGTTTCCGTATTTTTAATACGATTGTAAATTGTTTCATATCTTGGTCATTTATTTTTATAATTAATAGATAAATATAATTCATAGAATACAATAAATCATTTTGTAATTAGCAATATATACAGAAAGCTGATGACTCTCGAGGACAAAGGTATCATTTACATGATGGAGAGCTGTGGAGGAGGGCAGGTAGCAGAATGCTAGCGCAATTTCCCTCTTAAGCGTTAATTGGCCGGTTAATTGAGTGGTAGTCAGTTAACTGACGCCTAGGCTCTCCCATGTCCATCCAGTGCAATTGAGCCAATTTCGTCCATTGTTTTCTTTCAATAGTTGTGAATCATTTGAAACAACTGTCCGTAACCTAGCAGGCAGCTCCTGACGTCTATTACTACGCCTAGAGATCATTACAAATGTACAGTTTATATATATATATATATATATATATATATATATATATATATATATATATATATATATATATATATCACTTATTTAGACTTAGTATATATTCTTCATTTAACTCTTTGTTTATTTTAAGAGAATTTCTGTCAATCTTGAAAATAAGAGACAAAATCTAAATAAAAATAATTCCATTTAATATTTTTTTTGACTTATTAATGAATAATATTGGAATTACTTATTAAAAAATGGAATTATACGTTTTGGCTTTTTTGAATATGCTGATCTATATTTTAATTGCATAATTGATAGTTTGGAAGATTTTTGGTAATATATATATTAGCCGTTGAAAGATCTTTGGAAATATACTTGCTAATAGATAAATCTAATAGATGCCTGTAGACTTAACATTAACAGTATTTCTCTTTATCAATCTCTCAATTTCTTTATTTATTTTAAGAAGGCTTCTGTTTTTCTTGAATATATGAGTATAAAAATTATTCCTTTGGTTTTTATTAAATTATTAAAGAATAATATTGTATGAAATTGCACGTTTTGGCTTGTGTGAGTAATTTGCATGAATTGGATTTTTTATTCCATTAAATTGAACGCTTTGCATTGCAAAATTCTATGATTTTCTTTTATTTCAATAGCATAATTGATTGTTAGAAAGGAATTATTTGTATACATATACTTTTTATTTCCAGTCCTCCCGATTCGATTTCCACGATTTTCCGAGACTATATTGTTATTATAACCATCCTCTGACAGTGAAAAATTCTGTGAACTATATTACAGATATAAATACAAGTGTCAGTTTTATACTTAGACCAGTCTGCTATTTGATATAATTCACGAAACAATTTTTCACTGTCAGAGGATGGTTATAATAACAATATATGTAGTCTCGAAGCGTCGCCTAATGGAAGTTCAACAAACAGTGAACTCAATAACTAGAACTAAAACTTATTTATAAATCAAATAAGAGTGATGAAAATATATAAATATATATATGTATATATATACATATATATATATATATATATATATATATATATATATATATATATATATATATATTTTTATTGGTCAACCGACTTTTAGATATACGTCTGATTTATTTGTGCTTAGTTTTAGCTATCTATTAGTAGTGCTTTCATCTTTATTAATGGACTTATAAAACCTAAAGAAATTAAAATCTGTAATTAAACAAACTCTTTGTTAAATTTTAATTTTTTTTTGTCATTAATTCTTTAAAACATATGGAAACAATATCAATTTCATTACACAATACATTTTTAATATTCATTTCCTAAAATAACATAGTTTTAGAGCTGCTGACTTCCTCAAGGCTTAATTGAGGAAGTCAGCTGCATGTCTGGCGAAACATTGGCAGAAAATTCACCGACACCGTCTAAACCAGAAGAAACAACTAAAATAATAAATAAATACAATAAACAAGTTTTTTGTATAAATTGTGGCCGCGGAAACTTGAAAGAGTAATCATTTTCTTGTTTAAAGCAAAGCTAAAATCCAGCAATAGGTTTTGTATGATTATATTGTATTCTCTTGTAATTCAGAAGAGCAATAAAAGATTCACTCATTGATCCACACCATGTTGATTTGCAGAAATAATGTATTAATTGATCTACAACAATAATTAACTTAAATAACAGATGCATAATTACACAACCTGCCCTTCGGGTTATTATGAAAGGAAAAGGGGAACTGTTCTTGACGTTCACTGAATTATTATAAAGTTTTCAACTGTCGTTTGAGCACTCGAAATGTATTTCTACAATCAATAATATTCAACTCGCTCTTTAACATTTATGTTTTTTTCTGAAGTAACTTCCCTTGTTTCAATCTGACTTTAACATCGCTAATGATTCAAAACTAACTTCTATAGGATGCAATTTAACTTTAATTTCGGGGGGGGGGAGGGGATAAACGAAATACTTAATTGTATCTATTGGTTCAGTGAAAAAGAAGTTTGTTAAACTATAATACGAAATCTAAAGTTAAGATAATTATAAACTTATTCTAATACCTTAATTAATATCATTTTTCATTACAAAATAAAAATAGTATGTACAAATTACTGTTTAAACAGTATTAAACGTTCTTTAACAATGAATCGTAAACATTAATATTTAACATGATAACGCTAAATGATGAACATAATTCATTGTTAAATGGTAGGTAATGAAAATAATACATTAGCTTGATTTTCTCAAAATATTTTTACAATATAGTGAATCTAAACAATTTTTACAAAATACAGTGATTTTAAGTTAAAATAATTTAACTGTACTTATTATCTTATATCTTGAATAATAATATTTGACGTTATATATAAATATATATATATATATATATATATATATATATATATATATATATATGTATGTGTGTGTGTGTGTGTGTGTGTGTGTGTGTGTTTTTGTGTAAGAAAATGGTCCGGATGGAGGTCAATGCCCAAATAATTAATTTGTAGTCACAAAATTCATTATACATAATTTTTTGAAATCCGTTTGTGTTTTATAACTAGGTGTATTTAAGGCGATTTAGATTCCCTGCGCATTTATTTTACCACGTATTTAGAAAAAAAATGAGAAGGAAATATAATGCGACTTCAATAGTACATTATTTTGAATAATAACGCTATTCACTTATATTTCTACTCATATTACACTATTAAGCTAGGAATAATGTTTTATATTACAACAATCAATGACGATTACAGTCCTATAATAGAGTAATTTATCTTTAAATACCGTCGTGCCCCATAGGGAGCGGGGTAGATCAGTTTGTAGAGTGCCAACTTGCTAAGATGAAGGTTCTAGGTTAAAATCCGGTTCTGTCTTGTTAATTATTTACTCTTTTAACAGCCACGGAGCTCACCCAGGCTCTATAAACACATTCCTTAAAACATACTGTATCTACCATGTACTGACCCTTTCTGTAATTTCTGTATAATTTCTGTTTTTTTTTTCTTCTGCTTCAAATAGAAATGCTTTTGCAAACTGAAATTAGAATGATTCAGCATTTTATATATATTCAAACACAATATTTACAGATCAAATCATATTAACGTGTCTTTGTGGTGTCCCTAAAAGGCTTTATTTAGGTGAGATTGATTTTGTTTTACAACCTTTCTCTAAGATGAGTAAGTAGTGATTGCCTTCGTCGGAATTTCTCTTTTAAATAAACATTAAATATTTCCGACCCTCTCAAAGTTGAAGTACTGTTATCCCTCTGTAGAGAAAGATGCTAAAGCGAGTTAAAACTTTTATTGAGAAAGTTTCGGTAAGGTAGCTATGAATACGAAATAAATTCATAGGGCTCATAAAATTAAAAGCAAAACCTTCTGTGTATACTCACTAGCATTACTTCAGTCAATGGGTTTTAATAAAACAGTGTTGTTTTAAAGTTTAACTACGTAATTCCTCAAGGTAGTATCCTTGGCCCAATCCTTTATACAGCTGATATCCTAATACTATCTTTATCACGTATGCTGATGATACATGTGTATTACTAGTCAACACCAATCCAGTTATTGCATTCACATCCAATTCCATATCACTGAACTTGAAGAATGGTATCAAAACTGGAGAATTAAAATAAATTCTTAAAAATCGCATCAAATCACTTTTACCTTACGTCGTAAACCAATGACTTCCAGCCCATCAGTATCCTTTAATAATATCCCACTGGTGCCTGTAGAACAGATCCGATTCTTAGGTTTGCATCTTGACAAGACAAACGATTAAACTGGAATCCTCATACAAGACTGAAAAGGCAAGAAAGCGCTTCAGGCTACTTAAACACTCACCTCCACGGTGAATACTTATACCTATAATGAGCTTAATGTCCCATTTGTTGCTGATTTGACCCGAACCTGGCATCTATCCTTTATAAATAATTTCATTCCACTCAAACCCTCTAGTTTCAAACCTAGCTTCCTCTTCAATTCACGATAATCCTCCGAGGCGTCTGAAAAGAAGATGGCCACGTGACCTTCTTAGTTTAACTTGTGATTTGAGTACTACCAGTGGGTTGTTTCTCTACTTGTCATTATCTCAAGTCATTATGTATCACTTAGCCTATTTACTTGTTGTATCATTGTAATACAGTTGTAAATATCAATAAATAAATATAAAAAAACTACGTAATTTTTAGTGAACCGAAACAGGAATATAAAATTTTAAAATTTAGTTTATAAGAACAATTTCTGAACCTTATTACAACGTATTCTCTGCATTTAAATAACAGTTCTAAAACCGTATACTGAAATAAGATGTTGGTCTTATTTTTTAAATGGATGCATTCCATTTTTCATATGAATTAAAAAATAGTTTTATATTTTGTGTAACAGCTTAAACAAGCAGGTCCTGTGACTTTGTGATTTGTATTTTTGTAAATATTTATAATGATCAAGGGAGCCTAAAAACTAAACAATATGTAGTCCATTGCTAGGCAATGACGATAAAATATTACGTAACTAGAAATTTTTTATTTATTTAAGTTTTTTTAATTTTTTAATGCATGTGATCTGAGACAATTCGACTGGAAGGAAAATCGTATATGCCATTTATTCTTTTATTTTTAATTAAGATTTCAAATTTCTTATTTTGGTTTGAAATGTTGAACTATTGCATTTTTGTGTATGTTTATATTTTAATTACATTGTTTTGTGTTCAGGCTATTTTTTCTCTTTCCTTTAACTTTTTTTTTACTCTATTATTACATTTCACAAATAATATTTTTTTTTGTTTTTTATTACTTTATCCATGTTTATTTTTAATTGGTTATTATAATATGCGTGTTTAATGGAGTTCTTAACGGACATTGTCTCAGAATAAAGATTTTTTTTGTCTATTCCATATATTTATATTAAGTTTAATTCTTCTTTATTTTCTATAGGTCATGCAGATGCATGTAATGTATAACATAGCATTTTCAAATGACACTTTGTTCGTTATTCCAAATAATTTCCCATCCCCTTCATGTTACTTTGAAAATAATCACAGTAAATCCTTGCAGAAACATTTACATCGAGGAACTTTTCGAGCAGAAAATAAATCGACACCATTACTCTGAATAGCCTCAGCTAAAAGGAGCCCTGGTCAGTTTAAATTCCCGACTCCGGGAGCCATTGTCTTGGCCTGGAAGTAATTCCATTTAGACGACTCCATTCCAACCGTTTACTTAGTCGAGGCTCAATTAGTCCATGTCTATTCTACGTGGCTCACTCCATTCCGTGCTCTTCTAGGATTGAGATCTACCTTGAGATATGCATGTGGTACCTTGATGGTATGTGGCCGGTAACATAAAACATAATAATATGCCTGTTTTTTTGTTGTAAAAGTATGATGAATTAAAGAGAGAAGATATAAAAAAATTAAAGAAAAATCATTGTCAGAAGATTAATTGAAGTTTTTTAAAAGAAAAATATTAAAATATAGGTAGACTATAAAGATTATTTTGGATGGTACTAGTAACGGTAAAGATGAGAGGAGGGAATCGTTGTCATTAGCGATTATAAACGGAATAGGTTAAAGGATATATCACGTGCTTTTATAATATGAGGCTTCAGTGAAAAACTTATTTTTTGGTACCTAAACCAGGGAGAAAAATCTGGCGGATTAGCTTTATCGGTACAGTACAGTCTCTACCATGTACTCAGTCCTAGTTCATATTGATCGTATAGACCCATCTAATGTCCTTGTAACAAGGAATAGGGCTTACAATGTATATCGTGCTTTATAAGACTATAGGCTTTAGAGGATGACTATTCCTTTTTTTGGTACTCAAAATAAGAAAAATTTCGGACCCTAAATCACCTCCTTACACAGCCGTTACAAAAAACAGTACAGTCACTACCAAGTACTGAACCCAAGACCCTTCATGGGTTGTAGTGGTACAGAAACTAAAATATAAATGTTCGGTTTAGTATAATACATACATTAGTTTGTACAGACTTACACCGTCGATTCCAGAAGCACTCCACACAACTCCGAAGTCCTCGCGAGACTTTTTGAAGCTCGTGCTTGGACTCACTTCTTCGCCGGCGAGTATCGATCCTTTGAGATGTTGCACTGATCGATGCTAATTATGAGCGGCGGGTGATGCGCTGGCCAACTCAAACACAACTCTCGAGAGAGCCAGGCTTCCTGGCATTATTTATGTGCGGCCAGCAACAGGCAGTGTTTGCGCTCCTATCTCCACCCTCCATCATTGATGTGTGGGTGTTTGCACGGCAGCTAGAATAATTTCCCCCAAGCTGAGAACCAATATGCAATATGTATTAGTTGCATTTCCACGCTCTTGTTTGCTTCTATTTGCTTATTCGGACGTGAATTACTCCTCAGAATCTTCGAGCATTATGCGGCGATGACAAAATTGGAGTCAGTGAATTCCTTCGGCAACCCATTATCAGGAGGATCATAGATTATCTGAAGGTTGAATTCAATATATATATATATATATATATATATATATAATTCTTCTATTCGTGTGTATATCACATATTTCCTTCCAAACGGTTTGACCGATATTCATAAAGATTTTGATGTGTAGGTCAAGTAAGTTTGAGAATGGTTTAGATTCGCAATTTGATCCGATAGATATCCTTTATTTATTATTCATCCCCCTACTGAATATGCGTGGTATCGACATTTTTTTCTCTTTTTATTTGGACCCACAGCTGTCAAATAGTAATATGTAATTAACTTTTTAATTTTTTTAAGAGAAAAGATTTGTCCAGGCCAGGATTAGCTCAGTTGGTTAGAGCACCACGCTGGAGACGTGGACGACCCGGGTTCGAAAAATAAAAAATTAGAAGAAAACACTTTATTGAAGCATTACAATCTGCCTGTTGTGGGCAATAAGTAATGGTGCTATGTAGCTTTCAATCATTCCATAAAAAATCAATGATATAATAAAAATAAAAACATTTAAAAATTATCAACATCATAAGAATATTTTTTCTCTCTTTATATTTCCATCCACACTAGTCAAATACAAGTAAACATAAGAATAATAAATCAGCAGTAAGAATAAAAAATCAGCAGTTCTGCAGTCAGTAGAATAGAACACATTGGCATGTGAGGGAAGAAGAAAAACAGTACCCAGCGGTATCTCTCCTTTGTCTTGATTTAATTTCCTTTGATAAAAAATCCATCATGCAAGCTGTTTATACAATAAAAATTTTGGATATTTTTAATAATTTAAGGTAGATCCGCCAAAAAATTCCTGTCATGAAAATTATTTGAATATATAGTATTGTATTTTATACTATTTATTAAAACAGTTTCAAGTTTATATTTAACACATTTACGCTTTTATTATACGCTTAATACCAAATACGGTACTTACACCTAATTGATAGGTCAATGTTTTGATTGCTGTACGCGTGCTGACGTTAAGAATTTTATTTTATTTTTTTGTTTTATATATCATTCATTTTTACTTTTATTTATCACACTTTTTTTATGTGAATGATTTTTAAAATAGAAAAATGTGTTTTTGTTTTTTTCTTAACTAGTCCTATGCATATTTTAATTTATTCTAATTTAATCTTGAAATTAATAAGATTAAAGATGACGATAAGTTTGCTTAATTCATTTAAACACGTTAAGTGAAAAATAAGATAGTAACTTATGATTTGTGAGGTTTTATTGAATATATGGTTCCTTAAATAATTGATATTTTTTCTCCTTAAAACTGTTCACAATAATACAGAATAGGCATATGAATACTCTGATTATTGTGAACTTTGGAAATAGTAGGAGCCACGAACACATAGCTACACAAGTGACAATATTTGCTTTTTTATCGACTCTAGTTTGATTTAAAAATATTCCTATATTAATTTAAAAATATTCATATATTGATTTTACAACTTACATTTTTATTAGTTGTTCTCAAACTAATTTTTTGATTTGGTTTTAATTAATTATAATAATTTTTTTTTTAAACACTTTATTGAAACATTACAATCTGCCACTTGTGGGCAATAATTAATGGTGGTATGTAGTTTACAATTATTCCATAGCAAAACAATGATATAAACAAAATAAAATAAATAAATGTATAAATAAGTATATACATGAGGTAATAAAAGGAAGTTAATTCAAAAATGAAAATAAAATAAATAAAAAAAATTAAAAAAAATATAACAATAATTCAAAACCTCGGTCCACTCCCGTAACACCCGTTCTCGGCTCTCAGACCTGTATACAGCATCTCACCGTACAACTGATTTTGACAGAGCTTTCCTTATCCGATCCTCCTCCCTTTGGAACACTATACCTTCTTCCATTCGTCATTCCCATAATCTTCCAGCCTTCAAATCCCGTATATTCCAGCAACCTATTATCCCTACGATTCCGAAAAAATCGAAAATAGTAGGGTATCAGTTTTAACTTAATGTTCTCTTTATTTGATGAATGAATGGTGTTTTTTTTTTATGTACATTTATGTGTGTTATTATGTATTTATATATATGATTGTGTAGAATTAAAACCACATGCATATGTATTATTAATACCATATAAATAAGATAGATATTAAAAAAGAAAAAAGGACAAAAAGGGAGGAAATGTAATCTCTGATAATATTGCTTAATTTTTATAAATTTTATATATATGCAAACATAAATGGTTTCTCTTGTTGTTAACGTATTTTAATTTTTTTTCTTTTCTTCTAATCTGTTCTTAAAATATTGTTACTGTAGGTAATTCACATTATTTTTGTTAATTTTTTTTTTATTCTTTCTCACTTACTAAATTACTTGTAATAATTAATTAAATGTAATTGTTTTACACTCTAAGACCTAATAGCTTAGAATACCTGTATTGTTATTCTATAGGGACTTGTCCCAGAATAAATAAAGACATTATTATTATTATTATTAATGATTAAAAAAAAAAAATGTAAACATTCATACCCTATTTACAATTTACCTGGGGTCCCCGAACTGAGCTTCTTTCCTAGGAATAAAGGCAAAGCAGGAGTCCGGGAGAGTTATAATAAATTAAAATATTTAATAATGAATAGTATTAAATCATGATTTTATAGCAACCATTTCATGTTTCTTTCTAAATGTATTAAAATAAATGCGTATAATAAACTGAATAATGAACGGCAGTTGAAATATGAAAGTTACATTGAAATTTATTTTGATTTAAATCAGTGCTAAATATTAATATCCTTTGCTATTGTTTTTCACCTTCCCTTACATCATGCCTCTTTGTAGCGTAGGCGATTATTTAGGAATGACAAATTCGATATATCCTCTGAACTGCCTGTCACTAGAAAGTATATCGAATACTGTCACGTGATTCGGCACTCTGGCAAATCCCTGCTTATTAATTGATAATCATACCCGAGCCCTTAGACGATTATCATAACTTGGAGTTCATATTGATCTCGCAGCGGAGTCCATCTCCTAGAACGGGAGAGTGTGGGCGATCGCGTGAGGAAAGCTTTTCAGGATATCACGCGGAGGGAATGAAGCGCTAGCGATTAGCGGCTCACAAGGACTATTGTGTGTTAACAATTTGCATTTGCAACTCGAGCATTCATCAGGGCTGATGGAATATGCTCTATCAGGCAAGTTCAATGAAAACAATACCCAGCTGGCTTAAAAGCCCATTTAATTGTAAATTTAACTTCATATATTTTATTTATTATTTAAATATTTATGATTTTTACGTTAGTAAAATACAGAGAGTTTGGTTAGAATATCACAAAAATAAATATGTATAAGAAAATGTAAATATGTAGGGAAAAACTTGAAATTCCAGTAAGAGAACTATATTTATGAACAAAGCGATCAAGATAAATTTAAAGTTAAAGGAGTAACAAAACTATTATTTAAGAAAATAAAAAATTATATAATTCATATGTAGATAAACAACCGTATATGTCGCTGGGTCAGAGCTATTTTAATACTTAGATCTTTAAATAAAAAATAACTGGGATTAAAAATATCATTTTTATGTTTAGGATTAAATATAATATTTAACTTCATATATATTATCATAAATTCAATAAAATTATTAACATGTCGCTCCTTTTAAAGAACAATGTCATAACTCAAAAATACTGTTTTTTCATAAGAGTTGTTTGAAAGTGAACCAGATGAGTTAAAATTATAAAAGTTTGGATTCTGGTAAAGCAAAGCATTCCTATTAGAATAATGGTACAGAAGTTCTTTCATTATTCATTAGAAAAAAGCTTGAAACTGTTTTAAATTTAACTTTTGTCATCATTCTCATAAAACTTGATACAAAGACTTTATTTAGATATTAAAAAAAACCTTATCATATCATTGGATAGGGCTTAACATGGACAAAAGGTTAACTTTTACTTTTCACACTGATTATGTGTGTAACAAAGCTAACAGAGCTCTGTGTACTAGATATCCTTACTTTAATAAAAATTCTAAATTAACCACAGATAATAAGTTATTATTATATAAAGCCTGCTTACGATCTATACTAACATACGCATGCCCAATATTTAGTTACATGTCTAAAACTAATTACAAAAAATTACAAATATTCCAAAACAAATGTCTTAGAATTGCTGGAAATTATGCATATGACACTAAAGTTAAAATTATGCATAAAGAATTAAGTATACCTTACATTAATATATTTATCACCATATTGGAACATGGAAAGAGATATGCCGTTAGTGAATTAATAAACATCAACCAATACAATTCCTACTATATTACTAAAAAATGCTAGTTTTTGAGTTATATGGTTGTTTTCGATAGAGCCAATATGTAAAACCAACTTTATTCTCACCTTTCTGATTAATCAGTTTTTAACAAGTTTCATATTTATTTTTTCAATGTCCTTTTTGTTGTTCACAATGGTATGATAGATGTTATCCAATATTACTAACACCTTACTACACTTCAATCATTTACGTTTAGAAATAATCTTCTCTAAATTACACACTTGCATCTGTAGTTTTAGTTTACACTTTCAGAAATGGCCCAGTTTTTGGTACATTTCATCCTATTTGTTTATAGAATGAATAGGTAATGTATAAATTAAAAAAAAGGATATTGGGGACGGGTTTCATTATTTACAACCCAATAAAAAATAGTAAAATAAAAAAAAGCATGATCCTTTTTTTTTGTTACGAAATTATATATTTGCTTCCTTTTTTAAAAAAATTGGCTACATTCATTATTTAGAACGACTGTATTCTTTCGACCTTCTTATCCTACCATCGATATTGAAAATAGCTCCCAACCGTATCATTTGCGTTAACCGCACTGAAATAATAATGGCGTACTAGCCAGAAACGGATTGGAATAAAGAAGGATTCATGCATAATTGGCCATTTAGGATCAATAGAAAACAGAAAAATTATGGATTGCGGTCGATCTTGAATTATGAAAATTCCGGTTGATTCAGCCTGTTGAATTTTAAGTGACAGTGTCTATTTAAACGTTATCATTTTAAATATTTCTAACATAAATGTTTTCGTAAGTGTGGGGGTTTAAATAAGATGTGAAGTTCTTGCATTTTGGTCTAAATTTCTCTTAGTACTTTCTTACTTTTGGCTTACCTTGATCTATCATTACTACTCAAGTCCAATATACGAAAAAAAATTATCGTTCTGTAACATTTTAATAAAATTTATTTATTTAACTAGCTCCAACTTTAGTTATGTTTTATATAACGATGTAACATAACATGCGATACAACTATGAATAACATTGTATGACAAATACAAATCAAATGGGACTGGAATGGGGCAGTGAATATGCAGGACGATTAAATCAGATATTTTTATGATAACCTCTTAGAAAAATTAGTATTTAAAAATAATATTATTATTTATTTTTAGTCTGGAGTGTGGCGTATAAAATGCTGAATTGTTTTACTGAAGGTTATGATTTATAATCTGGGTATAGCTAATAAACGATTTAATCTTCAGACGCTGCTGGGGCTCACCCTGCCTTTATAAAGTTGTCATCCTAACTGGCGTGTAAAATCTCTTAAGTTAACGAATCGCAATGAACCACTTCTCTGTACAACCGTTGTCCTAGAATCTGTACAGCTTCTACCACATGTCTCTACCATACTGACCTTCTTGGTTTGTAGTAGTATTAATTTTAATTTTTTTTCTGGTCTAGGTTAGATAATCGGAAAGGACCAACTAACATAATGTTCATCGTTAACCGAATGGAGTCAACACTAAATGTCGTGCTTTTATAAGATTAGGCTTCAGAAATCTTCTCATTTTTTCCCCCAATTTGACGAGATCGTACAATAAGATCCCGCTCATATTGTTTTCCTTAATTTGACTAAAGGCGTCAACACCGTAAAATATGAAAGAATCTAAAAAAAATGGAGTTTTGAGAGATTTAGCAAAAAAAAATTGTTTTATTTTCTACGAAAAAGTTGTTAATTATTAATTAAAATTTATAGATTGAAAGATTGACATCTAGGTTTTTATGTTCATATATATATATATATATATATATATATATATATATATATATATATATATATATATATATATATATATATATTTTTAATCCGCCTCCCCCTCATCGTTATCTATAGAAATGAATACTTGTTTCTTTTTTTTATTTTTTAAGATAAGCCCTCGGCCGGGATTCGAATCCGGATCCTCTTTCTTTCCGTGACAACGCCCTACCCTTTGAGCCACCAAGACCGCCTGCCGGCTGAGGGCTTATGCTTTCTCTTTAAAAATAAAAATATTTAAAAATAAAAAAATTGACCAATAATTATAAAAAATTATAAATAATAATAGGTAAGTCAATAAGTTCCTAAAATTGAATTAATGTTCAAAGACCATTCGTTCTAGTGTATTCATCGCAAAGATTGCGAGAACACGTGGACATGGGATCGGATAAGAGAAAAGATTTGTCCTCTGCCGGCAGGCGGCCTTGGTGGCTCAAATGGTAGAGCGCTGTCACGGAAAGGCAGAGGATCCGGGTTCGAATCCCAGCCGAGGGCCTATCTTTAACTTTAAAAATAAAAATATTTAAAAATCAAAAAATTGATCAATAATTATAAGCAATTATGAATACTTGATTCCTACGACGTTATGTGCGAGAAAATTTTTAGTGCTTACCTACTTGAATATTTCTGAGTGTCTGTAAGTAGTATAGCTACTGGTTAAGCCGCGGAAACAAATTACTCCTGAAAGCCGCTAAAATAAATCAGGATGGAAACTAATAGAAAATTCTATTAGAAAAATGATGGCGTTGTAGAATTAAAGGATGTTGTTTGTTGACTGTAAGTAATTTGTTTCTTCAACGGGCGGTTATATATCTCCCGCGCAGGAAGTTTAAACTCCCACCTGAGGAATGATCCTTCTTCCTTATTTATTTTGGAGGCTGTGGGTGTTCTGCTCCGTCGTCCTCGCGATTCTTCCAAATTAACGGCTCCTATAAAAACGACCTTCGACTTGAGTCAATTAATATACCCCCGGCAAAAAGATAAATAAAGCCTATTCGTGAGGGTTCATCGAACCCCGGAGCTGATTCTCGACAATTATACTGCCCATATCTCAACCTTTGTCGGTCCGTCTGTTGCGCCTAATGGTTCCGTGGACCGGTGGCCGCACACGCCCACGGTTTTGACCACAAGTCCACTAAATCCTCATTAAGCTGCTGTGTCCGGCAGATCTGTCCGGTCCGGGTGTCCTCCGATGTTCTTTTAGCATTATAGCTCTTGAACTCTTCCGATTGCGAAGAAGGTAACATTCGAGGCGTATAGAAATATGTAGTCTTAATTACATTTTGGAGTTTGTTTAAAAAGCAATTTTCTTTTTCTTTAGTCCTAAGTATGTATTTTTTCCGGTGCTCTAGTAGTTTTTCTAAGCGCTTGTTTCAGTTGTAATTTTGCTTGTTTTAGTCTGCTAAATGCTGGCAGATTTGGTTTTGTGTTGTGGTCCTTCGGGTTGTTCGCTAAGCCTTATTATTAATAATATGCTAAATACAGACCATCTTTTATACGCTATACTGCCCTACTAGGAAAAAAGGCCTTAAGTCCAAAAAAAAAAAAGAATATTGAGTAAAGGTCAAATTACGGTTTTGTAGGTGGTTTTCTGTTCTGTTTTCTGTTCGGTGGTTATTATGTATTTAATAAGTAATTATTTGTCAGTCTTATAAGTTCATTAATTAGCCTATCAACAAAAATATATTATGAGCCAACATGGGAGTTATGTTACGGTTTGCACTCCTGTTTGGAGATAACAAGTCCCATTTTATACCTAAAAAAGCCAAAATCGATTTTTTTTTATTTTTTATATCAAATTATTTGATCCTTTAAATGTACATTTAACAGAAAAAAGGGTGTGAAAAAGTATATATCACGTTTTATTGAATATCTCAATTTCAAGTGAAGTGGTGTTAAAGCTTCCTAAGCAGGGCAGGCTAATATCATAAAAACGCTTTTGTTCAATCGACATTATTTTTAAACAATTTATCTTATTTAGCAACTGAGATGGAGATCCCTGTACTGGCTGTAGTGAATGTATTATTTATTCTGTTAACAATACTTTGTGGTCTACTGACTTTCCTTTGGCTCATCCCGCTTTTAGTATAGTGTAAGTAGTAATAGTATAGAGTAGGTACCCTTAATTGAAGTGAGAAAGTTTGTTGCTTGCCAAATCACCTCCCTCGCTCAACCATTGGCTAAGAAATAGTCGTCTTGAGTCATCCATATTCTGAAACTAAATACCCTTCATGGGTTATTATTAGTTTTTTCTTTATTATCTAACAATTGATTACCCCAACAGCTAATGATTGTTTACCACATGTTCACTTAAGAATACATGCATCATTTGAAAATTACCATATACAACAAATCATTGTCTATAGAATATCCTACCCCAAATATTCTACTGAGAAAAATGTAATAAAGCTTAGGTAATTTACATACTAAACTATTACTACTAGTACCAATATAGTTATATTTAGGTGTGATAAATTATCATTCATTAGCTTACAGGTTAAGTGAACTTTACTCAATTTATGAGGAAGGTATAATTTCCAAAAAGATTTAGTTTTGAATAATAAAAAACATTTACTTTCAACTTATTCATTATTTTGACCTTAATGGAGTCAATTATTTTGATATTTTGTTTTTTTATAAATAAAGGTACATAAATACACTTCATGGTTAGAAGGTACAACAGTTAAAATTGTATTTCCCAAAGTATTTGATTTGTTGTAAACAAACTAAACGAGCAATCTACGTCCATGAGGAAGGCATTTCATTTGAAGGCTGTCTCTTCCGATGGCCTGTTTGTGAATTGCGACTGCCAACGATTGCTTTAGTTGTTTGTTGGGTTTGTTGCTAAATAGCTTTTCCCTGCTTTTCACTCTAGTTCATAGCTCTGGTAAATAGATCTCGGTGCCATTAATCTTATTTGCATTTATTTCACAACATGGTGTTACCTCCTGCAAAAACAAAAAAAAGCTATTAGTTTACAAGCAGCATTCCAAATAGTTTTCGTAGAATATTAAATATAAATGTGGATTTTTTTTTTTTTTTTTTTTTAATTCAATTTATTGATATTTACAACTATAATAAGTAAATCTGCTATATGTATAATACGACTTGAAAAGCACTTGTGGAGAAACTACCCATCGGTAGCACTCTAAAAAGTTCTATAGTAGATGGTCTCGAGGCCATCTTCTTTTCAGACGCCTCGGAGGGTTATCAGGAATAGTATGGGAAGCAAGTTGAGAGACTAGTGGATTCAAGTGTGTATGGAGCTTGTCATGGAAGGATAGGTATCTAGTTTGGGCCAAATCAGTAACATATGGGATATTAAGATCATGATGGATGAGTTTGTTTGTGACATAATAAGGAGCATTGAGGATTTTACGAAGGATTTTGGATTGCAAGGATTGGATACGAGATGAATTGGATGGCTTAGTAGAGCCCCAAAGCTCAACTCCGTATGTCCAAATAGGCCTGATAACTGTCATGTAAATGAGTCTTTTGTAATTTATTGGGAGCTTAGAGCGTTTGCCCAGTAAATGTTGAAGTAGGCGAAAACGACGAGCAGTTTCTTGTCTTTTCAGTCTTGTATGAGGATTCCAAGTGAGACGTTTGTCCAGATGGAGTCCTAGGTAACGTACCTGTTCGACAGAGTTCAGAGGAATATTATTAAAGGATACAGTAGGGCAGGAATTTGTAGGTTTACGACGAAGGGTGAAGGTAATTTGATGGGATTTGTTAGGATTAATTTTAATTCTCCAATTTTGACACCATTCTTGAAGGTTTGAGATATGGGATTGAAGAGTTTGGGATGCAACAAATGGATCATTATTTACTGATAACACACATGTGTCATCAGCGTACGTAGTGAGGACAGTGCTTGGATGGGTTGGGATGTCAGCTGTATATATCGTGTATAGGATGGGACCCATGATACTACCTTGAGGAACTCCGGCAGACTGGGTAAAGAGGGAAGAGTAGGTAAAATTATGGTTTACTTTAAAGGCTCTATTACTGAGGTAGGAACTGATAATAAGGAAGTAAGTAGAAGGTAAGAATTTACGGAGTTTGTACAACAGTCCCGGATGCCAGACTCGATCAAAAGCCTGCTCTACATCGAGAAAAGCTCCCGCGCAGTACATTCCGCGCTCTAATGCGGATGAGACAACGTCCACCACACGATGGCATTGCTGGATAGTGGAGTGTGATGTTCGGAAACCAAATTGGTGATCTGGGATTATTTGATTGGATTTTATGATAGGATGAAGACGTTTCAGAATGAGTTTTTCAAGTATTTTGCCCATTATGGGCAGGAGAGATATAGGACGGTAAGAGGATGAGAGTTCTGGTGGTTTTTTAGGTTTTGGTATCATCTTAACTATGGATAATTTCCAGGAATCAGGAAAGTACGTGGTGCGGAGTACAGCGTTGTATATATATGTAAGGAGTTGGATCGCTTTCCGAGGAAGGCGTTTTAGAATATGGGATGTAATTAGGTCGTGGCCAGGGGCTTTGTTGACGGGTAATCTGTGAATAATGTTTGATATTTCGGAAGGATGGAATGCTTTAGGAGGAGGGGACATCTGAAGAGGAATACTTAATTCTGCTTCAATGCATTCAGAGTGGGTTGGATTAAGGATATCTGGATGAGGGTTAAATGTGTTGAATAGGTGCTGGCCGAAAATTTGTGATTTTTCTTCATCAGATCTTGACCAGGTTTGGGACTCGGTTAAAAGTGGATGGTTGAAATGTTTATATTTTAGGAGTTTTTTAGTGGTATTCCATAAGGATTTGTCAGTAGTACTCAGATTTTCTGTACGGTAATACAAATTTTGAATTTTGAATGTTCTGATCTCTGATTTTAATTTGTTGGTTAGTTTGGTATAATGACTCCTGTCCGATGGATATCTGGTGCGGTGCCACTTCGCTCTTGCCCGTCGTTTTGTGGATTTTTAATATTAGATTTTAAGCTATTTATTTTATTTCCTCGATAGATAATTATGAATAGTTATTCCTAAATTTTCAAAAACCTAGGTTTCGAATAAACTTACCGATAAGAATAAAAATAATGAATTAAGTGATATTAGAAAGCAAAAGAGAGGGCAGATATGATCGTGGAAAGTTGCTATTACTTCAAAATGGAGTTTTAATCCATGCGTAGTATTATAGGAAACTTTTTAAAGAAGAATCTCTGCGGACAAAGGAGTCCAATAATCAGATGAAAAAATATTTATAAGAATAATGATTTAAAATTTCGTACGAGTTTAGTTGTCTAATAAATTTTTGTAGGAGAGACCTCGGTCTCTCCTTTAACTCGGTCTCTACTCCTCGGATTAGGTGGGAATAATTGCGGTAAGAGTGATCTTACGGATTTGGTTTTTTGTATTAATCCGCTTGCGGTACTTCTGTGTAAGTTTTGCGAAAAAGTTGGGGAAAAAAATCAAATCTTCTCTTAACTCTTCTTACATCGGGGAATGATTAGTCTCAACCACTTATTTATCAAGAATGCAAATATTAGTGTTCTATTAATTTCAAATAATGGTATATTTAAATCTCAAGATGAATCGGTAAGGTGATACAGACTGAATGATTTAATGCTGATGGTCCGCTTTATTTCCGAATAAGAGGAGTAATACAATTGGAGTTGGGAAGACAATCGATTGGCTGTTGGGACTATTTGACAATCGAACGGGTGGATGAAGATTTAGGAGAGTCGGAGGATGAATTTACGAGGGTCGGAGTTCCCATTCCGGCTCCGGCCACTCTTCTTGATTTCGGCCGAATCGAAGGTCCTTATTCGGTAACTGGTCCGATTCCTCAACAGGTACCATCATCCTATCGGATCAGGATTCATCTGTGTATGATATGTTCCGTATTGCTTTCTCTTCATTAGTTAATGATTTCTTGAAGGGCGAAGAAACAAACGTTTGTGACTTATTGCAAGCTTTGTAAATATATCGATTTACTACTTCTGATCGGAATAAAATCCAATTTGGAATAAGATAATAATTTTTATTCAACAATCAATTTTCATTTTCATATTTCTTACTTTATCCCCCTCCCCACTTAGTTCCAATTTAAACCCTCCACCAGTTTAACTAACCTTCCTGGTCATAAATGAAGAGTAATATCTTCAGCTTGTATGAGTACTATGTGCAGCGAGCTGAAGATGTACAGAAAAACATTTTTTACTTAGCACTGGTTCATAGCGGAATCGATCATTTCAGTAAAAATAATCAAACATTCGATGAAACATTCATATTGTATGATGAACCAAAAATCCAATTTGAAGTAAATTTAATTGACAACAACTTTCTTTCCGATGAAATCTCTGTGAAATGAAGATATCGTCCCACAGTTTTCGTTTTCGACTTAAAGCAGTTGCTTCAGGATTGATAATTAATATAAAATTCATATAGATTCATCACAAAAACAATGTAAACCGATTGTCATTAGTTTAACTATATGCACTAACTTTTATTGAACCTTGAAACTGCCTTTTCAATCAATGATTGAATTCTCCTCAAAAGTATTCGGTATTTAAGTAACATTCGATTGTTGGAAATGGCAGGGACGATGTTTGTATATGAAAATTGCCTATATTTTTAGAGCTCATATCTTATTAACGGTTACATATCTATATATATCATACATTCATTAATTAAGCTAGCATACTGGTGTTTCCTTCTTCTTCTTTTTTCCTTCTACTTCCCCGTTTTGGGCATTCCTTATGTACGTTTTGGGATACCCGCTTTATGGAGACTGAGCGATCCCCAGAGGGTTTCCAGCTCCATGACACTTAAAAGAGAATTTATAATTTAAATAATTTATCGGCCACAGCTGGATTTGAACCCGGTACCTACAGTATAGCAACTCAGCGCTCTACTAACTGAGCTACCTAGCTCCCCAATTTCTCGACGAAATTCTTTTTTTTTATTAAGCAATTCATTATAATTCATTTGTTTCATCCCTACGATATTCTGGAATTAGTACTAAGAAATATTATAGGTACTAAATATAGGATTATAATGCTGCTTCAGCGGAATAGTGGTGACAAGTGTGTTGACGCAGCGCTGAGTGGTACCATGAGACTCCTCTATAAAAACCACCAAAAAAAATGTTGAGGCCTATTAGTAAAGCCCGAGACACAAGTGTCCCGCCTCAAGAAGCTACCCCTATATATTAGTCCTTATGTTTATATTATCCCGGGTATTTGTCAAGTTTTTTTGTTCTTCCTCAACCATTAGGGCTTAAAGGGACCGATGTTTTGATTTGGATATTCGGCACATCTGGGCGTCTAGGGCCTGGGAAATGTCAAGGTGCTCACTATCTTCCTCGACCGTGAGGCTGGTACACAATGGAAGAATTAGGACAACAGAAGTCGAATAAATGAAGGGAGTATTGTATTGGGGTGATTGATTGATTTCGAAGCCTGGTCAGGGGCGAAATACTCACTGATGAAGAATGGCTTTGTATTTGTGTCATTTTATTTATTTCTTGATCTACGTTATTTGTGTTTATGACATGAAGGTCGAAATATAAATTAGGTTCCGCCATTTTTACATTACATCTAATTTCCGGGATTGCAGCTTTATATCAGTTCACACCTCCACAAGTTGTTGAAGTGGTCTGGACCTGTTTAGTTTCAAATCATTCCAATATCTAATCTTGAAGGCCGCATGACCAGATCCGCGTTGCGCCATTCTTGAATGGCTTCATAATAACTTTGTTTAAAAGGAAGAGTTATTAGCTCAGATGCCCTCCCTCCTCCTCAAACAGTAAAAGGTGCTCAAAAAATTAAACACATAACCAAAAAGAGCACTTCAGCAAAGCGAAACCAAATACTCTAGCATAAGCAAGTCTAGTACTTCAATACGTCCAAATCCAGTACTTCAGCAATGGAAGAAAAAGCTTCCTGAACTACACCTTGATCTGTCTATTAATAGAAAGGTTCCGGGTTCTGAGAGGATGTCGTTGATAAACAATTTATTCGAAAAACGAAAGAAGAAGAAGACCTATTTATTCTGGCTATGGATCGACCCTGTGGGATCTGGACATCCTGGGGCTCACTCGGGTTCTTTAAAGTGTCGATTCTCTCATTGGATACCATTAACAAGAGAAAAAATGTAGAAATTGAATGACTCAGATAGCCAAATCATCTACCTGCGTAGTTGTTGGCTTAGAAAGAGTATTTTTCCTACAAAGTTCTAAGAACCTAAGATCCTTCATGGACTGTTGTGGTGTATTTTTTGTAGTTATGGTTGGATTTTATTTTTTGTTTTTTAATAAGCATACTATTCGATTTAAATATCAATATACATGTATTGATTAAATAATTTATCATAATATTTCATTACATAACAGTTAGCAGCCGATGTAACCCTTTTGGTATATTCTTAACTGCCAAGGACATCCGCCCTACCATGGAGGGCCCTCCCCTGGCTCTTTTACTATTTATTTATTATTTATTATTATTTATTTATTATTTACTTCTTGCTCATATCCTCCACCTTCCTCTGTGTCATCTGTGTCTAGCTGTCGCTTCTTTCTTTTGTCGTTCTCATCTTTGCATTAGTCAATCCGAGTTCCCTCTTCACCTCTACTGCTTTTCATCTTTTAAGGACATATCTCTAACTCATGTAGTTGTGTTAAATAATAGCCAGTCTCTCCAATATTGATATGGACTTCCCCTGAGCTACAAGTCCCGGAGGATCGTTCTTTCTACCTGGTTCAATTTATGAATTTTGGGAACGATGTAGCTCCGCCTGATGAATACTGAGTTGTCGGTTCGAATATCCCGGATTCAAATCTGGGACCCTGTGGGATCTAAAAACTCCCCTATCCCAACCGCTATAATACAATTACCCTTACTAAGAAGAAAAACTGGCGGTAGAACATGACCTCGGACAAATCATCTTCTATTATGTACAGAATCTAGGACCCTTTAAGGGTTCAGTGGTACGGGAATAGGTATATTTAAATATATATATATATATATATATATATATATATATATATATATATATATATATATATATATATTTAAACAAATTTTGAAATGAAAAAAGTATTTAAAATTGCACTCAGTTATAAAATAGATATTAACATACAATATAAGTATTTCAAATTGCCAATTAATGTATATTTCTCTCCAATCATGTCCGTGTATAAATAGGTTGTATAAACTGCATATGCACTGTTGGTGTTTAAACTGCATAGTTAAAATACCTTAAAATACTCCAGGATAACACAAGAGTATGTTAAATTGTATTTACTATTGTAATTTTTTATAAATAAAATTATTAAATTAGTTTTACTCTATTTTATATAAAGTTTACAACCGTGATCAATTTATTAGAGGCATTCTTCTGACGTATATACATGAATATTATAAGAACCATTTGGACTTAAGAAGTAGGGCTTTGGGGATCCATTAGGCCATCATATTCCTCTCGTATCCAATCTCTACAATACGAAACCCTTCGCAAAATCCTCTATGCTACTTTTCTTGCTAGAACAAATTTATTCTTAATGTCACATTATGACATTAATGTACCATTTTTACTGAATTGGCCCGAATCCGATATCATTCTTTTCATGGCAAACTTTATTCTCGCTCCAACTCACTAGTTTAAAACCTAGCAACCTCTTCGATTCTTATTAATCCCCAGAGGCGTCTGAAAAGAAGATATCTTCGTGACCTTTTATGTTTAATTTGTTTTTTGAGTACTACCAAGGGGTAGTTTCTCAACTTTCATTCATCTCATGCCATTATGTATCTTTCGTTCTATTTACTCGATATATTATTATTATATAGTTGTAAATTTCATTAAATAAATTTTAAAAAAATATTATTTGATGAGCTATAAAATTTAAGAGGAAGAAATGGTCCGGTTATAGGAAAAAAAAATCTCTTATTTGGGGAGAAATGTTAATTTGGACGCCGACGTTTCGACCCATATTGCAGGTCTTGTTCAGCGCTATTAGAGTAGGATCACGCGACTTTGAAACGTCGACTTCCAAATAAACATTTCTCCCTATATAAGAGAATTTGTTGACCTATACCCGGACCATTTTCTTCCTCATCACTCCAACATTCGGTCGCCTTAGTAACATATTAACGTATGTACAAAATTAACATTTTTGGAATACGTACGATATATTCTATTTTTCAGGTTCTATTTCAAGATTTTTTGTTTGCGTTACCAGGTTAAAAGTTTTTTTATTCACTATTGTTTTTTCTTCGCTCATAAATCACTACTTTGTTTACTTCTGAAAAACGAAAAAACGTAGATACGTTTCATTGCCTTCAAGTCTTCTTTTTTTAAGTACTTCACGTCTGTTCTTTCTGAATTATTAAATTTCTGTGGGGAATATCAAATTTGAAATTAAATGGGCCAATCTGTTGTTCAAATAATCGTCCTAACGGAAACAGTTATAACAAAACAAAAGGAACGATATCATTTGTATTGTTAATATTTGGGCCGTGGTAAAGATCGTGTAGGTGCTAAGATTTATACTCACCATCTCCCCTGCCATTGTTTGCTCTCTTCCTTTCAGTATTTATACGATATTTATTCATACTCTGAACCTGTTCCTCTTTCCTCCCTCTGCATCTTTTTATTTTACGATCTCTCTTCATAGCTCTTCTGATATTTTACCTTTTCGTATTTTAGCATAAATTCAACCGTAAATGCCGGATATAAAAATGGTACAGTTTAAAAATACGGCCGCTTATAGAGAACTGTCGTTTGCCTTGTCTGCCCCGTACCTTTGCATAATTTGTCGCATTTTATGTCAGTCCCATGGCTTGGTGGTTGTTTAGATGTAAAGTGACAATATAAAACTTGAAAAATTTAATATTACAATTTTTTTTCTGTCTGGTATTTGTTTATGTTTGCAAAATTACAAGATGGAAAGATCACTTTGTGTATTTTTTATAGCTGTTGCTATATTTTCACTGCTGTACATATTTCACTACTATGTGGATAAGGGTAATCACGAAGACTTTATAATAGTTATAATATATAAAATAAATGCAACAATACCATAGTAATCATAATAATGCGTCAGTCTATCTGTAATGGGTCAGTTTATTTTTTAAAATTTCGAAGCTATTATAATATTTATATTTATGTATACTTTTTTTTTTTTTAATACTGGGTGCGCTTTTAACTAATTTTTAAAAATATTCTCTACTATTAAAAGTAATAAGTTTTAATCGAATTATAACTCTAAAAGTAAAATCATTATAACCTAAAAAAATATAATCTAAATATTTTATTATTATAGTTAAGTTTTGATTATTATTATTTTTATTTTACTTATATTTATTTATTCGTAAATAAATTAAAAAGTGCGTTTAACCATATTGATTTTTCTGAAGTAATTTTTCAATAAAAATGAGCAAAACTCAAAAGGAGACATAATATATTAATATAATGCAATATTCCTAATAGAATATCTTTAATAGTAAAGTGTTTCAGAGATCTTAAGCTTTATATATTTCAGATTTTTCCTTTTGCATTCTATATGGTTTTTAAATTCTATTTTAATATTATTCATTAAATGCTCAATTTATATATTCATACATTTCTTTAATAATTGAAGCTATTAAAGTAATATTTTTGTTACCTATTATTTCATTCATAAAACCAGAAACATTAGTGAGCGATTTTCCAAAAAAAAAAAAAAGATAAGGTTTCCGAAAACTTCAGCAGATGAATTCTTTTCTTAAATCCCGAGGGTAAAAACTCATAAATGGTATAGGGATGCTAAAAAGTTTTATCTAACGCGATTTTTAACTTTTGGACAAAGAATTAAAATTCTCAATTTTTTGAAGTGGTGATATTAGTAATAATTGTATTAGTTTATTGGAGAGTTGTTAAAAATATTTTTAAGCATGACGAAATACAGTGATTCCAGCTTTGTAAATTGAATTTGTGAATCATTAGATGAAATATAAAACATTCTGCATGTTACATTTTTGTAATAATTTTTAATTTTTAGAAGTGGATAAAATAAATTTCAACAAATTAAGAAAATTATAACACCACTAATAAGGGCCTGCATTCGGATGGCTCATTAAAAATAAATTGTTTCTGTTACTGACTCATGTAAACTTCTTTACTAATTTCTTTATTAATTTGTCATTACTATCTCAAAAGGAAATTTTAGCACTCATGAGAAGTAGAAATTAGAGAGTCCACCAAAGTAAAACTAATAGAACTAAATTGTTCTATATCAGGCTTGAATTATCGGATATTTTGAGCCATACTTACAAACATATGTATATGCTTTATTATTATTTTATATTAGACCATTATAATTTAATATGGGTTATATAATATTATTATGGGTCCTTAAGCATCCATTGCGCCGAGGACTATTAGGAATGTAATTCTCAGATATTTAAAAGGCGGAGACTTCTTTTTCTTTTGTTTCTCTAACGAGCTTCGTAATTAAAATATTCCTTAGAATAATATTTCCATTCCTGAGTGTTATAGGTAAAAGAAAATAATTTAAAAAATTCTTTCTCCAGCATCTACTTGTTAATAAAATTTTTAAATGTAAACTAACATTAAAGACATACAATTAAACAATATAGTTTTTTTGACCGAAACAATATAGGAACACATTTATTTGTATGGCAACGGATCGAAAGATTTAAAAACGTCCGGTTCACTATCTAATTTGGTCTATTTTTTACGTTTTTATCTCTTGGGTCAGAATTGATAACCTTTCACTAAAATATTGTTTAAAAACTCATCAAATAACAGAAGTGATTTATATGTAACATATTAACTCGATTTGTGTTATTTTGGAAAACAGGTTGTCCTAAAATGCTTGTCAATCATTGTTAGTGTATGTGAATATTGTCAAGTATTTATTTATTTATCTATGTTCAAGGTTTACGGTGGCGTCTAAATCGTCTAGTCCGACTTTTCTTCATTTTCCAAATGACTCTTAATTCGATGAAACTAGAAATGATTAGAGCATTTTTGATAGATTTATTATTGTTACGGAAATTTTGATGTGCATAATTCTACTTCATCATTGGTTCATTTATTACCTTGCTTAATACGTAAGGATTTCATTACCCGACAATAGTTTCAATATTACTGAAATATAATTTTTTTAAATAAAAATTATTCATATAAAATCCAATTTTTTTAAAACTAAAAATTAATTAAGAAATTTTAAACATGAAACGAGTCTCTAAATTGTATAAAAAATAAACATTTCTTTTATTTAATATTATTATTATTTAATTTTCTGTTTATGTGAATATGAAGTGTATGTAGTTAAAGGCTTACGGTGACTTGCATTTACGATATTTTATTATTTCGAAATGATTATTCAAGCTTCTAAACTTGACTAAATAAAGACATTTTTTTACGGAAATTACGGTGTTTACAGTTCTGCTATGTTTTATATTAGACTCACTCTTGTATTAAACATAACGATTTTATCAAGTACTTTGTTTCTATATTTCAACGAATGTTCTTTATTTAAATTATTTTTCATATAAACTACAATTTATGATATAGTCGTTTTATTTTAAGGACAAAAACTACTAATGGTTATCAATGCCCTCACCACTAGACAATATATTCATTATATAAAAATAAATACTATGCAAATATATACATAATACATGTATTGCTTATACATATGTACATACTTGTGAAATCAGCACACTGTATAAATATTGTTACATATTAAAATATTAAACACATACCATAATATATTAAACATATAGTAGAAAGATAAATACTTATATAATGTTATTGATATTCTATTAAAACGTTATTCATGTATATACATTTTTATATAATAAATGAATACATATAAATATATTTCTTATACGTATTCATAGCTTATATATGTATGCGTACTTGTGACCTTAATAAATAATTAAAATATTGTTACATGGAAGAATATTAAACACGTAATTTCTGTTACCAAAAAAAAAACCCGTTGTGGTGAATACCATAGGATTTAGCGGTAATGATACAGACACGCGGCTTTGGTGACAATCAGTTCAAATTGCAGTATTCGCGGTCTGTTTGATTCGGATAGCTTGTCGGATGTCCCTTTGTGAGATGATGTGCCGATCGTTCGGTATAGAATGGCCCCATCGCGAGATAATCGATTGTTACAGAGTTACTGATATCGATACTGAAGGCAAAGCCACTCTATTTGGTACTCAGGCATTCCTGGACCGGCTGCCACAAACCAGTGATTTAGTTACACACTCAGAGCAATGTCCACTTGAGAGCAACTGTCACTCGACCACTCCAAACTTTATTGAATAGTTTTAGTGATATTGCTTTCAGCTGTTTAGCATTTATACACTACTATTCGGGAAAAAAACCAGTTCAGATTGCTCAAGGGTTAGTATATTTTTAAGAAACCTTAATATTAATAAACTAAGAAATAGGTGTGTATTCAAATAAGCTGTTATAACAACTTAGACAAATCTACTTCCACAAAGTTACCTTTAGCTTTTATTTATTTAAGGATAAATAAATATATATATATATATATATATATATATATATATATATATATATATATATATATGTAATATATAAAACCAATATATTGAATCCATATGTTCTTGGTTGGTTGTAAATTTTAAAACTATCCTTTTCTAAACTATTTACTATCACATTAACAATCTTTATTATATTTTTGTTTACTTTATTACGTGTATTTGAATGATTTAGTAAGAATTTTTATTTATTTTATTTATTTATAGGTCGATAGATACTTCTTGTACAAATACATTTACCGAGCGAGATAAATTTAAAGCAGTATGAATTTTTTTCTAGATTGATCCACTTGTATTGAAATATTATCCAACACCTTGGCCGGCGCTCTAACTATTCTATTCCGCATAACACATTATTCAGATACAAGTGAAGATGTACTATTGAGTAAATATGGAGAGAACATTTTCTGTGTGGAGATAAAAAATAATAATTCCATAAGTATCGATTAACTATTAGAAACCTACATTAATTTATTAATTATTATTCATTGTATTTATTAAAAATCTATTTTTTAGAAACGTTTCGACTCACGTGGCAGGTCTTCTTCAGGGCTTTTAATCTCGAAACGTCGCTTTAATATTGTTCAAATGCTTATCACTGCTCAATAAATTAATATTTGATCTTCACGCAGACCATTTTCTTCTCCATATTAATACGGTTAACTAATGTTTTTTGTTTCGAATCTCCATTTATTTATATAAAAAAAATATTTACAATATATGATGCTTGTCAATCATTGTTAGTGTATGTGAATATTGTAAAGCATTTATTTATTTATCTATGTTCAACGTTTACGGTGGCGTCTAAACCGTCTAGTCCGACTTTTCTTCATTTGGAAAATGACTCTTAATTCGATGAAACTAGAACTAATTAGAGCATTTTTTATTTAGTATTGTTACGGAAATTTTGATGAGCATAATTCTACTTCATCATTGGTTCATTTATTACCTTGCTTAATACGTAAGGATTTCATTACCCGACATTGTTAGTGTATGTGGTTAACTAATGTTTTTTTTTTTTTTTTTTTTTTTTTTTATTTCTTAACCCCTTTGGTTGTTATAAATATTTGAAAAAAATAACATATTAAAATTACTAAAGATACATTGTATCTCTTCTACTGCACCAGCTGCATTTTAAGAGAGGATTGTCTGTAGGATTTACTGAACATTAATTAAATGGAAGGAGTGGGGGATCCAGTGATGGGGCTCACTAGTTCTGTCTGATTGGAGTTTGTTAGTAGTTTACTCAGTCCATGTTGAGTGTCTGTACGTGTGTTTGCCAGCGCTGAGGTCGGCCTGTCGGTGTAAGTGCGTTGAATAGTGGGTTCGTGCAGTGTTGGAGGCTATGAAAAAATTTGATATGCCTCCGTGTGATGAAGTCCGTTACCGTCGGGAGTCCGAGAGTCTCGTGTATTATGTCTGATTTCGTCCTTTGTAGAGAAGTGTGCCTTACTATACGCCTCAGCATACGGTTTTGAAATTGTTGGAGCCTTTTTGAAGTTGTTGGCGAAATGTTATTCAACATAGGCGCCCCATAAAGGAGTGCTGGTCTAATAACTGCCTTATAGATCATTACTTTGAGGCGGAGTGATAAGTTCGGTGAGGTTAAAAGATGATTTAGCCTGTAAGATTTGGTTCTCACCGATCTCATCTTCTTATTGCAATGTTGGGATAACGTCAAGTGCCGGTCGAGGGTGACACCGAGATACGTTATCCTATTCGCAGGTTTGTTAACTTTGCCTGCTACTCTATAAACCTTAGGTAGAGGGCGCTTATTCTTTTGGAAGGAGAGAATAATACAGTCGGTCTTCTTGGGATTAAATGTAATATTCAATCCGTCCAGTCTTTTAGTTATTTCCTCACAGGCCACCTCCGCCTGCCGTAGAGCTCTCTCTGCATTCAATGAGCTACTGTAGATGGCAATGTCATCGGCATACGCCGCCACAGTAGCTTTTTTGTATTTGGCACCAACGATTTCTGTTAACTAATGATCGTTCAACATTAAATTTAACTAGATGAACACAGGCAAATGTAACGGGTCTCAAAATGCTTGTTATTATTGTGTTTTATACAAATTATAAAATTTATTCAGTCGTTTAAATTTTAACACCTTATATTGCTTTATTAAATCAAATAATATCCAGAAAAGTATTACTTCCCCTCATTTTTACTTTTATTTGTTCAAAATGCCTGCTTTTGTTTTTTTTAGTATGTGGGTCATGTTTCAAGTGGCGGCCGACCATATGCTCAGAGCTAAAGTTTCTGCGTGATGTACCAGCGGCTTAGGCTGATTAGATTAAATTTACTTTTTAAAAATTCATCTAAAAAGCTCTCTCAGCTATACCTTTTTAATTATAACATGCCCTCATGTTATATTCAATGTCCGTGAATGTTAAATAACTAACTCGCGTACCGTCTAAAGAATTTTTCTCACAGCAGAATAATAAATAATTGGGAAACGCTTCTTGATCTCAGACATCAGTCTCCTTTTTAGTTCTTTTCCTTAGATATTTATTGAAATTTTAAGGTATTATTTTATTTTATTTGTTCATCTTATACATCTTTTCGATTATTAATGGTTGTTAGCTTGAAACAAAAAACATGTTAAATTATAAGTAATTTTGGCCAAACCTAAGGTTAATTATATTATTTTCAATATTTAATAGTTTTATAGACAAAATAATTCCTTTAATTGTGATACGATTTATCAGAAATGGAAGTTACGATCCACGTTGAAGGTCTTTTTCAGGCCTTATTCACAAGTGAGTGATTTGTCTGGCCGTTTTATGGGCATATTTATTCAGACATATAGGATCTAGGACCCTCATAGGGATCACCCAGCCTCTATAAAATATTATAAAATAGGGTACCCAAAGTAAGAGGGGAAATCTGGCTGTTGAGCGTGACCTAGGATCAGTCACCTCCTTGCAGAACCGTTATCCATGAAACAGTAGTCTCTACCATGTACTGAACCCCAGACTTCTTCAGAGGTTGTAGTGGGACAGGTTTTTTAAAAAAAAAATGCATATTGATTCATTTGAAACGATTCGTTTACGCATCTTTTTCATTTATTTTACATTTTTTTATGAAGCTCAAGCACAGAAATTAAGTGAAAGTAAATTTATCTAAACTGACATGCTATTAATTCACTGTTAATTGCTGTTAATAATATGCTATATACTTGTGTTTAATGGATCGTTTTACTAAATATATGAAATCAATGGAGGGGCACCGCGATTTACTAGAATGTATAAAGTATATTATTTATTTTTCGTAAAACTCAAGCAAGGGTTAAGACATATGGAATTTACGAATATGCTATTTCTTAAATTACTACATTTGCCTTTTTACTATTTTTTTTAATTTGATGTCTGGTTTCCTCTCCTTTATACAAATATGCCTTCCATAATGGCATAGTTAATAATTTATTAGTAATAAATAATATAAAAACACCCCAAGCTAGAATTTACATTAAAACGCTATTAAATGTAAGCCTTCCGAGAAAAGCAAAAGAAGCAGCAGAACAGAAGAGATGCAGGCAGAAAGAGGAGGCAATTAAGACTGGCAAGGAGGAGACAAGATGAATGAAGGAGAAGAAGTGGAACTGGAGATAGGATCGCGCCATTAGCATCCCTGCTCCTTCTTAGGGCTATTCACTTATTTATGGGGTGTTTTCCGGACAGTTTCCCCAAAAATATATACATCAGAATATTCGGATGTCGCGTTTAAGACTCATTCAGAGGAGGAATGGAGTCAAATGTCAGGAAGATCCATGAATGAGATTGGACACCGCATCTGATATGAGATCGGCTTATCAGCTCTTGTAATCCGCTAAATCTTGAAGAACCGGAGGGAATACGAAAACAGAAGGATTAAGGCCCTTGGCCCTTGACAGGACACGAACGGAAAAGTGGCACGCCAGTTTATCGAACAACCTTCCTGGCGCTAGTCAACCCTTACGGGACTTAAAAATTTATCCTTTCAATCATAATAATTATAATAATTCCGTCAAGATAAATATAAAATATAGTTTATTCTCTCTTACTACAGTTTTATCTACCTAATATTTACTTAATAACTTTATTAAATCATTCTCCCAAATGAAATATCCATTCTATGTGTTAGTAAACCATTCTTAGAATGCAATTAGCTCTGTGCCTTTTATTTATTAAGACAAAATATGCTGTGTTGTGTAGGAGGGAGGTTGCAACATGCAATCACCGATCATTTATTATCTATACATATAAAATCCTTTGCCCTGAATGCCTGAGGGATCAATGCACAGCCTAAACCGCTGATCGTAGAGACCTGAAACTTGGAGTGTGTGTTCTTTGTATGACGTAGGCATCCGATAAGAAAGGATTTTCCGAAATTCTACCCCTAAGAGGGTCAAAAAGGGGAGTAAAGTTTCTATGCTTGCTCACTTGTATCTTACTCGCAAAATCTACATATTTTCGCTGAACAAAACAAATCAAGTAACATAGTTCACTTCTCATTTTCTCATTGTAACACCTCAAAATACCGAAAGGTAGCAGAAGGCTTTGTTTATATAGAAGCATTTGCAGGTATTCATTTGTAAATTTTATATATATATATATATATATATATATATATATATATATATATATATATATTGTAAATAAAATGTTAGAGGATGTGAAAAAAAAGTTCAGTTCTCACTTCTGCCATACAAGTGAAACCGTTATACTAAGTAATCCTTTTCAATAACATTACATAAATTTTTTTTTCTTTATTTTTTTTTTCTTAGCCTCTATAAGTTTGAAGATTTCTAATCTGGATTAGGATTAGGTTGGAGAGGAATCTCTTTTACTATACTGCGCACATTTTAAGAGGAGGATCAGAAAATGGAAGGCTCTAATTTCTTTCTTTATTTACTAACTTTAGATTTTTCCGGTGATGGGGCACACCGTGTCCTTTTCCTTTTATTTGTTTATTTTATTTATTTCTCAGTTCAGGCTGAGACTTTGTACGTGATCTTGCCACGTTTGTGGCCGTCCTGCTGGGGTGAGTGTCCTGAAAAGAGGGTTAGTACTGTATTTCAGACTGTCAAAAAATTTAATGTGTCTGCGTTTTATGAAGTCTGTAACTGTCGGTAAGTTGAGAGTAGTGTGTAGGAGGTCCATTTTTGTTTTGTTTAATGTTGTGTGTCTCAATATGCGCTGCAGTACGCCATTTTGATAACATAACATTACATACTAATCCTTTAATAAGTAACTTTATGTTGCAGACAAAATTCCACGGGAGCGAAGCCATGGGCAACAGCTACTTACAATATATATGACAATAGATAAAATCACTCAGCCCGAAAAAAATAATTCATTTCCTTACGTATCGATCCATGTACCTTTACCTGACGAATAACACCTAACCATTCGATTACTCATATAACTGTCATTTATGAATAAAGTCCACAGAAGTAATTTATGATGTAAAAATTATTTTCATTGGTAATTCGCTACCTGTAATTTTTTTAAAAGGGGACATTACATAATTTTAAATAAAGCAACAATGAACAAAACTAATAGAGTAACATCTGCAGCTCCAGAGAACAGGAGGTTAAGTCGACTTAGACCCAAAATGATTTAACTGTCCTAAAGGAAGTGGCATCGTTTTATTCTCCTAGTCTTTGGCTTACAATGGAGTTTCGGCTTAGTAACTACATGAATAACACGATTCCGCTTCCTATAATATAATCAACTCAATTTGGATACAATTCGAGTAAAGCACTTATTCTTCGAGGCTGCAAATATGGTGAACAATGACATGATTAGTAATAATGTGAAATCTACACTGCGTAACTCAATCTGAAAATACTTACTTGCACTAAACTATGTTTCACTTTTGCTATAGTTTGCATTGATTGAGGCCCTATTAATTGTTTTTAAAGAATAAAAAATGTTGATTTTATTTGAAGATGAAACATCTTCCTTTGTGTTTGTTTATTCGTTTAAGATCACTTTATGCTGCTATGACTATACGGAATGCTATAAGGCTGGAGTCCTAAATTTTTCCTATGATGGTATAGTTATGATTTTTAACTAGCAGGTGCAACGAATAAGGCTTTTTCGCTCCCTTGCCGTGATCCAACATAGAAGTGTATCAAATGACAGCAAGGCGCAACATTTATCTTACATTCAACCTTTCCTTGCATTGCACTTTGATTGGGATACATCTTGCAGTTTCTGAAAGTCGTTGTAGCTTCTTTTTTAAAAATGCCGGACAGGATAGCAATGCAAGGTTCGGGGGATATTGTAATATTTATTAGAATGCAGCTATAAGTGGTTAATTGCTGGGTTGCACAATGATCTGCATAGTCCTATCTCGGGGAGATCTTGCTAATGCACATCAGCTGCATCCTCCCCCAGGCGGTGCACCATATCTTCCTATGCACTTCCCTATCTCCCCAGATCTCTGTTCGTTCCAGGTATCTCGATCCGTTATCTCTGGATCCATCGGGTCAGCCTTATATTTCCCACGTAGGTCTTTCCTGAAGATGCCTTCTAGATACGGTAACCTTTTTTAATGGGTTTGGATGTAATAGTCTGTGTTGGAGGTAATTTCTGTTTTAAGTAATAAGTGTAAATTATTCATCCTTATCAGCAGTGTTTTGATCAGTTCAATTGATATCGTATCGTTGATGTTATCGGATTATTTGTTTTTCTATTTTATTCTATCTCCTTTTTAATAAGCGGGTAGTAGCAGTTGTTGAATTATTCTTTTTTCTAGTTGAACTTCTTGCTTCAAGTTACATTGCTCTGTACTTAGGTGCTAAGAAAGTTTCTTGGAAAACACACATTGATAATAACTTATCCATTTAGAGATATTTTTGTTCTAATTCTGAAGAACAAAAGATGTTTATTGGTCTATTATTATTAAGTATTATTTAACGGCAATGATTATTAAACTCCTGAGTCCGTACATTCATTCTGTTGTTATCGTGGTAGCCTGTTTATATATCAAGTGCTACCTCATTCCTTTGATGTGCTCAATTATTTTCATTGGAATGTTAGAATGTAAATAAGTTTATTATTCACTATTGGAAAGAAATGAGTAAACTTTATAAGTTGATCCATTTCAGTCATACCTGCAGGGGAATACATCCTTTTTTTTTAGCAGTTTATTTTTTATATCATGTTATAAAATCAATACAGATGGGAAACTGACCATATCTTTCTCCTAGAAATATCTCTTCGAAAACTCAGCGTTGCCTATCTTTCTTAATCAGTAAATAGAATAGTAGCCCTACCAAATGCCAAGGCCTCGGGTTCATAAGTCCTCACCGCAGGCGAATATATCCGCTGATGGTCACGTAGGTTGGTAGCCCTGGTAGAGTGCGCGAACCACTTACTGTTGGCACACCCGATCTGGGTCATGCATCGCCATTATATGTATATTGACTCCCGTATTGTGATATCGATAGTCACCTTGATATTATCTGTGGCTACCTGCTAATGGGAAAGGTTCGCCCGTGTGGCATGGTCAATGCGAAGCGAAAGTAATACCACATTACAACCCCTCTGTGGTTTAGATTGTTCTTTCAACGGCTGTACAATTGCGCATTTGTAAGTTGTGTATAGATTTCTTCAGCCTTGAACATCCGTTTTATGCTGATTTCAATACATATGACCTGTGCATCTAGTTTCACCAATGTTCACTGTAGTTCAAAATGCTATGCTGCTTATTGAACTCTCAAGTGATTGTTCCACAATCCGAATAAAACTGCTGTTGATCCTGTTTACGATCAATCTCTAAGAATAGCCCTGAAACAATAATCGGCAATTAGTTTAACTTTGATCCTCATACAGAACTGAAAAGACAAGAAACTGCTCAACGTTTTCGCCTGCTTCAATATTTACTGGACAAACGCTCTAAGTTCCCAATTAATTACATAAGACTCATTTACATGACAGTTATCAGACCTATTTGGACATACGGAGTTGAGCTTTGGGGCTCTACTAAATCATCTAATTCATCTCGTATCCAATTCTTACAATCCAAAATCCTTCGTAAAATCCTCAATGCTCCTTAATATGTCACAAACAAACTCATACATCATGATCTCAATATCCCATCTGTTGCTGATTTGGCCCAAACTAGATGCATATCCTTCCATGACATGCTCCCTACACACTTGAATCCGCTAGTCACTCAACTTTCTTACCATACTATTCCTGATAACACTCCGAGGCGTCTGAAAAGAAGATTGGCTCAAGACCTTCTACTATAGAACTTAGGAAATTAGGTATGATGGAGTGCTTCCGGTAGTTAGTTTCTCCACAAGTGTTTTTTTTTCCATGTCATTGTTCATATTAGCAGATTTACTTGTTGTAATACTATTACAGTTGTAAATATCAATAAATTGATCTAAAAAAAAAAAAAGTTTAACATTGAACTGATATTACTCATAATAATCCATTAATACAGTGAGTATATATATAATTTTATCGGTATATACTGATATCTTAATAGTAGGCGATATTTTCTAATTATTCAATACTTAGAAAATATATTCGCCTTAGTGACACAAAAATGCCTACAAATTTGATGTTTTTGAGATAAGTTTTGTATGTAATAGTATTTATCTCTATTCTTCTTCTTCATTCGTAGCCTCTACAGCCCACTAATGAGCCTTTGCCTCCTCAATACGCTTCCTCCAGTCCTCCCTGTCCAGAGCAGTGGCCTTCCAGTTCCGGACATTTAATAGACTCCTAGAGTCTTCGCTGATTCCATCCAGCTATCGTAGCTCGGGTCGCCCTACTCTTCTTCTGCCCTGAATCTTTTCTCCAATTAGTACATTTTTTCAATACCTGTCATTCCGGCTATTTTTCTCTATTAGATTACACTATTATTCTATTAGAGCCACAAGATGAAATGTCTGCGTTGTTTGGTGATGATATGTTATGCAACCTACCATCATATCATTATTCATAACTTTAAATTTAGGGATAGCAGAAGGCTCCTGGAGTTTCTAACAATCATGATAAACTTTTAGGAGGATGTAATTATTCTTAACTTTAAATTAACAGATAACAGTCTTAAATAATAATAGTTGACCTTATATATATATACATATATATATATATATATATATATATATATTAAAGAATGATATATAGAAAAGAAGATAGAAATGTTTATTAAAGAGCCTACGTTTCGACCCATATTGCAGGTCTTCTTCAAGGCTGTCGAGTAATGCCGAGCAATGTGGATCGAAACGTTGGGTCTTTAATAAACATTTCTCCCAACTTAAGAGAAATATTTTACTTCCACCCGAACCATTTTCTTCCACATAATAGATAATAGATTTCATCTACTTACAACCTTGATTAATCGTTAAATCAAAAATCGCAGGTCTGTTTAAACACTAAGTTCTCCCTGAATAATATGCCAAAATAATTTGGATATGCCAGGACTCGTTTATGCAGAAAACAACTAAAACTTGAAATATAGACCATTCCTACTCATCCACTCATTCGTTTAAGAATATAGATGTTGGCGATTTGAGGATCCCTCGTAACCCAAAACATAAACCGTAATTCTACACAATGTCGGCACTCATAATCCGGAATATACTACCTTTATCTGGAACGATAAACTGAAAATGTGGCATTGACCTGTGAAAATATCAGATTAGGATCCGTTGACCATCGAATCTTCTTTAATTCCGATTTATTTTAGCACGGGTGATATCATTTGTCTTTTTTCTTATAAACATACCTAAGTAGCCAAACGGGTGTTTCCATTATGTCGTTTCCATCTTGTAATCTCATGGTTTACGCCCCTTATCCAGTAATATAGAGATGCTATTACTTAGAGATTTCCTTTTTTGAACTTTATTTATTCATTTCTTATTCGGGTCGTTCGATCTGGGGATTATCGGCGATGAGTGAATACTGTTGAGACCAGATATAATCAAATATCCATCGCTTCCATATTTCAACAATGGATTATTTACTTTCCACCTCGAAAAAATGAAAGAGAATATTTTCGTTGTTGCTCCTGAAATTATAGAGACTGTTTCGCGAAATATTTATACTTTGTGATTGGTGTAATTTGTTCGAATTGAAGTTTACTGCGAAAATATTTTAAGGCTCTCTGACAAAAATGTCTGGATAAGAAAGGAAAATTTGTAGGAAATCAAAATCAGGTATTTATATTAGTTAAATGCCAGGATAATTTTTTAGAATAATTTATTTATACTTATTATTATTATTATATGCCCGAGAAGTTACGGCTACTTTTTAAACAAAATAATTTATTAACACCGAGTATCACATATGCCATCGATTTTAAATATATATAAATTTTCTCAAAATATTTGGATCATTATGTATGAATTTAAAATTAAGAGGCCTATTATCAGCTGATTATATATTATCGAAATAACCTATTGTGGTTCGGATGCATTATTATTCAAAATTATATAACGTACTATTAATTTGAAAATATTTAGAATTTTTGGTCAATCATATGACTCCAGGATCATATTCGGAACTCGAAATTATTTCCTCTAGATGTGGCATTAAATCATATTCTGATTTCACAGCGATTAGTGATGATAGATAGAATATTTTTCCAAGCCTTAAAAAAACAATCATACTATCTGAATGCAGAGTCACTTACGTTTTCCACTTTTCCAACACCTAAAAAACGTATCAGATCCGCAGGTTGTCGCTCCAAGTTAATTCACCAGTTCCATCTTCTCATTCATTTTTTTTAAAATATTCTCGAACGAAAAAATAATCGTTAGTTTTAGTATAGAAAAAAAAGTTTTAACTTATCATTTACACGTTTTATTTGTAATATTGCAATGTGTATATTTCGGCAATCGTTTCATTAAGAAATCATAATTTTAACTGAAATTTTGAAGTATAGATGATGATATATGTTTGTTGAAAGTTCATTTCTCGATAAAATGATTACCATACTCTTCCCATAATTAGACTTTTTTTTCCTTTTTTCCATACTAAAACTCACGATTAATTTCATTTTCGAGAATATTAAAAAATAAACTAACGAAAGGTTAAAACTTGTTGTGACTCGAAACGACAACCTGCGAAACTGATAGCTAAAAACCTATTCAGATATTCTAAAATTCATATTTTTTCACTCCATTTTTATATTTGTCTTCTTTGATGCTATTTCGATTTTATATGGTAGATAGACTGCGTTCTTGAAACCTTAGTGCGCTTCCATTATTCCTAATCGGCCTATCAAGATCCTACCTGGAGAGTCGCTTATACCTTACTGGATACAGCATCCTCCCTATCTGCCGGACAGCCTAACAAATCTCACACATTAAACACACTGGTAATACAGCTCAGCTCCAACATACATTTACATATGCTTGCTGGCTAAGAGCCTCCTCCTCCGGTTATGACCTTCCTCCGGAGGCGTCCTGTCTTCGACCCCCCGGAGGACTTCATGTCTCCAGCGCCTCGAAGAGGGTAATGCGTCCTGAATAATTTATAAAGCGGTAGCCAGAGGTGACTTATGTAAAGAGATCTCTCGAGCCATCGTTTTGCCATTCCTAATGTTGTTTAAAGAAGCCGTTATTCACCGTCCATTATGCCCGGTGAAAACCTGGATTGAATAATTTCTGTCTCGGCATTTATTTCTTCACGCCTGTCAGAGCTGTTTGATATGCATACGATTCAATTTAGACGAGACACGCTAAATCTTAATAACTTATTTGTGATTTGTACCGAAATTCTTCTTAATAACATTTCATTTAAGTATTTTTATAAGAATATTTTCAGTTAATAATACCTGCTTTTCATTCTTTCACGTCGATTGTTTAAGTAAATATTAAGACGTTTGTAGAAGCTTTTTTTGAATAATTTGTTTCATTTAAGTCATATGCGGAGATGACAAACGTTCTATTATTTCTATAATTTATTTTATTTTTATATGATATAATTTTTTTAATGTTTTATTTGAAAAGAAAAGATATGACCAGGACCGGGACTCGAACCCGGATCTCCCACTTCTCCGTAGTGGCGCCTTAATCATCTCGGCCATCCTGGCTCGTTTCCAGGCCAATCATATCTCTTCTTTCACTGATTCTTTCCGTGTTCTCGCAATTTGCGATGTGGGAGAATCATGGGGAGAATGTTAATTGACCATTACTTTTTTATTTTTGGATCTAGTTGACTTTAAGTCATTAATATTATTATAATTTATTTTATTTTTATATGATATATTTTTTAAATATTTTATTTGAAAAGAAAAGATGTCTTTCAAATAAAGTACTATTATTTCATTCACAAAAGTTATCTAAAAAAATTATCTCTTAACAACAATGGTTCTCAACATTATTTTTTACCACACCCCTCCTTTCAAATGAAATCCTCCTACGCCCATCACCCCCCCCCTCCCCTCCGCTTGCACAGTAATTTTTATGAGCATATGATAAAAAAAATATATTACATTGAAAACAAAACATTTAGTATTATAATAAAGATAAAGAAGTACTGGTAAGAGAAAAATAACTAAAATTTAGTGAGAATTTTTCGTTTTCAACTGGTCTCGCGCCCCCTTTTGACTTGTACTAACTCACCCCAGGCTGGGCACCACTGCTCAACAGCATCGAATCGAGGGATCTGCAAACCCTTCTGGGGCTCACTCTATTACGTTATATTAAAGGGATTGAAAAAAAAATTGTAGTAAAATACTTCTCAATTGACGAAGAAATATAATTTTTTTTTTCGTTTCTCGATATATTTAATTTGCAAACATCACTTCACAGATATGAGCGATTGATAATCCCACATGTACAAACACTGAGCATGGACTGAGTAAACTACTAACTAACTCCAATCAGAAAGAAATAGTGAGCCCCATCACTAGACTCCCACTCCTACCATCTAATTAATTAAGAAAACCCTATTCACATTTTCACATTTCCTCTCTTAAAATGCACCTCGTGCAGCAAAAGAGATTCTTTCGAGATACCATTTTATAAAAGCCAAGGCGATAGGGAAAAAAATTGATACTCTCACTTATATTGTTTAATTTTTTTTAAAATGGAAAAAATGGCACTTAGGTGCTGCCATTCCTTAAAACATAACTGCGAAGATTTTTTTTTTAACGGTTGAGTGTGATCTCGAACGAATCAACTTCCTTTACCACGGGGTCCTAAAAACAGAACACTATCTACCGCGTACACCCTTTAAGGGTGAATAGTGTTACATGTTTTGTTTTTTCTACTAAACAGTTTTAGTAGACTGTAAGTAAATAAGTAAGTAAACAGTTTACTTATGCATCATAATATCTTAGCTTATAAGAATATGTATCCAGTAGTGAAGGGAGAGGCTCAAATTGAAAAATATTATATCATTATTTTTATATGTTAAATTATTTCAAAGCTCGTAGTTAATTAATAATTATAAGTTAGGATGATTAATTATAATTTCATAAATACCTTTGTATTTGTATTGCATAAATGTATTTAAATCTTAGTTGATTAAAGTATTTACTACAAATCTTATCACAATTATTTGAAATAATCCTGACATTATTTATTCTGGCATAGTTAAGAATATTGTTTTCTTTGTTACTGGAAATATAAGGCTTGTAGAAAGTTTTTGCGTTGAGAAAAATAAGGGCCACCGTTTGTTTTATATACAAGGTAAGTTTAGAAACGGCTGAAGAGATGGAGCTCCATTTTAGTAAATAATGAGAAATAATAGAGCAGAAAAATGGAGTGTAGTTGTCTAGTATTTCTCAAGCCATAAATACCCAAAGTTCTCTAGACTAGTAAACGAAAGTCCTCCAAAAGAAGTAAATTTCTTAGTAACTTTTTCCAAGAATACTCCTTGGTTTTTATAAGATATAATTGCTGTTTAAATTCTCGTTAAATATTTAAATGTGGAATTATTTTTCAGTTTCTGTTTAAATTGTGTTTTTTACAATTCATCTAATTTATGGATGGTTTCATCTAAGATGGCTCTCTGCTTTTAATAATTATTAGAGTTAGCCTTTATTTCGTTTTAAGAAGATGAGTAAATAAATAATTGGAATAATAATTAATTTTTAAAATCAATTAATAATGTATTTATGTAATGAAAACAATGAGAAAAGAAATTTCATTGCATCAACCTTGAATGAGATACTTCGTATTTATGGTATGTTTAATTAATATGGTCAATGTTATTGTATTAATATCAATTACTTCACTACGACAAACAATACTAATAAGAAGGACAGAAGTTTTTGAGAAACCCAATTTTTTCCGTTTCAATTAAAAACAGAGCTTATACTATATTTTGTGCAAGGGCTTAATGAAATCAGGAACAGTTGTTTAATGAATTGTCAATTTTCAAAAATATGTTTAAGCTATTTGATTGAGCACAACAGACTAAACGACTAAATAAAAAGTATATTTTTTTTATCTTGAAGAGAAAAGACTTGTCCAGGGCCGAGATTCGAACCCGGGTCGCCCACGTTTCCGTCTTGGTGCTCTACCAACTAAGCTATTCTGGCTCGTAAATCGGCCAGACAAATCCATTCTCTTCACCGATCCTATATCCCCATGCTCTCGCAATTTTGCGATATATAAATAATAAATAATATATAAATCATAAAACAAATTAAATTAAAAAATATAAGATGACGTTAATCAACAAGATCCTAATTAAAGTAATGTTCAATGAACATTCTTCCCTGTGTATAATTCACAAAAAGCGGGGATATAGGATCGGTGAAGAGAATGGATTTGTCTGACAGTGTTAAGATATATATATATATCTCAGTTGGTAGAGTACCACAATGGAAACCTGAGTGACCCGGGTCGATTCCCGTCCCTGGACAAATCTTTTCTCTTAAAAATAAAATATTAAAAAGTTATAACAAACAATTAATACGAAATAAATAAGCAAAAAGCAGTTCCTCGATTCATTTTTGCCTTGGCAACCCAGTAAAAATTACTTAAAACTTGTTTATGTGATTGAGAAATTTAGATATGTTGATATTGATATAGATATATAGAGAAAGAGATATGTTGATTATATATCAAAACATTCAGACTTTTTTCTTTAATATTTCACTTTTTTAGGCTTAATTTTAAGCTTTTCTTTCAGTTTAATGCCGATTGATTTATTTATACTACAACTGCAACTCATGAAGAGTTTTAGGTTTAGTACGTTTAGGTTTTACTGTTTCCGGAAGAACTGTGCAGAGATGATTCGCCCGAGATCACAGTAAACCGCCGCATTTGGACCATTATTTCGGTTACCAATGTTGTAGAGGCTGGGCGAGTCCCATGAGAATTCCAGATTTCAAAGGATCCATCCCCGGCTATTAATAGATTAAATAACTTATCTGCCAAGGACGAAATTTTACCCTGGACCTTCGTACTGCAACTCAGAGCACTGAGTTCCAGCTCTACATCTGAGCTGCCCTGTTCTTTTAATTAAAGTAATCGAGAAGTCTTTTAGCTTCTCAGTTTAATAAATCCTTATCGCCTCTCTTGTCTTCCCTTTGTACGGATCTAATCCCCTCCTGGAATGTATTTTCATAGAACGGGCCCATGGGAGGGAGATACTGCGCTTATTGTGCCATTTGCGGCCTATGATGAGATGGCTATCTTGCGCTGTCCCCACTTAAGAGGGTCCATTGTCCTCAAACAGATTTATATCTTTCCGTTTAGGCAAACCCTAGCTTTGTTTCTCGTCCGGCTACTTAGGGAGGGAGGAGTGTAATTCGAGAGCTTGGCCCGAGATATAATGGTACTCGTTTTAGCGGTGTCTCTCCATAATTAGCGAGGAGCCTTATTGTCGATTCTTCTTGTTAAATTTCAAGTATAAATATAATTGAACTTGATGGCTTACAAGGCGTGGCGTTTCATGCTATATTAAAAGTAAAGAATAAACTTGATTCCGGCAAATCACCTTTACTCTTCGTCATAAACCAATAACTTCCTGTCTTCCAGTATCCTTTAAAAATACCTCACTGATTCCCGTTGAATAGCTCCGATACTTACAACTACATCATGGCAAACACTTTAACTTGGAAACCTCATACTGACCTTAAACGACAATAAACTGCTCGCCTTTTCAGGCTACTTCAACACATGCAGACCAAACGCTCTTAAGTCCTAACTAATTATTAAAGATTCATATACAGTACTATTGGCAGACCCAATGAGACTTGCGGAGTAGAGCTTTGGGACTCCACTAAGTCATCGGATCTCTGTCGTATCCAATTCTTACAATCCAAAATCCTTCGTAAATTCCTCAGTTATCCTTTTTTTTTATCCAAATAAAATCATCCATTATGACTATAATGTCCCAATTGTTGCTGATTTAACCCGAATCCTATATCAATCCTTTCATGACAAACTTTATTCCCGCTCAAACCCAATAAATTCAAAGCTGCTTCTTCAATTCCTGATAATGCTTTGAGGTGTCTGAAACGAAAATGGCCTCGTGACATTCTATGTTGAATTTGTAATTCATATAGAATTATATGATAATTATAATTATAAGTATAGCACATTTATTTATAATTGTCGTGACCAGCATCGCATAAAAATCTAAAACTTAATATTGTGACTCTTGATGCGATATGTGCTACCTTTGGTATGCCGTTATTTTTTTTCGCCCATTATTTAAACAAATGCTTTTGAATTTGGTATGGTTTCTTGTGCCCCAAGCTGTGCGCGTTCGATTCCGATCTATATTTATTTATATATAATCTAAATATTAATTAGTTAATATTTATTTTATGCGGCACCGCTAAAATAATATTTAGTCTCTCTCTGTTTTGTGGTCGAGGGCAAGTAAAACCAATAAATCCACTCAAAAGTCCAGTTCACCGTTTTTGTTGCTAAACCATTACCATACAAGAATTAATATTTATAGGTTTGTAAAATCAATAGGTGTGTATTTAATTTTTATACAAATTTTCGTCATATCTAGTTGCTTTTAATATAAATAAAAATTGAGCAATAATCGACTAATTAGTTTTTCTTTTGTCATTTCCATGAATATTATAACGACAGACCTTCTGGGTCAATTGACTTGTGTATTATATCAATAAATAAATTAAATCGATATGGTCAGAATTGGCAGTAGAGTAGCTTAGTAGAGTACTGAGTTGCTATGCTGAATTCCGGGTTCGAATCCCCGGACAAAGTTTTATTTAGTTTGTTAGCGGCCGCAGATAAATCTAGCACCCTTCTGAGGCTTACCCAGCCTCTATAAAGAAGGTACCTCAAATTTGGAGAAAAACTGGCAGTTATCCTTGATCTATGGCAAATCACCTTCCTGCTTAACTATTGTCCAAGAAACATGACAGTTTCTGCTATGTACCGAACCCTAAATTCTTCATGGGTATAAGTGGTATGGATTTCTATTCTGTTTTATTTTTTTACTAAAACAATAGTACTGTTAACTCTAGCACCCTGGTAATCCTGACAATAACAATTATATGATTACAGTGGTAGAGGAAGAGGCTCCCAGCGTGATCCTAGTAACAGTAATATCTCTACAATGTACTGAACACAAGAACCTTCAAGGATTGTAGTGGTACTGTTTCCAGGGTCAGAATTAAATATCTTGTCTCTAATTGGCAGTGAATGAAAAGATGAATAAGCATTACAAGACTAGTGAATGAAACGTTTAGATTTTAATTAGACCAGATTCAAAAGTGGTTTTCCAATTCCTCTTGAAGCACAGATATCATGTCAAATGATTACGCGCAAGATTAATACTTTAGTTTTAGCATATGTCAGTCAAGTCCCTCAGAATGTCAGGTTCGGAACTCGCTTTATATGGTAATTAGTTATTTTTAAATACCAGTCCTTCCATTCTAGTTCCGTCATCTCCCAGTTTTCGCTCAGTGTTCCCCTCACGACAGATCCTGTTCCGTCAGTCCTTATATCCTACACCTGCCGATTGAAGGCGACGACGCTCGGTTACCTAATTCAGATCAGTAGTGAAGAGAAAGCCACCCTGCTAGTTACTGGGACAGGGCCCTCCGATATTACCTAAACTAATTAGAAAAATGCACCGATCAATCAGAGTGTATTGCGGTCGTGGGCAGCCGCCTAGGGCAGTTCCTGTTCAGCGATCGTTATGTCGCCTTGTCTTCGTAAGCGGCGTCTATTCACGATTGAGAACCATCTTCACAATTATAGTCATGAACAAGGAGAAGATATGCAATAAACAACTCAAGGTAAAGTTCCGTCATCAAAATTTGTATAATTCGCAAATTGACCATATATATGAGGCAAGAAGACCGAAAGCACATATTCATAATTTTACTGTTGCGCATTCTTCGCTAGTTTAGTCAAGCAATTTTTTCTATTACGACCCCATACGGTCTTAATTCTCATGACTTTAGCACGGCTGTGAACCTGAAGTTGTGGAGACATATCCCACTGCTGGAATAAACTAGCGAAAAATGTGAAAAGGAAAATATTTGTTCTAATTATATAATCGACTAATATGTTATAACTCCTACATTGCAAATTTAGAAACAAATATTTATAATTTTTCAAAAAATAAATTTGCCCGAAAGGTAGTTTTATAAATTAATAAAAAATAATTTGTCAATAAAATATTTGTTCTTAATTCGTAATAGACTAATGTTTAATAATTAAATAAAATTAAAAAACAGAAAACTTAATAAATTAATAAACATTAAATATTCGTTCAAATATTTACTTTTTCATAACACCAACATTTTAAAATTAAGAACAAATATTTACAATTTTTCAGAAGCAAGTTTAGTCAATAAGTAAATTAATAAAAAATAATTTCTCAATAAAATATTTATTTTTTTTATAAATATATGAGTATTATTTTATAGTCCATAAATTTTAAAATGCTGAGTTTTTTTTTTCTTTTGCTCTTGGTTGTGTACGCCTCATATTTGATCAGCACTGACGCTCAACCTCCAGGTCTATATAACATACCCAAATGAAAATTCATGCAAAACAAGAAATATTAGAGAAGCAATTAATTGATATTATCACAGGGGTTGATGACCGTATGGTTTTATGCCTTACAAACCCAAACAAACAAACAAGCAATTAGTTGACTGGAACTTCTAATGTAAGGATAGAGATAGTTGGGGGTACAGTCAATTAAAACATCATAATAAGTGCATACCTTTTTATTGTGTGCCGACGTTTCGACCTACATTGTAGGTCATCTTCAGGGCTGTGAGAGAAAACAGACAAAACAGAATAACTATAAAATTACATTACAGTACCAAGAAAATGATGATATAATATAGTAGAGTAAGAGAAAAATTGAACAAAATAGTGAAGGAATAATATAAATAAAAATTATCTAAGAATAAATGTACATAAAGATGATAATGCAAATAAAATATAATTATGGTGTTTTAATTGACTACACCCCCAACTATCTCTATCCTTACAAAACAAGAAATAGATTATTTAATCTCCATGGTGCTAAGTTGTGATTCGAAAAAATTAATCTTATCTCAATCCATTAATTCAATTTGAGAACCGAATAAAAGATTTGTGAAGAAGAATTAGTTTACCCTATTTAATCCTAAAAGAAAGTATTTTTTTCCTTATTATTAATTATTATTTTTTATTAAATTAATTACTGCTGCATTTTGTTCAGTCTTAAAGTTTTTATGGTAATATCCCAGCACAGAATAAATGAAAATTTTGTCTATATGACATTTTGCCATCGTATTTCTCATGGTTTTAGTCCGGTCCTGAACAGGAAGTTTCGGAAGTATGAATTAAATAGCGAAAAATTAAACTTTTGAAATTTGGAGTTATCCGCTTTTGATCCTGAACGCCTCATATAAGAATACATTGTTGGCTTACTTAATAATCAGAGCTCATTTGCTGTTTCATCATTTACAAGGATCATCTCAAACTCATATTCTGTTTGAGAAACTAAAAGCTGATCACGATTTTAAATTAAATCTTTGAAAATATTTATTTAGTCTGAGGTTCCGACGACTTGTCTGGTCATTAAATTAGCATTTAAGGTTTTCCTGAAAGCTAGAGTATTTTTCTAAAGGGCAGATTCATTAGGTAGTCTTACGATTTATGATGATATATTTTAAAATTATAAATTTCTAGCCAACACATTATGAGTAAATCCGATACTGACTTTCATTAAAATTCATGAGATCTCTAAACTTTAGTAAATCTGCCCCTTTAAATAAACCATTTATTTATTTATTATTTATATTTATGTTGGTTGTAATGATTTTCATTAAACCGTTAATTAATAAAATAAATGAACATAATCCTCTGTTATTTATTGGATTATGGTTTATTTTTATCCCTGCTTAAGAATAACAATTTAAGCTGTAACTGTTAAGTAGTAGTAACTTTGTCCCCGAAATTATATGGCTAAATTCTTTAATGATCATTAGATGCTTAAGTTGTCTTATAATTTTAATTTGTCCGTGTTTGGTTGGATCTTCCTTTCTTGTATTAGTTTCAAACGTCCTATTATTTATTAAGCCACAATTATATTAAAACAAATACCTCAAATACCTTTTTTATTATTAGTGCATTAATTATTTCCCGCTAGAAGTACTTAAGTGTTACTCAGGAAACCTATTTTCTTACGCCTTAGAGGATTGCGTGTTTGCAAACACAGCATTACTCGCCTTACCTCTATGAAGTGTAGGTAGTTCTCTTTAATTATTTTCTTCACTACTTAGTAACTAAGAGAAGATTGTTGATATATTATCATATAATATTTGAAAACATATGTTGTTATTTGTCTCTATTCATGGGTTTGTGTAACACATATCCTAAGATGCATTTTCAGGTACACAAATGAAATATAAGTAGCTATATTCGATTCTTTTAAATATTATTTTACGAACTAGAAAGAAAACACAACAAAAAATAAAAGCAAATTCCTACGTTTGCTCCCTCATCTTGTATATAGTATTATTTTTATTTTAAATAATTTCGTTTTTATTGTAATCACATAACTACTTTAAACATATAGTAATAATTGGCAGGAAAAAAATGCAATAATTATTTTAAAAAATTAAATATGCCGTCTTATATGTTATTTTGGAATATTTTGTGAACATTTTATTGATAAAATAAAATAGCATTTGTCCCTTAACTTAGAAATTATATAATAATATTTGTTATAGATTATATAATTAAAACAATTTTTTTATTGTGGATTTTTTAAATTAGTTTATTGATATAACTATATGTATAATATTTCTTTTATTTTTTTGTTCGTTATAATTTTTAAATATGTTTATTTGAAAAGAAAAAAAAATTACAGGACCGGGACTCGAACCTATGCTTGGTTTATTAGTTTATTGAGTTTCTCGTTGGGCAAATTTGATTTTTTAAATTATAAATATTTTTCTTAATTTTAAAATTTAGAGATTATAAAATATTTGATTGAGCCATTTTTTTTCTATTAATTTATAAAGTTACTATTTGGTTAGTTTGATTTTTAAAAAGTTATAAACATTTATTACTAATTTTCCAATTTATGGATTATTAAATATTATTATATTATAGCCTCAGAAGATATACTTTTATCGTCAAAATATTTTTATTAATCATTAAATTATTTTTTTAACGAATTTATATTTTGAAAAATTATATATAATTATTCTTAATTTCAAAATGTTTGACTTTGTTGATTTCTTCTGGTTTAGATCGTGTTAATAAATTTTTCGCCAACGTTTCGCCAGGCATGCTGCTGACGTCTTCAGGGCTGAGATGAGAATGAGTATGAGCTATATATTTTATTGACAATTAGTGTTTTATCAATTCATAATATTACTTTTTGAGCAAATTTAGTTTTTGAAAAATTATAAATAATTATCCTTAATTTCAAAAACTATTGGATTATTATCTTTTATTATCTTATTAAGATAATTTTTTAAATTATTAATATTTTTCCTAATTTTACAATTTATAGAATATAAAAAATAATTTTATTTTATATATTAAATAAAAATAAAGTTTTATTCCTTGAATTTGCCAATTTACAATTTTGTAACAATTATTTATTACATGTTGAAGTATAACAATTTACACTGCAAGTTGAATGACATAATAAATAAAAGCTGTAATATATTTATAACAGTAGGAAAAAGAAAAAAAAATCTACACAATTTTTTTATATATTTACCTCATTCTATGGATTGTTTATGTGTGAAAAAATAATAAACTGTTCAATTAGATTAAGCTATTTTAATATTATTGTTATGAAGTTTGCTTCCTCAATAGAATGTGGAGCATGGAAATTTTTCTGAAATAGATTTTTTCTTTTAAATGGACAGCGTCCGGTGGGTGCCGCTGGGCAGATTGGAGGGGGATAAATCCGCCAATAGGATTTCGACGATGATTGGCGGGAAAAGTCCTTCGGAGCATTTAATACAATTTAAAAGGTTTTTTTCGAGGGTGGGTAGGGATATTGGCGGGTGAATCATTTATCAGGGAAGCCCTTCCTATCTCTTAGGACGAATATTCCATTCTGTCAGCTTCGGTGGGATATGATGGTAAATTATACTTGCCAGGTCTTTTGTTCCTCGTTTTTCTATAATATTTGGTGAATATTTCTTTTAAACAATTTAAATATTGTGTGTTATATAAATTATTTTATATTTTTACTATTATAATTATTATTATAATTATTATTTTAATAATTTTATATACTGTAGTTTTGTTAATTAAATGCCAATTACAAACCCTACAATAGTAATTTAGGTAGATATATTTAAACTTGAAAATCTCAATTAATGACTCTTTTAAATAATTTACTAAAAATGCAATAACATTTAACTGAACTAGTTTCGAATACTATAATTACTATAAGTATAATATTTCTTTTATTTTTTTGTTAGTTATAATTTTTAAATATGTTGATTTGAAAAGAAAAGATATGAGCAGGACCGGGACTCGAATGCGGGTCTCCCACGTATCCGTCGTGGTGCCTTATCAGCTAAGCTTAGTTGGTAAAGCACGTGGAAGACCCAGGTTCGAGTCCCGGTCATATTTTTTTTTTCAAATAAAAATATAAGTATAATAGTTTAAGATTAATTTTTCTCAAGAACCCAATGAATACGGTAATTCCATTTATTATTTTTTTAAACAAATTTAATAAACTAACTTTGATGTTACCTACCGATGTATGCAGTTATTATAATTACAAATAATAATATAGTAAAAGAAAACTGTTAATATTAATTTTTAAGGTAAATTTGAAATAAAAATATCTAATAATTAACTTTTTCTACTAACTCTTAAAAATTTAAACCATTACTTTAAAATTATTACCTTTTTCATTTGCCAAATTGATTTACTTCATCGGTAACATAAAAATTGTAATATTTCTGACGATAGTTTTGGCTAACCTGTTTTATTAATTTTATATTTTTCAGATAAAAACTACATCTTTATTTATGCATTCTAAAATATTTATTTGAATTTTATTATATAGAGAATTTTAAACATCAATGCACTCTATTTTTATATTTTCTAACATTTCTTTACTTTTTGTTTTATGGAGTTAATCAATTTTTGCATTGGATGGCTTATTTGTTACACAATTAAAAATAAAATAAAAAATAATGTATAAATTCGAAAATAATAAGAAATATTTTTAAAAAATATATATATATTTCAATAATATTTATAAATTTAAAAGTATCATTCCCTAATATTATCCTAGAAATGTAAAACATTAAATGCAATTTTACCTTAACAAAATCAAAGAAGTCCATCCCTTAATACTTACTACTGCACAAACTATTGTAGTACAAACGGGCTATACAAACATGGTGATTGTTGACATTTTTCTTATTTTAAGTGAATCTACTGTATTTGTGTTAAACATTTGTGCACTATTATTAGTAAAATATGTAGAGGAGTTATAAATTGGGATTTTTAATTTTAAAATATTGAATAGCATTAACAATTTTTAACTTGTAATCAAACTCAATTCATTTTTGTTTTTTAAAAAACATTTTTTTTTTTTTTTAGTAAAGACTCTCAAATTCGGCGAAATCCTAAATTACCGATCGTAATTACCTTATTCATTAACAAAAAATACTGAATTTTATTTTCATCGAAACTGTAAATTTAATATTCAAAATTTCTCTGAAGTTTATATAGATAATTGCCTTGATGCCACGTCAATTTCTTATAATCAATTAGTGTAGGAAATAATTAATTTTTAGAAATTCGTTTTTACATATATATTACATAATAAAACCACGTAATGACTTCAATTCTGAATGTTTGCTCATCAGTTAATAATTTCATTTAATTGAAATTATTGTTAAAAATCATTTTTATAAAATGTAATACATTTACGAGACCCATCAAAACAAAAGATCAACTTACAGTATGATTATTCATCGATGTGTTCAGAGAATATGATAGTATCGCGCTTAGATCTTATTAATGTTTCTCAGGACCATTAATAATAATATGAATTGAGTGTTATCAAATTACGAGAATTAACTAAAATAGCTTATCATATTATCTCGAAGGATTTACAATAGATAAATTTGTTGTATCTTAATTAGTATTATCTAAGGCGTTTCTCCTACGCAATATATCAACTGTTGTTCAGAACAGGCGCGACTTACGATGTTGATAACCCCTGTCAAGATGATAGATAATCAACGGTGATTTCTCATGTCCACGTCTTGCCTGTCTGCCTGTTTATTTCGATATAGATTGTTATTTATTGATAATATTTTATTTATTTTTTCTTCGAATAGTTCTTTCTCCACTTCTTATTAGTCTCTTATAATATAATCTCTGACTAGTAATATCTTTATAAAATCAATAAAGATATGTAAAATAATTCTTGTATTGCCAAGACAAATTAATTGGATAATTATCAGTAATTATCACATATCTTTGTTCAGAAAAATCATTTAATATTGTAGTACATCGAAATATCTTTCTCAAATATTCAATCCTTTGCTGAATATTTTATCCAATGGCGGTTCATTATTCCGCAGTAAATAAATAAAGGTTGTTGCTTCGAGCTGAGTCACAATAAGTTTTAACATTTTTATTTGTTTCCTTTTTGATATTTTTCAAAAATACAAGTTATCACGTGCATTAGTAAGGAAAAGAAAATGTAATTATGGGAAATGTTTATACTTTGGTAATCAATTCATCTGTTCTTCGAAATGTTAGTTGAAACTTTTATAATTTGTTGAAATTTTGATTGAAATTTACTCATTTCCAATAATTACATTCCCTATTCCATAATAAAACTATGTATTTTTGAAAACAATGAAAATAAAACGAATAACAGTTAATACTTGTAATTCAACTCGAAGCAACAACCTGCGGAACCGATACCCAATGTCTTAAAACAGTTATATTTAGAAATATCATAATTGATTTTACGAACTCTAAAAAGATTTACAACATTTATAAATATTTTGATAATCACAAATGTTTCAACTCTGTAGCAAAGCAGGTGCCCTTAATATTTTTTAAACTTAACTTAACCGCGGCTTCGCTCGCTTGGAATTTGGTCTGCCACAAAGTTTCGTGAAAGATCATTTAAAATAAATAATTTAATTATTGTTTTAAAATATAAGTTACTCGCACATCCAAAATTTCAGATGTCTAACTTCAAAACTGACGGATTCTATACAACCTTTGAATCCCTATTATATTAAATGGGAAACCCTTGGGGTGGAATTATCCACATTTCTTTCTTAAACTAGTCAAAGAACCTATCTACAAATTTCAAGATGCTAAGTTCCTGATTTGCCTTTAATTATGTACTACAGCGGGGGGGGGGGCACATGCCCTCGTGCCCGGACATAAATCTGCCCTTGCTGTACCCTATGATGTATAACCTATTTTACTCAATAATTTTCATCCAAATCCGTCCAATAGTTTTTGAGTGAAAGAGAGGCAAACATACAAACTTTAACACTTATAAGATTAGTAGGATATCAAAACAAATAGTTTTACTCAAGTTATTGAACAAATAGTTATGTTATTTTAGCAACTATTATCATGTGAATTGCCTTTATTTATGTCCTATGATGGATTCTCCACAGTACCTAAAAACAGAGGAGGCACATGACCCCGTGCCCCCCCCCTTAAATCCGCGCTTGCTATAGCCTATGTGTTATTCTGATGTATAACTTATATTTCTCGTAAAGTTTCATCCAAATCCGTTCAGTAGTTTTTGCGTGAAACAGAGACAAACACACAAACTTTCACATTTATAATATTAGTAAGATTAATATATTTAAAAAATATTAACAATTAATTATTGTATATTGAGATGTTTAACATGCATATTTATAAAATGTTAATGATTATTTTAAAATCTAAAATATCTAATATCATATTAACCATCATAATCATGTATATTTACAAACTATTAACTGTAAATTTGAGATATTTAACATACATATTTCAAATATTATCTACAATTTTTTTAAATTATATGAGGAATTGTATTTATATATTTTGATAATGGGGAATTATATTAAAAGTTATGGAATATTAATGGTTTAAGGTACTGGACATTAATTTTATTTTATTTTGTTTTAAAGATACAAAAACCCTTTTTTTGTCCAAGTTATCTTTTATTTATTATTTCTTTAACATGTAGACGTTTCGACCCATGTGGTCATTCTCAATACATGTTTTTTAATCATCATTCAGTTAGCAGAATTCAATCCGCAAAAATACATCTTATTTTTTTCTTGTAGACCAATATTAAAATGTAGAAAGAGGAGGAAGGCTGGGTGGGGTCACCCATAGTCAGTTACTGTAACTAACGATAAAGATTAGTTACAGTAACTGACGAATAGTAACGTTAGTAAATAACGTTCAGGAAAAAAAAAAATCTTGGCAGCTCAACACCGTTCACTAGCTCTGGAGGTATACGTATTTACTTTAGGATAGTTGAGATGAGCCTGCATTGGCCAAGTATCCACAGATCTAACGGTAATCTGATATCCGACCAGAAGACGTCTATCATCGGAGCACAAGCGGCCCATTGATTGTGAGGCTGCTACCTGCTCATTGAGTGAACCAGTTCTTCGAGGAGTCTTCGCTCCGGAGGGAAAGTGGTCTAAGGAGTACGCCGGCTCTAGTTAGGGCTCCGTTATCGGGGGCGTTCGATAGCGGATAATCGATAGCTCTATCATCGATAGAGTAAGCAATTATCCTATTAACTTTCCAGGGGTCCAAGCCTCTCTCTTGGTCCTATCTTCTTCTTGTGAAAGTTAACCACATACCATTAAAAAGAAATAAAAAAAAAGAACTAACGTACCTAATAAATATAAAAAATTATGAGATAACCTGCAGTGATAGGAACGCATCTTGGGCATAGTAGTTGGAAATTAATTGTATATGTTAATATTAATGTCGGTAAATTTTTAATTTTATCTCATATTCTTGGGTTGAAATTTTTCATTACTGCTGCCTTGATCAAAAACAATGATATATATTTAATTCCGTGTAACACCCCCGGCTTATTTGGAAGGGAATGGGGTTGTGAAAGGAAGGAAAGAATAGTAACACATAAGAAGAATAAAGAAAATTAGGAGAACGTACTCTTACTAAGAACTAAGCAATATAAATAAAATGACTATATTTATTTTTATTTAATAATAAAACCAAATTATTGACAAATATAAAAAAAAAATGTTTAATAAATTAATAATAAAACCAAACTGTTGAAAAATATTAGAATGGTTAAAAATTCTGTAATTACTACACTACTGGTACAACCAGTTCCCCCACTTATTTGCTAGGACAAGAAAATCAAAAAAACAATAAGGGAATATTATAAGTCTCAGAACAAAAATCATAGCCTGATACTCCACGGTAATCAATGAGTCTATCCCCAGAAATTAAATTGTTCACATGTACCTTGTATAACGTGTAGCGATCCTCCCATCTGATCGGTTCCGCAGTAACCAACACCAATTGTCTCCAACCTCTCACACTGCGACGTTACACCTCTTTGCACACGGGACAGACTGACTGACTTCTCAGCGATCGCGATCTCCCTCTCCCACGCTGGCCACCGTCTAGACGCCACCTCAGCATCCTTGACGGTCTCAGCCCCACGATCGCTCGACTAAATGATTTAATTAAACTTATTTACGGCCAGTCCCGCCACGGTTCTGTTACATCACCCTCCCCTTTACAAAAGAGTGGAACCACGGGGTCCACTCATACAATACGCCGTGGAGTACCAATGGTGGCTGAAACTTAATCCTACACTACACTGTATACACTGCCACTATATACACTCCTGTCAGTTGGTGCTGGCTTCTGTGCGCCCACCGGGTCGATGTATGGTCCTGGTTGTCAATTCTTCCAGAGCTCTGGCATCTTGTATTCGTTGAGTAGCCTTGGACTGTCTGTTTCCCAGCCACTTGCGTAGGCCCCATGTTCCAAGGACACCCAGCAACAATAGCGCCAAGGTCGTTGTGGCACTCCACGTCCACCATCTTCGGTTAACCCGTTCTTCCTGTATCCTTTCAAGCGCACGCCGAAGGGCCAAGACCCGAACTTCATCAGCGGCCCACTGACCCGCTCCCAGGTCTCCTTGCTGCTCCAAGGACTTCCAAGCCTCTGGTAGGTCTTCCCTCCTAATTGTCGTTTTTTCTGACCCTATGTGTAGAGATATAGGGTCTACGATCTGTATTTCCTTCTCCAACGTCGTGTACGTCGTCCCTCTGGAGCGGGGGAGCAGCCAGTAATCTGCTGTTTTCAGTGTACAAGACTCTGTTGCCTCCCATTCTCCATCACCGTCCAAAATAATCTCTCTGGGTTGCTGATTTCTGCAATTTATCGTTGCCTTGGTTGGCTCGTTGATACTAAAGAGCCATTTCTCTTTTGCCTCGTCCCAAATCCAAGTATCCAGTTGCGGGTCACATAGTGCCCTCCATTTACACAGCGGTTGACCACTCTGCTCATCCCCAAAGAAGAGAGTGCTTAAGCAGGTCACTCGTCTCCGCACCATCAACGGAAACAGCGCGGGGCACACCCACGGCTGGGATGTCCGGCACCGTGACAGGTCCCCTTTCTGCAGAAGTGCATAATATTGTCTATCCACTGACACAAGAAAACTGTCCACTGACGTCTCTAATACCACCTTGTGCGGCACATCCACACTCCGTATCGGCATAGGTTGTACCCTATCGAGCTTGAAGGCTTGACCTGACCTAATCAAAGGGAGATCTATAACAACATGCACCGAAGTGGATGTGGCCACTCCATGGACTGCAGCGGCCTGGTAATAATGGTGGGCATCCTCGGGACGAGTACCTGTGAACAAACCAATTCCTGAGGGCAGTACATTGACCACCGTTTGGAGAATCTCACTCAAGGAGTGGGGAGACAGAAGGGCCTGACTCACTGCCCCCCATGATACCCTCTCTAATCCCAAATACAATTCCCTCAAATCACCACTGGCTTTCAGAGCCGTCACCTCCATATTTCGGGGGTTGGATATCAAGGTTAAGGATAGGTTAGTATAAAGGGAAAGCCGGTCTACTTGTGTCTCTAGGGTTAACATCCGCCGGTGGGTAGCTTCCATTTCCTTCTTCAACATTCCTGCGAAGCGTACTAGGTTCCTCGTATTTTCCTCGGTTCGTTGTCCCAAATTCCGTGTGACTGTGAGGTGCTCCGTGGCCAAGTGGACCAATCGCCCTTGTTGCATTGTTAGCTTCCCCAGATCGTCCCTTATCCCTTCTAAGTCGTCAGCATCCGGATTACCAAACACCGCTTTAATCACCTTCCCTCCAATGTTTAGCAGCCCTCTACTCCCTCGTTGAACCGGTAGCAGATTCCTGATGGACAAAACAGCTTCATCCACTTCTGCGACCATCTCCTTGGTCCTCTCCACCTCGTCCCAGTACCCCCTAAGTTCAGGGATATGGTTCAGTGTCCGTCGGTACTCAGCTTCTATTTCCTCTATTACTTCCCTCATCCGTAGTGCTTCACCACACAAGCGAGTCACGTTCACTTCCACTATTACCCGCCATCGCTCACTGCTCACTACTACGTCCCTTTCATCCAAAAACCTCACACCGCTGTGTCCCAGGGCCAACTGCAGCACCAGCCATCCTGTGAACACTGTCGTTTAACATTAGATTACTTTCTTGGCCTCAGCAGTATGGGGGATCGGGGGGTGACAAGGGAATCATCCTCCTCCGGGGCCCACGAGGTGTCACGTGGGTCCTCAGGTGTACCTGGGTCATCTTCTGTGCGGGCCCAGGTTGTTTCTTGGGTGTCCTCTGGTGAACTCGGGTCATTCCTCATCCAATGAGGAGTAACGTGATCGACTATGCCCCGGGGGGTTGACAATTTTTCTGGCGTCCTTCGCTCCGTTACCGGGGACTCCCTGCGGACAGTTGAGTAAGCTCCGTCGGCTTGACTCTCCTCTTGGTTGTCGTCCTTGACTTCTTCCATTTCATCCTCGCTGTCCTCGTTCCAGTGTGGGGGACATTCCTCCTCACTCTCATTTTCGTCCCGATGTTCATGTTCCTCCCAGTCACTCTCGTCTCCACTCTCCTCCTCCTCCCTTCCTAACTCAGTAGGCCTATCACCTATAGCTGGTTTCAACCGATTGATGTGTACCACTACTTTTCGGCCCGATCCCAACTGTAACTCATACGTGACTGGGGAGATCTTCCTGATTACCTCATACGGTCCCGTCCAAGGACGATGAAATTTCTTGCAATGTCCCAGCTTTGTAATGGGGACATGCAGGAACACACACTCCCCCACTTCGAGTTCTCTGTGTTTTCGCCCCTTGTTCCATTGCCTCGTCCGACGGGTCCATGCCAATTCCATCCTCTTCGATGCCTCCTCATAAGCCTGACTTAATCTCTCCTGCAGCCGTTCCACGAACTCTTCTGCTGGCGTTTCACCGTCCAGTGGCATGATATTGAAGCCCACAGGCATCTGCACTTCTCGGTCCATGCAGAAGGTAGTTTGGCGAGTATCCCGTGGACGAGTGCGGGATGGCCCTATAAGCCATCAGGGCATAGGGTACCCATTGATCCCAGTCACGACCGTCCCGTCGTACATAATGAGCCACCGACTCAGCCAGAGTTCGGTGTAATCTTTCCACCATTCCATTGCCCTCTGGATGGTAGGGGGTTGTCTGAATTTTCTGTGTCCCCAGCAGCCGACATGTATTTTTCAATAGGGAGGAAACGAAATTTCTCCCCTGGTCAGTCAGCAATCGATCGGGGGCTCCGTGCCGGGTTACTATGGCCTCTACTAAGGCCCTTGCCGTCTCGTCCGCTGTGATTTCCTTCAAGGGTATTGCTTCGGCGTACCTCGTGAAATTGTCGATCATGGTGAGCAGGTACTTATAACCTCGCCCGCTCCTGGGAAGCGGACCGACGATGTCCATTGAAATTTGCTCAAACGGTCTGGTCGGGAAGAAAGGGGCTTCCAAAGGGGCCTTCAAACCTGGTGGGGATTTCCTTCTCTGACAGCTATCACACCTCGCGACGTATTCCCTTACGTCTGGACCCAGTGTGGGCCAGTAATACCCCTGCTGTACTACCGACGTCGTACGTTCTATACCCGGGTGTCCAGCCCATTTGGCTTCATGGCACTGCTGTAAAATGGCCCCTCTTAAAACTGTTGGTACTGCCAACTTCCAGTCCCCCATGCTGTCACTACCGTTTTTCCAATACAATACGCCCCGTGCATCCTTTCCTCCTGATCCTGATTGTTGTGCTAGATCTTGGCACCACGAATCATCCCGCTGGGCTATCTGTAGCTCGCTCTCATTAAACCCCGGTGTCTTCACTTGTACTCCCCGCACCGCCCTGCTCAAGGCATCAGCATTCGTATGCCTCCTCCCCGCCTTGTGCTCTACTTCATAATTGAACTCCTGGAGCCTTAGTGTCCACCTCATTAACCGAGAAGAAGGCTCCTTTAAGCTTAGCATCCATCTTAAAGCCGAATGATCAGTAACAAGCTTGAATTCCCTCCCAAGTAAGTAGCACCTAAACTGGCGGGTTGCCCAGATGACCGCTAGCAGTTCCAATTCGGTGGCCGAGTAATTTTTTTCTGGGCCTCGTAATTGCCGGCTGGCGTAGCATATGGGTCTTTCTTCCCCATCGCGCACCTGAGACAACACTGCTCCTAATGCCATCGAGGAGGCGTCGGTTGCTAAGATGAACGGGTCATGGAAATCGGGATAAACTAGAACCCGGTCAGACACCAAATGCTTTTTTAGCTCATTGAAAGCATCCTCTGCCTCCGACGTCCATCTAAAAGTGGCATTCTTTTTCGTGAGCTCAGTCAGTGGTTGAGCGATTCCCGCGAATCCCGCTACAAACCGGCGATAATACCCTGCTAACCCCAGGAAGGACCTTACTTCTCTCACGCTCCTTGGCCGAGGGTAGGCTCTCACTGCCTCTATCTTTGTGGGATCTGTTCTTACCCCATGCTCACTTACCACATGTCCAAGATAGGCAACTTCCTTCCGCACAAAGCGGCACTTCTCCCTGTTGACTTTGAGGTTAGCCTCTTGCAACTTACTGAATACATTCCCTAATCTACGTGCTTGCTCCTCAATAGTCGCACTGTAAACAATGACGTCATCCAGGTACACGTAGCATTCTACCCCTTTCAGCCTACTTAATAGGCAATCCATCAATTTTTGGAATGTTGCAGGAGCCCCAGCCAACCCGAAAGCCATCCTACGGTACTCGTAGTGGCCACCTTCTGTGGTGAACGCCGTCTTTTCCCGATCTTTTTCCGCGACGGATATTTGATGGTAACCGCTTGCCAGGTCTAGCGTCGTAAAGTACCGGCTTCTCCCCAATTGCTCCAACGTTTCATTTATCAATGGCAGTGGATAAACATCCACTTTTGTAACCGCATTGAGACCACGAAAATCAGTACAGAACCGAAACTTGGTTTCCCCATGGTACGACTTCTTTCTAACCAATACAATGGGGGCCGACCAGGGACTCGATGATGGCTGGATGATCCCATTATCCAGCATTTCCTGGATGTGTTGTTTAACAATAGGTCTCTGATGGAAGGGTACTGGATACGGTCGTTTTGCTACTGGTGACGCGCCGCCTGTTTCAATGGAGTGCTCGACGCCTAGGGTGCAACCCCTCTCATCTGGTGGGTCGAACAACATCCCATACCGCTCTAACACCTCTTCAATAGTCGATCTATCGTTCGGTGATAAATGACCAAGCTCAGCGTCCCAATTCCGCTGGTCCACTTTCTCCTTAGACTGGTGTAGTCCCACTACTCCTATCACGGTCTCCTCCCCGTCCCAGACGTCCGCCTCAACCGCCCTCCCCAAGGTTTGTCTGCGGTCAACCACGATCGGTTCTCCGGTCAAGTTGACCACCCGGACGTTCACCATCCCCTTTTCCACTCTGCCAACGCCCCTCCCCGTTCTCAACCCCTTCTGCGGCTGGATTTCAGGTTCTACCATGACCACTTTGCCGTCCATCATTGCCAGCTCCCCAGCTATTATGGCTTCAGCGTACTTTGGGATTATAGACCTCGCAACGGCCCGTACAGTGTATTCCTGCTGTGGCTTCTGAAGCGGTTCTGACTCACTAGGACTTGGCTTCCCCCGATGACACTTCTTCCCTGTCTGACGCTTGACTGCCTCAGCCGTCACCCCTCTAACCAGTACAGTGTTAGACCGAGCGTGAATTTCTATATCGACCTTCTTCATAAGGTCCAGCCCCAATATCCCGTCGTACGCCATTTCAATGTCCGCGACTGTAAACCGATGGCTTACTTTTCTCCCTTTTATTTGGCATTCAACCTCCTGTTCCCCTCTTATACGCAGGGCCCTTCCCGTTACTCCCCTGGCCTTCAGGTTTGACCATCTCACCTTATGACCTTGGACCGGTTCCCTTAACAAGGAGATCTGAGCCCCCGTATCCACCAGCAGAATTTTCTTTTGCCCGGCTATCACAACCTCAAGACTTAACCCGTCGTTCTCCTGGCCAGATATACAGGGAATTAAACCAAGCTTACCCCTTTTGTTCTCCTGGGGCCTCCCTTCGGGGCAAAAGGGCGGCCTTAGGCTTTTGGGTCACTCCCATTTTGAGCGGCGGTGGTACAATGGGAAGCGAAGTGTCCTATTCTTCCACATCTGAAACAAGCTCCAGGGTAGTCTGGTCGTCTCCTGGTTCGCTGTGGGGTCTGGCCAACTCTGTTAGGGCAATTTCTCGACAAATGCCCCCTCTTAGCACAGTTAAAACATTGGACCTCCGAAAGTGGTGGCCGAGCGTTTACCCGCCCCTCGTTCCTTCCGGGCTGCCGGTAGTTTGCGCAAACACATACGGGTGGTTGCACCTCTTGTGCGCCCGTCATCGGCTCTACCTGTGGTTCTCTTACTACATATATGTTTTTTCCCCGTTGATGCTCCTGTAGGGCCTGTTCCAGCTCCAACGCCATTTTCTGGGCTTCCCTTAAGGTCTGTGGGCGGCCGAACAATACTTGCTTACCTACCTCCCCAGTCAAACCCCTAGTGAACGCCTCTAACACCTTCCTTTCTACCTCCCTCGCCCACCACGTTCCCTCGTCTCCGGCTAAGGTTGGCCTGGCCATCTTTCCACCCACCGTAATACATCGGTCGGCAAACTCTTGTATCTTCTCCTTAGACTGTTGGCTCATGTCCTGCAGCACTCTGCCGTAATATTCGAAGGTGTTTGGATCGCCAAACCGCTCCTTCAATACCTCCGAAAGTCGCTGGAACGTAACTTCACCCCTAAGCTCTTCAGCGCCCCTTACGAACGTCGCCGCTTGTCCCTGAAGTTTTAACCGACATATCCTCACTCTATCTCCGTCATCCCAAGCCCCACAAGCCGCTACCTCCTCCAGGTAGTCCAAAAACTCCTCCACTGGCCGCGCAGTCGCTTCCCCTCCCCATGGCTTCACTAGTGACTGTAACGATAGATCTCTGCGAGGTGGTTTAACAACCAGTTTAGCATCTGGTTGATTTGTCTCTAGCTCTACAATCTGCTGCTTGAGTTCCCCCTCCCGCTTTTGAAACTCCTCGTTTAGTTTTAACACCTCATCCAATTTAGCCCTTAATTGACTCTCAGCCGTCATTTTAAAAACGTGAATTTAGTTTGTGGTATTTTTGCAACCACCCCACACCTGACACCACTGTAACACCCCCGGCTTATTTGGAAGGGAATGGGGTTGTGAAAGGAAGGAAAGAATAGTAACACATAAGAAGAATAAAGAAAATTAGGAGAACGTACTCTTACTAAGAACTAAGCAATATAAATAAAATGACTATATTTATTTTTATTTAATAATAAAACCAAATTATTGACAAATATAAAAAAAAAATGTTTAATAAATTAATAATAAAACCAAACTGTTGAAAAATATTAGAATGGTTAAAAATTCTGTAATTACTACACTACTGGTACAACCAGTTCCCCCACTTATTTGCTAGGACAAGAAAATCAAAAAAACAATAAGGGAATATTATAAGTCTCAGAACAAAAATCATAGCCTGATACTCCACGGTAATCAATGAGTCTATCCCCAGAAATTAAATTGTTCACATGTACCTTGTATAACGTGTAGCGATCCTCCCATCTGATCGGTTCCGCAGTAACCAACACCAATTGTCTCCAACCTCTCACACTGCGACGTTACACCTCTTTGCACACGGGACAGACTGACTGACTTCTCAGCGATCGCGATCTCCCTCTCCCACGCTGGCCACCGTCTAGACGCCACCTCAGCATCCTTGACGGTCTCAGCCCCACGATCGCTCGACTAAATGATTTAATTAAACTTATTTACGGCCAGTCCCGCCACGGTTCTGTTACATCCGTCATCCTGTTTTCTACTAATCTCCATTTTTAGGTAAGTTCGTATGTAAAAAAATTTTTGATTGGCTCAGAACATGGTAGAAACTCTATCGTTTCTGTGCTAAGGATTGGTTGTGCATTAAGGTAATTTGACACAGATCATACTCAAACGCCATGTCTTTCCCCAATAAAAGATACTCTCTTTATAGAGGCTTTGTTGGTCCTCATAGGGTCTGCGAAGGCTCCTGGATCGATTTTTGCGACTGTTAGCAAATTAAATGATTTGTGAGCTGGATTCGAACTGAAGAACTACATCTTAGTAACTCAGCAGGCACCAAGAAGTATTTAACTAAAACTACACAGTTTCCTATAAAGATATAAAATTGATTAAAAATAAAACGTAGTGACTTAATGTTCAAAATGTTTATCATGACAATTTATTATTTAAATAAATAAATATTAACAATTTTATATAGCAAATATTTATTTATTTAAATATTACCACTTGGAAGTTTCTTTATCCACGCTTCTATGTATCGTTCCTGCTATTGACTCGTTGCATTGTTTCAATGCAGTTGTAAATTTCAATAAATTAATTAATTTTAAAAACTATATTTATTTTTATGGTTAGACCAATAGATCAATCAAGGATCTATAAGTCATTAAGTGATTGGGGAATCTCCTTAGCAAAGATTGGCTACAGAAAATACATTTTTGGTTCCAGAGCCGTGAATAAAACAAATATATATATATATATATATACTCTTTTAGGTTTCCACGGCCGCTATTATTACAAAAGACTTCGTTGATTTCTTCTGGTTTATATCGTGTTGGTAATTTTTTCGCCAACGTTTCGCCAGCCATGCTGCTGACTTCTTCAGTGGTGGCGAAACGTAGGCGAAAAATTTATTGTCTTTTTCCTACAGTTCTATTCTATGGTTCCAATCCTTCCTCTCTGATAGGTCCCAAGCGGTCTCTATGCCCAACCAACCCCTTTCCTGTTTCCGTACTCTATCCTCAGGTGTGGCTCAGGGCTCAAGCATCTCTCCTCTCCTTTTCAACTGTTACATCAATGATCTTCCTAAATCTGTTCACCACTGTTCCTACCATCTATATGCTGACGACTTCCAAATCTATTTATCCTTTCCTCCTTCCGGGCTTTCATATGCGTTCGCCAGTATTCAGCAAGACCTAGATCGAATCAGTACCTGGGCAAAGCTGAACAAACTGGAACTGAACGCAATGAAAACCCAGGCCATCGTTCTAGGTTCCAACTCTCTCCTTGCAACTATCCCCACCCTTCCAACATTAATCCTAAACGACCACCCCATCAGTTTCAGCTCCTCCGTTAAAAACCTAGGCATTACCATCGACCAAAACCTTTCCTGGAAACCACATGTCACCCAAATATCCCGACGAATAATTAGTTCCCTAAAATTATTCCATCGTTCCCGGCATCTCCTTACTCAACCTACTCGGAAGCTGCTCGTATCATCCCTCATCTTCCCCCACTTCGACTACTGTAGTGTGGTATACGGGGGCCTCTCGAAAATGCTTGAGAGCCGCTTAAAAAGAATAATGAACTGCGCTTTAAGATTTGTCCTCGGTACTCCGAGGCGATCCCGGGTGTCACATCACTATGATGAGTTAAAGTGGCTCTTCCCTCCCATCCGTAGACAATATTTCCTTAGCGTTTTTCTATACCAATCCATCAACTCGCAACACCCTTCATATATCTATAGTCTCCTCCCATTCAAATCCTCTGTCCAGCTGCACAAAACAAGATCCCGCCTTTCCGATTTCTACATTCCTTCCCACAGAACTAAGGCATTCGAGCGCTCCTTCCTCGCCCGCTCCACCACTGTGTGGAATTCAATCCCTCCTTTCATCCGCCATTCCTCTTCACTAGCTTCATTCAAATCCCTGCTTTTCCATCATCTCTTGGCATCTCAAAAAGTCGCTCTCCAAGCAGGTCAAAGGTATGCTTGAATATAACAGTATTGTAAACTCGATCCCGCTACCCTTGTTTTGTTTATTTTTCCTACATCAACGATGATACCGACTTTTTAAATATATTATCGCATACTATGCCAATCAATTATCTTAGTTAGTAATTTTGTCATCAACTACTGTATTAATATTATTAATCATTAGTTTGGTAATATAAATATATTTATTTTTTACAATTAGTTAAAAAGCAGTCAAGTTCGTTGTATTTTACTTATTTTTTTTCTTATCTATTTCTATTTTTACCATGTTTTTGTTCACACTTGATTATTTCATGATTTGTGTTATTATGTAGCCTTCTGGCCAGATGAATGTTATGTTTTTTAATTTGTCCATTATTGTTATTCTAAAGGGACTTGGTCCCAGAATAAAGTTTATTTTCTATTCTATTCTATTCTATTCTATATATATTATACTTATGAAAATTCCCCTTTCCATTATAAAGGCAAGGTTTAACTTTCGTAGTACCAAAATCAGCTGCAGTTACGGAAACAGATTAAATTAGGAAAATCTAAAAAAATATTTGAAGATATCAGAAGCAACTTGTTCCTCGATTTATTCTCTTGTTAAGCAATTTGAAAAATGGTTTGGTTTCTTCCTAACCTTGATAATTGATCTAAAACAAATAAAGGCTAAAACCTATTGTGATAAAACATTAAGTTTAAAATTCTCTTTAGCGCTACATTTGCTTTTTTTTTTTACATCTTTAAGTCGCATTGATCATTCCCCCTTCGTTAAGATTTTCTTTGAAGAAGCTTGATAATGTGAAATTTTGTTACTTTTTTGGCGCATTATTGTATTGCACTTAAATGTCCATCACCGATTCGCCCATTCAGATTCAAACCATTAGGTTAAACCGGTTAATGATGTAATAAAAGAAATAGACTGAGACGGATTGGGGAAGAACAGAAAAACCGAAGAGAATCGCTGGCAAAACCTATTGAGCCAAGTTGGAGGAGGAACGAGGGGAAGAACGACCTCCAACTAAGTCGGGAAATGAAGTAAAGAAAGACGTCAAAAAAAGAGGACTTCAATGGAAAAAAGTAGGCAACTAGTGGAAGAACAGGGGAGTTGCAGAGCGCTGTTATAGACTTTCTCCTCGAGCAGCTTAAGCGGTTCATAGAAGATCGAAATTGATGATTATCTACTAGAAATAAATAAGGAAATTGTGCTTCAAATGTCTGAGAAATAAATGAAATTGAAATGCAATAGCTGACTTTTACGTGAGATCCAATACCTCGACCATTAAGCTGGAATGAGGCATCTATTAAATGAATCAGAATTTATTAACATATTTCCTTAAAGATATTTCCAAAACTGTTATTTTTGATATTCCAGACACATCCTGTTCCCTTATTTCTATAAGTTTCATGAACAGATTTTTATTTAAGGTTTTTGAACTAGTACTGACTACACCATATCATATAAAAAGCCTTCCTACGTTATGATATCATATTTCTTGTGATTTCTTGCTCGAAGTGGATAAATTGATTACATAGAGCCAACTAGGGCAGATAAATAATTTTGTTCTATTATAAGCTCTGAATCGTTTCTCCTGGGGTTCACTCAGTATTTTTAAAGTGGGTTCTATTTAGGAGAGGAAAACCTTGCATTTTAGATCAAGTGGTCTTTTCTTCTGACATCCATCATACTTCTAGAAAATTGTATTTGTGTCTTCTCTAATTTTTTGTAATAGCTTTCTGTTGACCATGTTTGTGAACCAAACAATACTACCGGGTAAACACATGATTCCAATACTTTTACCTTTAATCCTGTAAGTAGTTGACTTTTGAAAGATGTGTTTCAAGCTCCAGTATTTTTTCAAATTTATTTTACTAAAGGTACATATATATATATATATATATATATATATATATATATATATATATATATCGTTAAACGCTCATTGTAATTTCCTGTGCCATGATTAATAGATCTTCTAGGAACGCATATATGATGTTATGTATCACCTATATGTACGCTTTAGCAGCTGTTTCGTGGGTATCCATAAATGGTTCTGAACCTGTTGTGTATGAAATATAAATTATTTTTTACGAAGTATCGAAAGCGCGGGTCATGTATTCAACATCATTCACCATTACCAGAGCACGACTTTACTTTTCCTTCACAGACGAATGGCCATCGCACGACCATTGTAAAAAAGATGTAATATATCTGAGATGAGAGAAAGTGAAAATCGTAAATCCATGTCTATTACATTAGAGAAATTAGCTAACGTAATGCGATCCAGGTGGCAATTTTGTAATAGTGCAAGGGAAGATTTTACTCTCCTCATCGGATGATGTAACGAATGCGATGGCAGTTATGAAAGGTCCCGGTGTCCCGATGATGTAGAGTCTCGCGTGCTGAAAAAGGACCTGTTGGTACAGCCCATGGAGCGATTAGGGGTACGTGACCCTAGGCCATCCCCTGGACTCAGTGGTGTGAATATGTTTAACGAACGTTCCTCCGCCGAGCTACTGGGGATTTGGGTGAGCGAGGCTATGCTCTATCGCGATTCCGAAAATTAATTATTGTAGATGATAAAACATTAATGATATAAGCCTGTTTTCTTGCGAGTTTATCGAACCATTTTATATCCATTTATATACAAACATGTTTCTGTGCCTCGAAGGTGAAGGAGACCTTGCTCACAAAATAGGTAATTTACTAAGAATACTTTCATAAATGAATACTATAATCAATACTTCAAATTACTTATCAGTGTCTGTAACAATGTGAACAATATTCTTTAATCTGTTAGTATAATTAACGAAGAAACAAATTTTAATAGTTAAAGGTATGGATAATTGGCTATCCTGAACTAAAAGAAAAATTACAAAAATGTGGCATGGTGTCCTTTACCTCCGAGGTACAGAATTCATAATTTAGTGTAGGTATCTAGCTTATGTTAACTATCTGGTCTATGAGTGAAAAAACATATACATATACATAACCTGGGAAGGGTCTGGGGTTCAGTACATGATAGAGAGGGAGGTGATTTTCCCATTCCGCAAGATTTTCCATTTCCTTTTTGGTCCCCATTGAATGTCCCATAGGATCCGCTAATCCATGTCCAATCGGTCGCTAACAAATTAAATAAATCTCTGCCAGCGAGCGGGATTTGAACTCAGCGCTCTGAACTGTGTTATGAGGGAAGATTAATATATTATAGTTTATACTTCCTGAATAATTATTATAAAAACCGTGGAAAGGAACATTTATTCACTCTTTGAAGAAAGTAAATTGTTAAAGGTTCGCTAAAAAATAGATTATTACTATGGCTAACCGCATGATAATCCAATGAGAGTCATAACTCTGTGTACTAATTGATTTTCTAAGACCTATATCCTAAATGTCTATCCAGATATAATTAGGATAGAGGGATATTTAATGAATTAATTTTAATTATTTTTTTATTGATTGTTTATTTTGTTATTGTAATTTATGTTGTATCGTTCGTTCATTTTATTTTGATTACTACTAAATTGAGTTTTTACTAAATATTTCTTATTATTATTACTAATAAAAGGTTTCTTTTATTGTTATTACTATTATATTATTGTGGTATTATTAGTCATTCGAGGGATATAAAATAATTTTTATAGGGTTTCGGGAATCCGAAGGGAGCCGATCTCGGCCGAGCTTTGATTCTTGTTTGACAGTCCCTAGACTAATCAGTGTTACCAGCATAGTGGAGCCCCTATATTGGACAAGTATCATATATAGTTTGCCACCGAAAGAAATCACTTACTAAAGTTCTTACAACGATCATTCTTTCAGACTTTCAAACTAGAAACTGGACAGATTCGCTACCTAGGACTCAACTTAGACAAACGTCTTACTTTGAACCCTCATACAAGACTGAAAAGTCAAGAACTAGACGCTTCCGACTACTTCAACACATACCAGACAAACGCTCAAAGCTTCAGATAACTTACAAAGGACTTATTTATGTGACTGTTATAAGAGCTTGCGGACTTACTGAATTGAACTATGGGGCTCCACCAAACCATCGAATTCCACTCGTATTCAATCCTTGCAATCCAAAATCCTTCGCAAAATTCTAAACGCTGCTTATTTTGTCACAAATAAAAACATCCATAATGATCTTAATGTTCCATATGTTACCGATTTAGCCCATTCTAGATACCTGTCATTCCATTATAAACTCCAGGCCCATCCAAACCCACTAGTTTCCATCCTTGCATCCAATTCCATCCCCGACAATCTTCCTAGGAGTCTGGAGAGAAGATGACCGCGGGACCTTCTATTATAGAAATGTTATTAGAGTGCTTGCTGCCTGTGGGTTAGTGCCTCTACATGTCTTGTCATGTATTTATTTATTCATATAGCCCTTGTACTAGATGTATATATTACAATTGTACAATTCAATAAAATAACTTCTTTTTTTTAAATAAAAACCTTATTATTTTTATTTTTACTTTGTGAAACTAATGAGCTAAAGGCCATTTATTAATACCAAAACTCTTTTTTACAACAATCTGAAGTCGATTTCTCTTTTGCTCTTTAACATAGATCGTTATGTTGTGAATACGATATGATCACTGAATAATTACTGTCAGTCACAACAAGCTTGTCATTAAAATATTAAATAATTATATACGGAAAAAAATGGCGGACAAGCAATCAATTAAATATGAGTTAGTTGATAAACGACTCCAGTTTGGGAGAATAATTACTGTTATCTCATTTTTCTTTTTAATGAACACTTTTTCTTTTTTTTTTTAAATGAGACATTGAAGGACCCTTAGCGCTCCCTAACAGACTGACTTCGATTTGTCAATATTTTTTACGAGATCAGTGAAAGGCCATTATGAAGCGGAATTGAGAATCTATTGACCGACAAATGCGGCTACAGTGATATTACTTTTCCTTTTTCTCTTCAGGAGATGAAGACCAGGGTTTTGTGCTTCCCCGTCTAGGGTCGGCCACTTCCAGAAGTCCTTAAACTTCAAAGTTATATGACTATAAAACGGTCCATATTGACTTATCATAATGCTATTTGAGTTTTAAAGTAATTTAGGACTTAGAAAATCGCTAATTTCAAACTGGATTTAATATGGCTATTTAGGCTTTGTCTCTCTATTATATAAAAATGTTTTATTGATGTAATATTTTATTGGTGGATTTCGTCTTTGTCGTGCTCGATTTTGTAAATAATAAATATTTTTTTAAAATTGACAAATCACGAAGCGTATATTCCTGATTTTAGTAAGCCGTTACAAAAAATACGGCAATTTTTTTTAATTTTAGATGGAAAAATTGGATGCATTGATTTTTAAAAAATAGAACAAGCTATTTATTATTCGTATTTTTTGATTTTAGGACTGTTATTTCAATACAATGAAACAAGGTTAAGACATTTTTCATTTTAACTGTAAGTTATTTTTATATATAAAAGAAACTTAAAATAAAAAAGAACCTTTCATTACTTTATTTGATGCAAAATACTAAGGCACCTTAAAATCGTAAGTATTTTGTTTGGATTCGCCAAGTTCCAATCGAACCGTGTTTTCTCGCATCGCTGATTGCATTTTAAAAAAATTATAATTATGCTTCCATTATTATTATAATTAACTTTCCATTACAAAATGCAAGTTAAAGAAAAAGTTTTTGCGACCATTATTAAGTATTTTTTAGAAAAAAACAATTCAGAAGGCTGGACGCAATAAAAAATACGCTTCTTATAGAAGGGAGAACAAATACTTAAATTAGCAATCAGAGTATTTTTAATTCGGCTTACCTAGGCAATAAGTATTATATCTGTTTTCTAAAATATATTTTAAAAATATGGAAGTTTAGGAATAAAAAATATAAATAAATGCTTATATTTTGGATGACGGCAGAAGTAAGTCCCTTGAATCTGGAGTAGGTTGTGTTCCGGTTTTGCCTGGGAATTATTTGCCAAAAAGAATTATATCATAATAATTATTTTTTAAGTCATGCTTTTAGGTGTATGATATCTTGACATTTATGTATTACTTGCAACACTTAAATTGATGCAATTTATTTTTAAAATGAACACTCTCCATAGTAGCACTGTTAACTTATAACAGTGCATATTATACAAGAACAGTCATGGAGCAAATGAATTTAACCATGTATCTCATTTATTGTTCTTGTACTATGCTAATTTTAATATTTTTTTAAATTCCTTCTTTGCACCCAAGGCCTTTAAATTAAAGACTCTTAATTCCAGGAGAATATTATCTGTGACTGACAAGAAAATCTTTAAGATGCAGTTCAATTAGAGTTAAACAAGCCATGAAGGCAATATGCAATTATAGTTATTACCTATAATGCCGAGGTAATGGGCTGTGTTTACTGCAACAATATAAAATTGTACACGCCCATAAAATTGCCTATCCTAATTACGCATTCACCGGTTTGGTACCTAACTGAGGGCAATAAAAAGGGAAATTGTACCAATATAATCCTTGGAAGGGCAAGGGTTCATGGTTACACATTTATATTAATTATTTTTTTTATTTCTTGTTAGTGCTCTTGCACATTATCTTCATTCTATGTCTGATTCAAACCAATATGCGTCACGGAATGTTCTAAAATCTATAATTTTATTTTTTATCAGAGTCAAAGGAATTGATTTTTGGTAACTTATATTTCAATAGTTCTCTGAATGAAAAATTTCTTTCATAGAAATTTAGATTGCTATAAAAATCAGTTGTCAAGAGAAAAACTTTTATCGCTAGGCCTAAAGCTAAGTCCTAAAGCTAACCCCCTCTCATCAATTAAATTTAAAAAACTGTACCAACATCATGAATGTTATGTTTTATTGGCTCACTACATGGTAGAGCTCGTAGTATTTCTATCATGATCTAGCCGTGATCGTCGGCTAGGTTTTTCTCCCTTACTTATTTCATAAATAAAATAAAAACTAACCTCCCCCGCTTCCTAATGACTTTCTCCTCCCCCCCCTCTCATACGTGCCAATATTATATATAAGTATGTATGTTTGTCGGTGTGTGTGTGTATATATATATATATATATATATATATATATATATATATGTATATATATATATATATATACATACGAATATGTGTATGTGAGTGTGTGTGTATGGATTTTCAAGTCTTTATATGAGACTTCTACACTATTTGCTTCTTCCCCTTTATACGTTACTTATAGCCATTGTAACGGCTTTTATATTCTGAGAAATTTTTTTACACTTAGTAAGGGTAGGGGACCATCCTTCCTTCTCAATTATATCAGTCAGTGTTTCATAGGCAGAGAGGACCCACCCCACCGTCCCACCCCCACAGGTAACTTATGTTTTGCACTATTTACTCACCCTCCCTCCTCCATTTCATTTTAATTTCTTTCCCTCATAACCTAAAACAGTACTATACCCAATTTACCGTTATTATCACTACTTCCAAGCTCACTATTACTGTAAGGCGTTTATTTGTTTTAGTTATCTATATACCACCCTAAATATTCATCAATATATATCATAATTCCAATATAGCCTGTTATTAGCCTGTTAATTAGTCCAATATAGCCTGATTATATTATCACGTACCTTACTTAAAACATACCTACTTTTATACAATTGATATTTTACATTTTTATAAACTGTCTTCTTACATTCTCTTATGTAATTAATATTCTTTACACTAGTATAAAGTATTTTCTACCTATTAATCTAGATTTTTATAATTTTACAATTTTTATTTCTTCTTTTTTATTACCTATAATTTTAGTGCGTAATTCTTATCACTTTCTAATTTACCCATATCATTTCACATTCCTATTGTATATTCAGTTTTTATTTATCTGTAATACCTTAATTTTTTAACTGTCAACACTTTCTGTTTTATTATTATTTTCTTCATGTTTTATTATTATTTTCTACATTTTAACCTTCATAATTACTTTACTGTACACCTTTATCAATTTTTATCATCATTATTACACTTAATTATCAATTTTTGCCTGTATTCACCTTCTTTTAGTTTATCTATATTTAAAATGTTTTATTATATTCATACCGCTTTCTTAAATTGTCTGTATTTTGCTTATAGCCCTGAAGAAGACCTACAACGTAGGTCGAAACGTTGGCTAACAATAAATATCATCTGAAATTACTTGAAAATTTCATTCAGTGACCTCTACCCGGACCAATTTCTTCAACATAAAATAAAAACTTTTACCTCAATAACCCATGAAGGGTCAGTTGAGTACGTGGTAAAGAATATGCTGTTTCTGGGACAACGGTTGTGCAGGAAAATGGATGAATTGTCCTAGCTCACGCTCAACTTCATCCCACAGAGTCCATCCCCTGCTGTTACTAGATTAAATAATTTATCTGTCATAGCCAGATTTGAGTCCGGAATTTTCATACTCATTCCGGAATCATAACATTTTACTATTTTGGTTTGTTTGCTTATTCATTTAACACCACTTTATGCTATGGGCAATTGGGTGATGCTACAGTAGGAGTCCTAAATCTTGCCTATCCAAGTATAATTAGGATAGGGATCTTTGACGTGTACCTGAAACTGCATAGCTCGGGACCCCATTTTACGTACTTTCCGAAAGATTATTTTTCTCCTGGCGGGCAGCAAACCCGCGATTTGGGCATAGTAGGTTGTTAGGATAACCACTACATAACGTATGACCCTTTACTACCTTGGTTCCGCAGATGTTATTTCTTGATTATCGTTTATAATTAGCTTTTATCAAACAGGATAAGGTCTGTATGATATGTTACTAATCCGGCCACCGTTTGGGATTAGTTTGATAAATTGTTACTATAGATCAAACAACATGACTGAAGTATTAAACAACGCAGTGAACAACATGCTCTGCGGTAGGCCACCGGATCCTCGACAACTCCAAACTATTCCTCTCTGCGCAGACCGCAATCATCCGCGTGTCCTGTACGAGTATGTCCGCGTTAGGATGTTTGTTGAAGTATTTTGAAATCTGGAAGCAGTTGGTACGATCGTTCAGCTATAATGTCGATGCCCTAGTTCAGAAATGTGTTAAGTGCCGAACACAAGATTTTACAGAAGTAAGCTTCGATAATAATTTAATACCAGAAATTACAGTTCATGTTTAAGCACATAATATATTTTTGTAACCGTCACAGTTTCTCTATTAATTCTATATCAACATATGATCTATGACTTCCTGATCACAACTTTATAGTATTATTTAGATAACAAAACCCATTTTTGAAAAATTTGCACTTAACACATTTGTTAACCTAGGCATCGATGTAGGAAATGAGGTAATTTCTTGTATATGTATACCATGCTTGTTGAGGATACACGTTTCTTTTTATTTCCTTAACCCATATAAATAAATGGTTCTGTAACTTGCTAGTTCTTCTTATTTTGTTGTCTTGTATCGCGATTATTGAATTTTACGACATTCCATGAAATGTTACACTTGATGTTAACTAACTAGAACGCTGATGGCGTTGGGGCACACCAATTTTTTGAATGAGAACATTTAATCAGCATATAAAGTTTTACCTGTTTTTATAATATTCTTGAGAATATATGAGGCGTTTGGTTTCAAAATTAGGTAAATCCATTTTTTAATGTGTTTTTTTTTCTGAATGCCTGAATGAAATGATGCATCAGATGTGTTTCAAAATCGTCTAGATCCTTCAAAAATCAATAGCAAAAGATTCCATTTCCTATCAAAAGTAGTTGCATACATTACATTAAATGAAATTTTTCGATGTATCAACAAAAAGGAGTTCTTACAAAATTGTCAGTAATTATTGTTTGGAGCGAATTGATAGCAAAATAACGATTTTTTTTTTAATTGTGAAATTGATTAGACCCATCTGGATTTACGGAATAGAGCTTTGGGGCTCCACAAAGCCATCGAATTCCTCTCGTATTTAATCCATACAATCCAAAATCCTTCGTAAAATCCACAATACTCCTTACTTTGTTAGGAACAAACTAATCCATAATGATCTTAATGTCCAGTTAGTTGCTGATTTAGCCCGAAACCGATATCAATCTTTTCATGACAAACTAGTTTCAAACCTCGCAATCTCTTCAATTCCTGATAATCCTCCTAGGCGTCTGAAAAGAAGAAAGCCTCGTGACCATTTAAGTTGAACTTTTTATTTGAATACTACCACTGGTTAGTTTCTCTACTTGCCATTACCTCGGGACATGATTTATCTTGTACACTTGTAAATTTCAATAAATAGATTTTTAAAAATTGTTAATTTGATTATTTTTTAAAATTAAATCTTTTTTGATCAATACTGACAAATTTTTGAAAATGGATGTAACCAGTTTTGAAACCAAACACTGGACAAAATCTTTTGGTGTGTCTAGGAAAAAATAGATAAGAAATGTAGTCCACAGTTATTCGTCATTCTGCCTAATTGAATTTAAGATCATATAATATGGCGCTCACTTAATAATTGATGAAATAAACAAAATTTAATTAAAACTTAGTTGATCTAAATAAAAAATAAATAGATTTATATGATAAAGAAAATAACAAATAGTTTAGATGGATCATATAATCTAAATAAATAATATCTTTTTTAGTAGTAATTCGTATTTTATTTTTATCCATCGTCTTCTTTACTTTTCAGACGATCTCATTTTCTTGTTTGCCGAATGCCCCGTGCTCACGATACTCTGAACCAATTTTCCCAGTCTCCGATCCAGTCCCCCCCTTCCATTCTCTACTACCCCATTTTCCGCCAAAAAGAAAAAATCCCCTCGAGACGGGAGCCTAAATATACTCGATGCAGAAAGAAGTTATCCCTTTTTATTTCCTGGACGGTCATGTAGATATCAGGCAAATTCTAGGGGTGGAAGATATTACGGGATAAAGGTTATAAGAGGCCGGAGTAGGGGAAGGAAGTTATAAGCCATTATAAGTTAGGTATATATAGCGTAACAATATATGCTGAGCATCGCTTCCACGTACATTTTATCTATATTATCTACACGGCGCCGCCATATACCTACAATGTTCTCTTTTCTTCTCCTCGGAAAAGCTTATGAAGTATTGTATTCTTCTTTATATTACCTATAATGAGGATAGTTAGCTTACGAGACACCCTTTCTTCCTAAAAATACTTGTAATAACTACTAACTAGTACTAATATTCTATTAGTTAAATGGATCAGGAAATTTTTCATTTATTAAATTTGTAATATTTCTTTCTCTAAAATTCTGTCTACTAGTTTAAATTAACAAAACGCACAAATTATTCTAATGATATACCAAAAATTCAGAACCTTTTCCACTCCATAATCACCTCTTAAAATGTACTAAGTACAGAAGAGAATCTTCAACAGTCCTCAGTAGAACAATAACATCAATGTTCAAACCCAAGGGGCTAAGAAAAAAATGATATGTCATCGATTAAAATGGTCTCGTTTTTCAGGATATATACAGAAAATGGAAGCGGGCAGGCTCGATGCGATTTAATCATTTGCTATGCCTTAGGTTCCGGGTTCAAATCCGACTGTAGCCGATAAATTATTTAATCTTCCAACAGTTGGATCTACAGACCCTCATTTGACTCATCTAGTCTCTATAAGGTGAGTAACCTTTAATTGGAGATAACACCTAGAGCGTGATATCAGGCGTTTTCGAGATCAGAAACGGTGTTCCAAAAGTAGTATAGTCTCTAATTATGTACTCACTGATGGTATTTCATCACTGATTAAAATTATCTACTTATTTTAATTAGTTCATAATTCAGAAATTGCAATTAACTAGTGTAGTACAACGAGATATCACATATAAATATCCATCCCTTATTTTTATTATTCCATCCCCAATTTTAAACTTTTAGGAGTTGGTTTTCGAAAAAATAAAAAAATACACGCAATTCATTAATTTGAATGTAGAAATGAAATCTAAAATTAAAAATGGCGAAATTCCCATACAAACGTTCATCCCTTATTCCAGGCATCTGGGGGTTGATTTTGCAAAATATTTAATACAATTGTTATCATGGTTAAAAGTAAAGCCTGCTTACTTATTTCCACATCTCTAACTTTAAATGTTATAATTTTTCCTACTTACTCATCTAGTGGTAGATTTTCAAAAAATAAAAACCGCGTAATTATTTATTTTAGATGTAGAAGCTAAATCTAAAATTTCATGGTGCTCGCATCATAAATAATAAACTCGCTTCAAAAATGTTTATTACAAAAGTTTTTCACCCTTTTCACCCCCTAAAGGGATGAATTTTCAAAAGTCCTTTCTTAGTGCGCTTTCGCCTTATAAAATGTACCTACTGTCTAAATTTCAAGTCTGTAGCTCATGCCATTTCGGCTCTGCGATGGTCTGTCAGTCAGGAAAAACTTTTATATATATATATATATATATATATATATATATATATATATAACTTAACGAGTTCGAGACACTTTAACTAAAAAAAAAGGAAAGGTTTAGAAATGATCACGCACAGAGAGATCGGTTATAACTGACTTTATTGATAACTTAATCCTTCTTATATAAGATCTGGGAGTTGTTTATATTCTCAGTAGGATTAAGCTCCACTATTACCCGGCTATGGCACTTAACTTATAGATATATATATATATATATATATATATATATATATATATATATATATATATATATATATATATATATAGATTGAACTTTATAAGCACGTATTGTAAAGTATTCAGTATAGGTCATGCTTGACTCCTAGGTGTTTTCCCCAATTAAGGATAACAAATTTACAGAGGCTGGAACGAGCCCCATTAAAATCTGTAGATCCCTTGGGCTGAATTCAGAGCTATTGTGGTTGTATAAAGTGATAACTTTTTTTTATATGTAAATATTAATTTGTTCATAAAACACAATTTTCGTAATTGCTAGCAATGATGTTAAAGCATAAATAATAAATATCTTTTATGCATGATTTGCAAATAGCCTAAGTGTTTTCGGGATAATTCGATATACACTAATGCACTAGGAACCAAATATTTAATGAAAATTGAATTTACCTTCCATTAACGCCCTCTCCCTTAGCATTGTAATATGATTAATTTTTATTCAAAGGGAAGAGTAAATTTTTATCTCCAATGTGTTAACAATTCATGGGTAAATGGGAAAACTTTTGATAACAAATTGGAGAATATTAATAAAAATTAACTTTTTTGTCTAGTTTATCTATTAGGCGTTCCCCAAGGATATCAATGGAACACGATAGCTTAGTACACGGGTTGCTGATGTCCAGGTCTCGAGTTCAAAACCGGCTGTAGCAGACGATTTTTTATTCTGCTAAAACCTGTGAATATAACTTTTTGGACTTGAAGACTCCCTGGGGCTCACTCAACCTCTATGGAGAAAAAACTGACGGTTGAGCTACTATATACCTTTACAGACCAAATACCTTTCTTGCATTACAGTTGGCTTTGAATCAGTACAATCACCACTAAATTCATTGCCCTCTGCGGGTATAGAAGTTAAGATTGTTTAATGATTGTTCAACCGCAGATTTTAGTTTTGAAATGAGTTGGTAAATATTCTCATTAAATCATTGGAAGCTTTAGAGTGGCAAAAAACACAAGCCTATTGAGTTAGAAAGAAATGAGATGAATTATGAATATATCATATTTTCTAATTTATCACTTATCATTGATTTAATTTACATTACTTTCCTGTTATTTAAATGTTATGAAATCAATTTATTGAAAGGTAGATTATATACAATATATTTAGAATATATTTTATTTTATTACAATAATCAAATGTTACCATTATTTTTAATATTATTTTATTTGTTCCAGGTAAGAATGGATTCTAATTATTGCACGAGTAACTGCTCTGTTAGAGGTAAATATTTAAAAATATAATGAAGATTTGGAATAACTAATTAATAAGGGAAAACATTGAAGTATCAACAAACAATAGGATTAGGACAGAGAAAAACAAATGGATTTGGACATAAGTTCAAGTAATTATTTGTAAAAATTTTAGTTGAGTAGTCTGTTCAAAAAAACGTGATTGTTATTTCGAAGCTTGTCAGTCCAAGGGGTTAACGTATCAATTCAGAATTCATTATCATTTTTAAGTTTATTTTATATTAATAAGAGCTATGAGTTGCTGATAAATTGCCTGGCTGGTGCAGATAAATTATTTTATCTGTTAACAGCTACCAATGGGGTCCAATGGAATCTACAGACCTTCATGGAGCTCACTCAGCCTCCTATGAATTAAATACTTTTATTTGTAAACAAAATAAAAATCGGTGGTTTTGCATAACCACTGAATCACTTGCAGGCACACCCATTGGCTTAGAAACAGTAAAGCCTCTAAAAAGTACTTCATGATCTGTATTGTTACAGATTTTCTTTCTTTTATTGCAATGCATGGACCCTTTGTAATCCAAAACTCAAATGATCTTACAGGCAGCTTTTATATACTCTACTCAACATAACTCCGCTGGCTGCATATAAAATTTTATACTGCCATATTAGGTTTAGAGACCCGCTATAGATATCTTTTTGGGTGAAAAATGGAATAATGAGTTAATATTATTGTATTTACTATTATTCGTACAGGGAACCTAGATAATGTAATCAAGAGAATACTGTCAGCATGAAATAAGATAATAACTGTCATATATTTGTAAAAATATAGTTTTTATTAAAGTATAGTTAATTTTCGAATTTAAGGATGTACTAATAATGTTTGTTTTTTTTAAACATTGTTTTAATACTTTGGTGATTATAAAATAAAATAAATATATCTTGTCAAAAAAGTGATGAATTTCAAGGACCGAATGTTGGCCAGTACAGGGGTGGTTCAGCATGGGAGCTCTACAATTTTTTTTACTTTTGGAGAATAATCTGGTTTAGTATCACTACCAAATCACTTACCTGCAAAACCTTTGGCTTGATTAGAAGCAGTTTAGTCTCTATCATGTACTGAACCCAATATCCTACGTGGGTTGTAGTGCTACATCTTTTTCATTTTCTGTTTATCGATAGAAAATAACCATGCAACTAATTGGTTTTCAGCATTTATTTAATTAAAGTACCAAATATTAATTCTCGAACTGCTAATAATTATCTGCGAAGGGGGAACAAATTGTTTAATATTCTAATAAGGAAGGAAACGTGTTGGAGCAGAATGTTGCCGAAATATACCCCAGCCTTCCCTCCAACTAGATAAAGCCTTATTAAACCAGAGCCAGTTAAACAAGTGAAGGCATTTAATTACTACGGCGGGAGTCGATGGTAGCTATAACGGCAGGAGGCAGCACCTGTGTAGCCAGGTAAATTAAGAAGGGCAGGTGTGCCTTGTGTAGGTTATGAAGGAACCAGCCTCACTACTGTTATTGTCCCTTCCACCTTGGCCCTTATCCTCTATCGTATCTTACGTTCCAGAGTTCAACCATGGTTATTATGGTCTTGGCTCTTTTAATAAATGAGAATTAGGGCATCCCTGTAAGGTACCTAGTATAGGAGACCACCGGAATATTGAAAAAAAAGTAACCATTAATTGAGCTGTTATTTTTGACTACCTCCAGACGCTTACTGACTAATGCGTTCAAGAAATTATTTGTAAAATCTTGAGGTGAGCAGTCTTTTCAAAAACAACAAATTTGTCATTCCGAGTGATTAAAATATTAATTCAGGACTTAGTATTAATCTTAATCTTATTTTATGTTGGTAGAACATGGAAGAGGGTGTAGAGCGCTGCGTTGCCGGGTAGCATAGATGCTGTTCTGATGGACGTTGCGAAATCTGGAGACTCTTCGATGCTCACCCAGCTCTTATGAATCGTATACCTTTAATCAGGAGAAAACTTGCTGTTTGAACATGCTCTCGTCCGTTTATTCATTCAAATTATTTCGATGATAATTATTTCACAATAAAATTTAAAAGGTGTACTGTGCTAAAAGACCTTCCTTTTTAAAGTGTTAAATACATAACATTTAATTATTTTAAAAAAATCAAACTTTATATTTTTAAATCAATTCTATTGCATACCATCTCGTACGCGAAAAAATGGACTCAAAAATAACAACTGAATTTACCCATTTATAAACTAATTGTTTTTCTTTAACGTTCGAGTTACACACAGAGAAGTAGAATGAAGGTTTGTGAAATTTATTAAAACGATTGTCAGTGTCGAACCTTTGGGTCCCTTAATCCATGTTATCATTTATATGGGCCCCAAGTTATGGTGGCAACGTTGACTTCAGAAAAAAATGCGGTTGAGAGTGCATTGAAAAAAGAACTATTGATATATCGTTGTATGCATATAAATATTTTTATTTTTAAGAGAGAAGCTTAGTTGGCAGAGTACCGCGCTAGAGATGCGAAGGACCTGGGTTCAAATCCCGGCCAGGACAAATATTTTCTCTTAAAAATAAAAATATTTAAATAAAATAAAATTTAAAAAACATAAACTTAAAAATTTTAACCACAATAAAAATAAAGTAAATTATAAATATAAAATTAACATACGTCTACCAGATCCCAATTAAAGTAATGTTCAATGAACAGTCTTCCCCATATGTACATAGCATAAATTGCGAGTGCTGGGGATGTGGGATCGATGAAGATTATGGATTTTTCGGGCCTGGTTACTAGCCCTGGTAGCTTAGTTGGTAGAGTACCGCTAAAGAATGGTTTAGATTCACAATAAATAATGTTATGAATATGTTTGTCTTGTTAGCTATTTTTATGTACGTAATTATCCAGTTCGTGTCTATGTTACTGAAATCCTCCTATATGGTTGGATCATTTTTTATGAAATTCGCAAATTAACTTCATTCCTTTATCGCAGCTCTACGATTTTTTGAAATTTTTGAAGATATTTTTTATTTCAATTGGAAACAAATATTGCTTTCAGAAAAATAATTTAGGTTTTTTTTCTTGCTATTAATTGAAACAGTTGTAAGTTTATATTTAACGCAATTCAAGTTATAGTATGCAGGCATACTCACACTCAATCAATATGTCAAGTTGAGATTACTGTGCACCTAATGCGGCCATGTACTTCAATGATTTTTTTTTCATATAATCTCATAAAAATATAAATAATTATAAATTAAAAAAAATCGAATTTAAAACATTTGAACAAATAAATAATGTATGAATGTATACAGCCTAATGTTTAATTAGTTAATCCCCTCCCTGCACAACTGGCATGGGTTATAATTGTACACTTTTTACTTTCCTTTTTTTTAATAATAAGTGTATTTTTATAATACAAGACAGAATGCTGTTTCCCATATTTGTAATTTTATAAATTAAGATATTATTAGAGATAATAATTATTAAAATAATCGGGTAGTAATATTTATTATGGTAATCAATATACTGTGCTGATATACAGAACTTGCTGTTATTCAACTCATAGCGATAACCTTCGGTACAGATACAGTTAAATTTATATTTTTTATCAATAAGGAAAGTAAAATGATCTGGAGGGAGGTAAAAAAATTATTCTTTAAATAGTGATACACTATGTATTAGAAAAGACGATTCGATCCACATTGCAGGTCTTCTTCAAGGCCGATTACACATAAATAATATTTAAAACTTATACTGGATTAAAAATATAATTGTTATTTTCTTTTTTTCTATACCACCTTATCAATCAACATCAGCTCTGGGAATGGAATCTACTAGTAACATCTATCAAATAAGCTTATTTTGTATGAATCCCCATAGTGTTTGACTTATCATGAATTATTTTGTAGATATTTTTATTCTACCGACTCCTGTCCATATTTTTGTGTCATCCAGTGCAGCCGTGGCGACATTTCTCCGGGCATCCTTATATTTTTTTCTGTAGGAGATTGTTTGGAGCTAATTGGGCCTTATGAGAAGAACGCTTAGCTTTCTTGGTAATGGCTCAATTGGGATGAAAAATAACATTCAATTTCGAGATAATTTCTTGGAATGGTTAAAAAAAAAAATTGAAATAGCTCGTTGTCATCTTGTCATTTTTAATTTTTTCTTCTTCACTTATCATTGCTACGTTGATGGCCCAGAGGAATAGGCTCGGCGTTCAGTAATTAGTAAGTTCATTGCGCTAATTATGGAGCATTGCTTATTTTAATTAGGCCTTCGTCCAGTCTCATTTAACTTGCTATCTTATTTTTAACAATTTATTGGAGACCACGTTTATAGCTTAGGAATTCACAAGATATAAATTGTATACGTAATATTAAAAAACACAAATAAAAAAAAATATATATAATAAAATATTGAATTTAATAATTACCGATAATAATTATTACAATAATCTGGTAGTAATATTTATTATGGTAATAAATATTCTTTGTTGATATACAGAACTTGTAATTCAACTCAAAGCGATAACCTGCGGTACAGACACCGTTAAATTTATATGTTTTATCAATAAGGAACATATATTGATCCGGAGGGAGGTAAAAAAATAATTTCTGTGATAGTGATCAACTATTTATTAGCAAAGACGTTTCGATCCACATTGCAGGTCTTCTTCAAGACGGAATACACATAAGTAATATTTTAAACTTAAACTGGATTAAAAAAATAATTGTTATCTTATCTTATTTTTATTTTAATTAAATAATGAACCAGTCATAACTTGTAATTTTTGCCAATTAAAAATGATGGAGTAAATTTGTAAATGGATTAAACGGCCTGGAAAATAATTTTTAAAAAAAGTGCAGAGCCAACACAAATAGTTTTTTTTTCTCACCGCGGGCTTTGTAGAGTAGGGGATTCTTTGTTCTTTAATGGCCTTCTCCAATCATTGCCTATTTTTTTAAACGTCCGTACATTGTGTACTTCTACATGAAAGCGTAAATTCGTGTCAATGAAATTTGCAAATATTCCGCAATGTTTTTATTATCGATGGGAGAAATGGTAGATTATGTTAATTATGGGATATATAATTGATTATTTTCACTCTACAATTTGCCCCATTTCTTCTATTAAAAAATATAACCGGAGAAAAAAAGCTATAGTCTTCATCAAATCGAGTTTATTAATATTTTACTTTTTTTTCGTTTATATTTTATGACGCATGAATTAATTGTTTTATATTTGAATTTTTTACTTTTATTTTAATTTTTTATCATATTTAATAAACTCTCAATGCGGAAAATATTAAAATCTATATTAAACGGAATATACTAAAATAATGTAATTTAAATATCTTTCTATCAAAAAGTTTTCATATACATTATTTATTTGTACAATTGTTATAAATTCCATGAATGAATCAAAGATAATTTTATTCTAGACAAACTTTATCCTGTTAGGTTGGCATAAATAAAAATTTAAACAAAATAAATGATATACTTTAAATATTAATAGTAGTTACTGATAATTCAATATTAATAAATATAGTGTGTGAATTAGTAGATTTAACGTTTGAATTTCCTACTTTTATTTTTATTTTGATCTTATTTAATGAACTCTCAATATTTTAAAATATTATAAATAATTAACTGGAAAAGATATTAAATTAATATAATACATATTGTTTATTTGTTTAATTGCTATTACTTTCATGAATGAATGAAAGTTATTCATTATTCTGGGCATACTTTTTGCTGTTAGATTGGCATAAATATACATTCAAACTAAAATAAGTGATATCAATTAAATATTAATATTAATCATAAATTAGTAGTAGTTATTGATAATTAAATTTTATTTAATATTTCAATATGTTAATTTATTGAAAATCTTTAGGTCGAAAAGATATTACATTATTTCAATTTACATCTTTTTCAATCAACAAGTTTTCATATATATATATTATTTATTTGTAGAATTATTACGATTTCATTGAAAGTATGAGTGTTAATTTTATTCTAGACTTTGGACATTTAAACTAAAATCAGTGATATAAATTATATATTAATATTAATAGTAAAATAAAAGTAGTTACTAATAATTAAGTATTAATAAACATTGCGTGTGAATTAGTTGCTTTATTTAACGTTTGAATTTCTTACTTTTCTTTTAATTAGCTATTATATTAAATAAACTCTCAAAATGATAATTTATTGAAAATATTTAGCTGTTGAAGAGGCTTAATTAATGTAATTTAAATATTTTTCTATAAAGAAGGTTTCATATGAACTATGTATTTGTTTAATTGTTTTCCATGAACGAATGAAGTTATTCATTATTCTGCGCACACTTTTTCCTATAAGATTAACATAAATAGACATTTAAACATTTTAACAATTTATTTATTGATATTTACAACTGTATTTCAATAATACAACAAGTAAATAGCCTAAGTAACACATATTGACATGAGATAATGACAAGTAGAGAAACTACCCACTGGCAGTACTCAAATCACAAGTTCAACTAAGAAGGTCACGTGGCCATCTTCTTTTCAGACGCCTCGAGGATTATCGGGAATTGAAGAGGAAGCTAGGTAGGTTTGAAACTAGAGAGTTTGAGTGGGAATGAAGTCTGCTATGAAAGGATAGATACCGGGTTCGGGCCAAATCAGCAACAAATCTTAGATATAAATACAACTCTGATTTAAATTTAACTCTCTGACATAAATATAAATCTGATCCTTATACGTATTATTATACGATCCTATTCGTATCCTTGATCATTGTGAGAAGACGGAAAAATAAATGGCATTTGATTGAGGTTAGAAGTGTGATTGATGGATATGGGTAAGGATTTCCAAAACGAGGTAGCAGAAAAAATAAAGGAATAAGAGCTGATCTAGAGAGGATATACCAATTGATAGGTTGCGATATCATATTTAAGGAAGAAATAACATAGGCCAAGGATACAGGAAGGGTTCTTCGGGAGCGCTCAGTAGTAGACCGCTGAGTTACCTTTCCGAAGGTCCCTGTTTCAAATCCGGCTGTGGCAGATGATAAATTTAATCTGTTACCAGTAGGGGATGGTTCTACGTGATCTGGAGAATATCCTGGGGCTCACTCAGCCTTTATATAGTAGTTACCCGTAATTGGTGGGATAAACTGGTGGTTGAGAGTGGTCTGGGACAAATCACCTCCCTTCACAACCTTTGTCCTATAAACAGTACTACCTCTACCATGTACTGAACCTTACATGACCCTTCATTCATAAGTTGTAGCAGTTCTGGTTTAAGGTTTTTTTTGTTCTTTAAGATTTGAATAGAATGTCATCAAAAAAGTATAGTCGTTGTAAACTCGAATTTGTCCAGAGAGTATTAGCAGTATTGAGGTAAGCGGAATCGTGTCATTCACATAGCTTTTGGCATGGAATTAAGTTGTGATTGAAATTTTTATTTTTGATTCTATAAATAAGTAATAGTACTATCCATTACTGAGCAGATCGGGAAAAGGCTGAGGAATCGGGTGCCTTTGGGTCGATACCCGGCCAGCAGGTGCTCTTCTACAGCTGTGCTGGCGATCTGTCTTCCCAAGGATCCAGCGAGGGGTTATAGTTCGGAGGGTGTTGACATCAATCATCTCTCCCTCAAGTAATTAGAGCTCGTGTCCTGCCATTTTTAAAGGGGTATCCAACCCTCCCAAACCTCCTCATGATTTGTTTCCCTAAAGTACATCATATTCTGGACCCTTGGTAGGTGCACAGTCGTGGGCAGTTAAACAGAAAAAATACAAAAGGACAGTCAAACAGAAAAACAAATATTTGTTAATAATTATAATTATTAACGAAAACACAAGTCAGTTGGCTGTAAACAACTGTCAACCCTGCATATTGGACCGTTGGCTTTAAAATAAATAAATTACGCAGGCTGTCGCTTCGAGCTGAATTACAACAAATTTTAACTTTTCATTCGTTTTTCTTTTAGTATTTTCCAAAAAGTTATCATGAATTTTAGTTTGGACAAGAGAATGAAATATTTAGAAATGTTATTCTCCGGTAATCATTTCTAGATTATGTCATATATTAAATGATCTGTAGTTGGGGGTGCAGTCAATAAAAACACCTTAATAAGTGTAACTTATTTATTGTGTGCCGACGTTTCGACCTACAATGTAGGCCATCTTTAGGGCAAATATACCAAGCAACGACGAAGACTATCCCAACTATTTCTTTCTTACATTAGAAGTTACAGTCAACCAATTCTTCTCTAACATAAATGATCTATACTTCAAAATGTTAGAACTTTTATTTCTTGATGAAATGATTACCGAAATCACTCACCAACCACTTCTCATTAGCGATAATTACATTCCCTTATCCATACTAAAGATCACGATCCCATGTATTTTTCGAAAAAAATAAAAATAAAACGAATAAACAGTTAAAAACTTGTTGTCACTACTCAAAGCGAAAACCTGCTGAACCGATGCATATTTTGGTGAATTACTACTTAATACTAAAATTGAAAATAATACCTTCCAAAAAATTTATTAAAAAATAACAGGACATTTTAGCTAATATTATGACTTAATTTTTTTTTTTTCTTGATTTACTTTTTGCTTCATTATTTGTCTTTCTTTATTGCTTTAGTCAAAGTTACATTTTAATAATAATTTCATACAATTATTAGATGAAAACCCGTAAAAATGGAAAAACGCAAAATGCGCTCATAGTATCCATCGCTTATTTTCTGCGGGCTCATAGATGCTCAAATACCACTTTAAGGTGTAAACTATTTGATAAAATGATTAACTCCAACTGCTTAGAAGTTATTGAGGTATGGGAAATAACTTTATTAAGACACTATTTGTTGATAGATATTCACTGATACTCATTAACTCCTGACATCTATGATCTGCATTACTAATCGTCATTGCATTCGGAGAATGATCTCAGCCGCCCCTAGCGTCCTACGAGCCTGCAATTTGTCATCTCCTGGATCGGCTCCCACCTGTTTGATCGTTCACTGTCTGTCACATTACTGCTTGTTTGATGGCTTTGGTTTGATTAACTGGCACAATTACCTCGATGTATGTAACTATTAAGTATAATTGGTGTCAATTCGTGGGGAATTAGAATAATTATTAGCACTGTTTTCGTTGACGTACTTATTTCTCAAATGTTGTAACCTACAGCGTTGAGTTATTGAGGTAGGTCAGAGAGTTGAGTGTTAGTCGCTTTGCTGAAGGATCTACAGGCCTTCCTGGGGCTCAGACAGCCTTAAAAAATTTGGTTCTCTTAATTGAAGGAAAGCCTCAGACAGTTGAATCTGATCTTAACCAATTCAGCCCATTACGGCATTTTTGGCTTAGAAACTGTACGGTCCTTACCCAATACTGAATACAAGACCCTTCCTAGATTCGAGTGGTGCAGTTGTATTTTTTTTTATTTCCTTCCCGGAAAAATCACTTTTCTTATTTAATTTTACATAATGCACTCATTTCCATAATGATATACCACCGGAATGACCGATATAGTACTTTATCATTGATTAAATTTTTCTAATTATTTTAATCAGACTGTTATCTAGAAAAAGGAGCTGGGTAGTTTGCTCACTGTATGCAGTGCTGAGTTACAACACTGACTGTTCTGGAATAAAATCCGGTTGTGACAGATTAATTATCTAATCTGTTAATAGATAAGTATGGGCAATATGGGATCTTAAGACCCTTCTGATATTCACCCAGCCTCTGTGAATTTGTTTAGAATAAATCCGGCAGTTAACCGTGATTTCAGCAAATTCACCTCATTACTTGGCTGTACTGTTTCTCAGCCAACTAAAGAAATCAAATTAGTTGGCTTAGTAACAGTACGGTTCTTAGCAAATACTAAATATTGAAGACCCTTCCTGAGCTGTAGAGGTACAACTCACTAAATTCACTAATATTTGGTGCCCAAATTACAATAATTAACTGAAATATCAATTTATTAGATCATACCAATCATTAAAGCAAGTATTTTTAAATATTTTATTTGAAAAGAAAAGATATGACCAGGACCGGGACTCGAAGCCGGGTCTCCCACGTGTCCGTGGTGGTGCTCAGCCACCTCAGCCATCCTGGTTCACTTCTCGGTCAGACATATCCCTTCCTTTCACTGATCTTATATCTCCGTGTTCTCGCAATTTGCGATATATGCACGGGAGGAATGTTTATTAATTCGAGTCCCGGTCCTGGTCATATTATTTCTTTTCAAATAAAATATATAAATATTATACTATATAACATTAAAGAAAGTAGTGTTACTTTACTATACAACTATTTGAAAACCTAACGTTGGACTTTCTCTCAAAAATTAGTGGCGAATAATATGGCAACTATAATCTTTCTCTGTACTTGATATTTAGTAATTATTATTATTATTTTGAGAGCTTAATCAAGGAGAAGAAATGATAAAAAGTGCCCAAAATACGTTTAAGTGCAGGCTTTGGAGGGCCGGAAACTAAAAACGTAAGTACAAAAGGTTTATAGAATCGTTTGTGGCGGTATGTGGTCGCGAATCTTTGGCACGCCGCAAATTCTCCCTTGTATCTTTCTTTCCGACTGCTTCTTCTCTACTCTGAGTTTTTTTTACTTCATCAATGGCATCTCGCTAATTAGTTTTGGAATCGCCAACGAAGTTGTAATCCCTTTTTGTAATTCTTCGGAGCCGCTCGGGCGAGCCTTATCGAGGTCTTTTTTTATTTTCGTATGTCAGAAATAATCTTCCCGATTCACTTCTCAACTGTCGTGCAGTAGAGAGTTACAAAAATAAATCAACAGTTTAATTCTTAATCTTAATTTTCTTTATTGTTAAGAAATTCATTTGGTTGTCAATATTGAATCTCGTCCATAACGCGATGTCATATTAATAAAAAAAACTGAAAAGAAATACATCTATTAGGTACTATAACCCACAAAGTGTTTTAGATTTATTATTTGGTAAAGACCATCATCTCGCTTGGACAAGATTACTCTATAGATCAGTGGAGCCAACCATTCTTTGTACCACTCCCTCCTTCTTCCCACTAAATTCTTCCATGTCCCTAACTTGCAAAAAATAACAAGCATTACATTAAAACAAAGCATTTAGTTTTAGAGTCACAAAATGCAACCTTATACCTTTCAATTTAAGATGAAGTTGTGCTGGTAAGAGAAAATTACCAAAACAAAATGAGATTTTTTTTTTTATTTTCAACTGGTCTCACGCCCCCTACCCCGACTTGTCTTCAATCTCTCAGGTTGGGAACCTCTGCTCTAGAGGATGTCAGAGGTATTCAGATAGTACAGGGTCGATGTATTTTTTTCTTTCAACAAATTAAATCATTTAACTGCCAAAGCCGGATTTTAATTCGGGATATCTCAGCAGCTCAATTCTCTGCACATGAAGCAATCCTGCTCACATGATAGTAAATAACACAATATTAAATAATTTATCGTACTTTTCCAAGAATGTTTCGTGTATCACTTTCCAACTTATAAAATATTGTGTTAAGATTTTGTAGATTATAAGGATCTTAACGCTACGTGTTCTTGAGGAGTAACACACTTTGTTTATTATGAAGGTAAAACAGAGGAACTTGTTGTACAACATAAGAAATTTATTACTTACAGTGGCGTACAATAATAAATGATTTCAATCTGTTAAACAATATGTGTGTAGGTTATCTTATTTTTCATATACACTTCGAATTATCGATGACTGATGTTCGATGTCGCTACCGTATCATATTTACCTAAGAAATAATGTATGGTATCTTAAAAAATGCTATTACCTTCATTAGGAGTTATAGAGAGTTACATCCCCTTCATTCTATAATTGAAAAATAATATGTAATTGGGATTTATTGGTGTTGGATTCATCACTATGAAATGATTACTTGATTACTTGAAGACAATTTATATGTGTTAGTTTTGATTATTCTAATTTTATAAATTTATTTTATCTTATTTATTTATTTTTATTTCATATTTTTAAACATAATCTTTTTTCCAAAAGTGTCCGCGTGTTTTTAAATATCCTAGATCAAACACAAATCATTGCTAAGCGGTACTTCTGATAATAGGCTCTTATTTTCGCCTCTAGCTTAGAAAAAATGCTTTCTTTTTAGTTTTTTATAAGGTGAAAAATTAGAATAAATTTACGATATTATTCCAAAGTGCAAATGAGTTGGAAGAACATCTTCTTCGGTAATATGTGGCCTAAGACATCTCCAACAAGACATTAAATCTGACCTTTTAAAAAATTTCATAATGACACGCTATTTTGGCATTGGGACCGATCCTGGGTTCTTCTTGAGTAACATCAACTGGTTGTACCAGTTCCTAAATGTTCCGCATAAATAACAGTTCCGAAGCAGCTCACTGTTGAAGAGAGCTGTGAAAAAATAACTCAGTAGGCGATGAAACGAGGCTGGGTTACGTAATGTGAGATTTAAATCGGAGCAGGGATCCCCTGGTAGAGCCAGCGCCCACTTTTTCACAACACCTTTCACAATGGAGTAAATAATAAATATATTAACTGTCAAGATGGTGGAGGTGATACAGTTAATGAGGGATGCTAACTACTTGTCAATTGTCTGACCTGTAAGGTTATGTGGTGCACCGGAATAATTATAGGAGAAAGCTTTGTTCTGTTTGGCCAGACAACCTCTAGACAAAACATTTATTATCTATTGTTATGATGATGTAATATATTGTCAGGTATTTAATATATCAGTAATTTTAGTCTATCTAGATCATTAATTAGTTCTCACTCTATATTTGTAAGTCAATATGTCCCCATCCAAGACTTGTCTCTACTTTGGACCACACTTTCTCTGCGATGTGTATTCTAAATGGAGCAGTCTAAATTTAAAATTGTCGAAACCAATTTTTTCGAAAAGTCTGATAACTGTATATCGATATAAAAAATCTACAACTCTGGAGGATAAATTATTAAGTCTGTAGGCAGTCACGGATGTTCCTAGAAGGATCTGCTGACCCTCCTGGATCTCACCCAGCCTCTAAAAATTGATGACAAACCTGGCAGTCCAGTGTCATTTAAGCCAAATCAGCACATTGCACAACCGTTTTCCTAAAAACAGAACGGTCCATGCCATGCTCTAACAACTGATGCTGAGTACAATACCCTTCATAAGTTGTTGTAGTTCTTGTTTTTTTCTGTAATATTAACTGTGTTAATTTAATTGTTAATTTAAATAATCTCTCTGAATATTTATGTCCAAGTTAAAACAATTAACTTATGTATCAAGTTCTTGGATTATATCTAACATCGAAGAAAATAAAGTTTAAAGTACCAGTTACTTTACAGATCGTTGCTCTCCAGCCACGCATCCCCAGTAGATCCGATGATCGCCTGGCTAAGAAAATGTGGAATTTTATAAAACCTGAGGGAAAAAGATTTGAACTGTTCCAGGAATGTTATAAGGATCTTAAAGAAATTGGTATTTCGGAGTACTAAACCATGAGATGAATTCCGACGAATAGTGAAAAGTTGCAAGAGTTTTAGGTTAGAGATGAACTCAAATGATGAAAGAGACCTCTGTTGGAAGAACGGAAGAAGGCCTGAATGAGAGGCTCAAGAGATACTGGTTGTTAATTCAATAGTATAGTTAGTTCAATAGGTTATTATAAATAGTTCATGTTTGTTATTTCAATAGTCATTATAATCAATGCACTTGATCTATTGACTATGAACTATGTACTTTAGTATGCATTCAATAGAATCTATTGACTATGTATATATGTACAGCTGCTATGTAACTACTAAAGAAATTAGTTTAATTGACATTGATTTTTGAACAGTTTACTGGAAAATGTTGATTTTTGTTTATTATACCTTTTTTATGAGACTCAAGAAGTGTATTCGATATAACAGTTCATAATTTAAAAAATGGTGTTCCTAAATATTTTAATATTTGAATCAATATTAACATTACATAGAATAGAAAAGTAATTTTATTCTGAGACCAGGTCCCTTAAGAATAACAATATTGTGCATAAATTGATAGAAATATATCTGGCCAGACGGCTACATTATTGTAATACTGCAATTAAGTATGAACTAAAGCGTATGTTCTGATAGATAATTAAAATATATATATATGTATATATACACATATACATAAATAAATAAAATAATAGAATACAAATTTACAGTAAACAGAAATTGGCTATTAGAAAAATAATAAAGTAGATGAGAACATCTAATAATAAGAATATTTACATTATTTTCTCAATCTATTGTGCTGAATATAGCTATTTATTTTATTGATTAGAGAGCATCTGTTTAGGATTTAAGGAAATGTAGGAAATGTTAGGGTTTGAATGTGGATAAAGAAGATGCATGACGGATATCAGGTGGGAGTGAGTTCCTAAGAGAGGTAGACCGAGCGAGAAAGGAGCGCTCAAAAGTTTTGGTTCTGTGGGAACGGGCATAAATGTCGGAAAGGCGAGATCTAGTGCCCTGGCATTGGTTAGAGGATTTGAACTGTAGGAGACTACAGATATGAGATGGATGTTGTGAGTTGATGGTTTGGTGTAAGAAAGAACCTAGGAGCCTACGGATTGAAGAGGGGAGCCACTTTAACTCATCATGGAGGTGGGACACATGAGACTTCCTCGGAGCATCGAAGACAAACCGAAGTGAGCTGTTCATAATTCTTCTCAGTTTTTCCTCAAGCTTGTTCGTGAGCCCACCATAAGCCACCATGGTCAAAGTAATTAATGGTCAGTAAGAAATGTAACCATTGAATTAATTTGAACTAATTAAAACCTAAATATTTTACCAAATTGTAACATATTTGTTTACACTGTTTGAATAAATACATATTGATAACAATTTCGGCATATTTGGATGATTTCATTATTTATTCCTGCCTAGGACGGTAAAACAGCCACATACCCAAAATACGAATTTACAGAAGAGCTTGATTAAATGGTATATTGTATAGATCGTCATTTCTCTCTATTGCGTGACAGGAAATAATTTCAATTAAATAATTTTCACTTTGTTGAAACGGCATCTATAGGGATGGGATTTAAATGAGAAATTTATAGTATAATATTCAATTCGCTGTCATTTGAAATAGACTAGTTTCAAATTTGAAAATTTTTTAGTTTTCTATACGATTTATTTTTCTCATGAACATCACCGTATTCACAATTATAATCTATTTCTACTGCTATTTATATTGTTTAATTTATTATAAAAATTAAGAAAATTACTACTCAGGTATTGCCACTCCTTCAAGCACATTTCTTTGTGCTTCAGCGCTACTAATTTATAATCTATTTATTCAACCACTATGATTCTAATTCTATAATTCTACCAAATGTATTATTCTCCATTGCAGTAAACAATTAATGAGACTAATGGAGATTTTATAATACCTATTTTATATTTTTTGATTCAATTTTAGTGTATGTACCGACGACGCACGTGGGAAGTCACGGATGGGCCATGTACGATTTACAGACCCTCCTGGCACTCGCCTAGTCTCTATTATCAAGTCCCGTATATAGTCACCCGTATATCTATTACGTGAAGAAAATTGTGCCTCATTTCGGACAAATCATCTTCTTGTACAACCGTTTTCCTGTAAACAGTAGAGTCTCTATCAGATTCCTTGTATTAAGTCAAAGACCCATCATGGATTGTAGTGGTGCAGATTTTGTATTTATTAGTCATCATTTATAATAATTGTTATCCTCTGAGACGTCTGAAAAGAAGACTTTCACTAAGCCGTCAAATTCCTCTCGTACCCAAACTCCTTGGTAAAATCCTCAATACTCCTTACTTCATTACGAACAATGCCATACATAGTGACCTTAATGTTCCATTTGTTACTGATTTACCCTGAATCCTATATCCATATTTTCATGAAAAACTTTATTCCCACTCAAACGCACTAGTTTCAAACCTAGCAACCTATTCAATTCCTGATAATCCTCCAAGGTTTCTTAAATGAAATGGTCTCGTAACCTCCTTAGTTGAATTGTCATTTGAGTACTAGCAATGGATAGTTTCTCTGCTTGCTTTAAACCTTGCCATTATGTATCATTCATTATATTTACTTGTTGTATTGTTAAAAAAAAAACTACATCCCATGAAGAGTCTAGGGTTCAGTACATGGTAGACTGTGCACTGTTACTTGGACAACGGTTGGGCAGGAAGGTGATCTGTCCTAGATGATACATGCTCTCGCACCATGTATTTCCGTGATAAAATAAAAGTCAACCAGCAGCGGGATTCGAACCCAAAATCTTTGGCATGGCAACCCAGAGCTAAACTACTGAGCCTCTCTGCTCCTCTTTATTGTTATAATATATTTATTTTGAAATAATAATAATTAGTCGACTATTTTCGAATCTAATTTTTATTAGTCCTAACGGATCTTAATCCCTGGCTTCATCTGACCCCTCTCCACCAGACGATTCTTTTAAAAGACGGGCTCACACGGGCCAAATGATACTGCAAGAGGTAGTCGTTACGGCAATTAAAATCGGTGGGTTGTATATTTCAAAATAGCATAATATCGGTATTTATCGGGCCTTCCTGTGGCTAATTGGAATGAATATTTATGATTAACAATTACCCCCGGGAGGGGAATAACTCCGCTAATGAGCGACATATCTCGGGCGAGGCCCGTGCTCTCCAAGAGGATGGAGGCTCGCTATTAATTGGGGAAAGTCGGGTTGCGCAAGATCCCAGCGCTGCCTAACTGCCACTTCCAGAGATATCTAATTGATACTCGAGGATCGGTCATAACTACCAGGGCCCCTCCTCGGGTTGTGCAAGCTCGTGTCTTCTCGTCGATGTCTCCTCGCTGCGGCTCTATCTTGATCAAAGCTATGAGAATAAATGATTCATGCCTATATGAAAAATATTGTTTCTTCCGAAATAAGGACGTTATCTACAGACATGGAGGACGTTGTCAAATAACCCGAATTGTTTACAAGATCTGTGAAGTTCTTCCTTGAACTACTTCACTCTTCCACAATCAACACGAAGAGAAATTGTCCAATTATTTAAATAATTATCTTGTGTTTAGAATCAGATGCCCTACTATTCCCAAAATCACGGGTTCGCAGCCCGGCAGGTAGCCTTCGCCTGTATGTATGTGTACGGAATCTTTGAACTAATTTTTCGGCCACCAAATCATCTATTTAAATTTAAATTTTTCACAGATGTCAATACAATAATTCAGTAAGTTTGCCTCAACATCTTAACAGAGGATCTTTAGGATCAACGAATCTGAAGGCACGGTTGCCTTTCGTGCCAAGTTCTAAGGGACGTACTAAGGGATACATCACTCAATCTTTGAGACCAGGTATGACAACTGGTTACATCGATTAGGGTGTTTTGTATATTTTCCAACCAAAAAAAAATTCACTAGTCGAACTAGAAAGTAGAAAATAATTATTACTTTTAAAAAAAAACTTAAGAATACGAGTTTATAGCAACTACTAGAGAAAAATAATAGTTTCATATTATGTATATTCATATAATAACGAAATAACCTATTTAACTCTCGGCTTTATTTAACTACACAGATACAATTTTCTGTTCTTCCTGACTTGTTTAATGATTTTTTTTTCGGTGATGTAAACTATTTCGTCTATACAAATGGAAAGTATCAAAGATGAAAAACACCACTTTTCAAGAGATTGAAAAAACTGTTTCAATATAAGTGCCTATCCTTATACGTATTTTATCTGTGTTTTTACCTATTTTATCCAGGTCAGGTTGTTTAGGACATTGTTCTTGTGCATTATAGATGTTGTTTTTGTGCAATCAATAATCAATCCTAATAAGCTAAAGCCCTAGTTCGACAGCAGAAAATTGGTTTGTTCTTTTACTCATTCGATACTTTGCGTTTGTATTTACCATGTAAGAACACTTAGAAAGGTTTAAGAAAATATCTTAAGGAGATTTTCGTAAGGGCCGTTTTCTAGAAAAAAAACAAATACTGAAAAACAGAGAAAAAAATAGACTTGAGAAAAATTAGGTTTGAAATTCTGAGCTTCAACGAATAATTTCCTTATTTTTATCTGCCCCCCAAAGCCCGCATTAATCAAGTTAAAGCCGATTCACTGTTTTCTATAGCTATTTTGTCAACTGATTCACGGTGAAAAAATAAAACGGTTCCAAATCTCTTCGTTCCCTTCGGGACGATTTATGATATAAGTTAAATCTTAAATTGTACCACTACAATCCATGAATGGTTTTGTAGAGACACAGTTTTGCTATTTGTAACACAACAGTTTCGCAAAATCGTGCGTGTCGAAAATACGCTCAGCCATCTGTTTTTTCCCCTGTTAAAGGTACACAATTTATAGAAGTCCCAGGAGTTGGATTTGAACCCCAAAATTTTAGCACTCAGCTCTCTAGACAATGAGCTATCGCGCTCCCATAAGTTGAATCTTAACAATAAGAGGAGCAGATGACCCAACTTTTGGATTATAAAGGATTGTTTGCTCTTTTTTTATTGATATTTAGTTTGAGATTCCCTGGTTAATACTTTCTTAGTTTAACTAATTGCTTCCGGAAGCACTTAATGTTTGTTTAATATTAACTGGGTGAGTTTAAGTATAATTATTTTTTAATTTGAGCGAGTTTCAACAACGTAAAATGCCTTTCGAAGGAGCGCATTGAATAATTCATCAAGCATTTTAATCTCTTGATAGATTTATTACCCGTTTATGAAGGCTCGACGGATTACCCAAACAATAGCCGTTTACCGAAAATATTTCCCGGTGGTTATTACCCATTAAACAGGCTCCTGTCTTCACGGTGCTCACCGCTCGGCTGTGACGGCTACACCGCAATTAAATGATTATGTAAAGAATTCATCAGGCAATCACGCATCTTAATGCACCCCTTTTAACCCACCCCGCCGTCTAAAACGTCAATGGCCCCGAGACCTGTTGTAATAATGTTATTTGGAGTACACTAGCACTGGCCGGATTTTCCACTCACGACCTCTGTGTATTACGTGCCGCTACCAGCTTCCATTGGCGTTTAAGCCAGTGACGCGGCTGGGAAAAGGTGCAGGGGCCTCCCGGACCCTTTGCCCCATTCCTGGCGAAGAAGCTTAGTTCGGGAGTCCCCGCCAAATTGTAAATATTGTAATTATGGTATGAATGTGAGAAATTATTTTATTTTTATTATCATTTTCGCATATATTTATTTTGATTTTATTATCAACATGAATATTTTATTTATTTTTTTATTATTATTATTTATTTATTTTCTTATTTTTTTTATTGAATGATTGTACAGCTATTAAGCGCTATTACTTATTGCCGAAAAGTGGAAGATGGTAATATTTCAATAAAGTGTATATATATATAAAAAATGCTCCCTTTTAACCGCCGGATTTCTGATCATATCCCCATCCTCTGGAGGCTCATCCCCTGCTCTAATTGTCTATATTATCCAACTCTGGGGCAATATTCATGAAGGTTTATTTGTATTTATCTATTATGTATTTGTATATAATCTGTTAACAGCCGAGGATGGATCCTTTGAGATCTGGAGAACCTCCTGCGGCTTTCCCGTCCTCTTTAAAGTTGGTACTAAAAACTGGGAGAAAATCTGGCGGTTGTCGTAGGAAGATTACAGTTTCTACCGCGTACTGAATCCAAGGAACGTCTTGGGTCTTAGAGGTTCAGATTTTATTTTTAAATTAGATTGATTAAGTATATATATTTGTAAAAGTGGGCTACTGCTGCTGCTGAATGTGTGATCGTATTGTAACAATGATTGTTATTAAAATTATTATATTATACCTGCGACACTACCACATGAATATTCGATTCAGTACACGGTAGGGATTTTAGACTTTTTACTAGCCAATGGTTGTACTGGGAAGTAATTTGGCTAGAACACACCCAACCCACGTTATTGAGGATGGGTGGGTTTCAGAAGGGTTTTCAGATCCCACAGAATGGATTCAGTTTGCTAACACAAGAAATATTTTGTGCATTATATTTATTTATTTATTTTAAGAAAGATCAGTTTATTAATTTACTAACCATTAATTCACAGCTAAAAAAACTTGCTCTAATATCAAAATAATGATAAACTATTTCACTATATTGTTTTTAATTTAAGAATGAAATTGATAAAAATAATTTTAAGTATACTTTAATTTTTCCATTACTAAGTGTTGTATTTGAAAACTAAATAATGACTTTTCTTCTTGTACTATTAAGAAAATGAAAATAGCAATAGGTCTTTGAGTTCTCTGCTAAAAGTAAAATAAATTTATATGTTTATCAGTGTGAAAAAAAACTATAATATATATGATAAGCTTATATCAGCATAATATTAAAAATACATCAGTGCCATAAGTTTCCTATATATTATTAACACTGTGCGAATGAATAGTCTTGTACTGATGTCACAATTCACGGTTGATTTAAAGGCTTCACTCTAAACTGTTCTGAATCTCTCTAACACAAAGTTATTTATTTGATGTAAAGTAATTCATGTAGCAACGAAATAAGTCAATCAAAAGGTCGGATAATGGAGATTCGAACAAAAAAAAAACGAAAACACCAAACTATCATCATGTTTGTTTAAAAAAATCAGTATTCATTGTGTAGTACAGATTTACGTACTTTAAAAAATAAACATAAATCAAAATATCTACATGCAATGTCATATCATTAGGTCCTGACACTAAGTTGAAACATGGCAAATCTCTAATCTTTTTAAGTAGAATAATAAGTATTAAGTTACAGTTCTAGTATATCTGTTAGATAAAATATCTTCAAAATAATTTTCTAAAAATTGCAATGACGTCCCTACTTGTGTTTACCAATAAGCCAGTCGGTATAATTAAAGGTTCGGATAATCGAAGCTGTACGTATATTCGTATTATCTGTAGTGTTTTTGCACTGCAAAGACTAGCAACAAGGAATCACAGGCATTACTAAGCTAAAGCATGCCTTACCGCTTACTCTTCATATCTTTGGTCTTACTGCTATTTGTCTAATAAATTCAGAATATACGGGTCTTAACTGGTACTTATGAAAACTCCCGCGCAAAAAATTTCGCGAAAGCCATTCAAATATCCGAAGCTCCATAGGGAGTCCATAGCCAAACGTAAAATCATAAGGATGCGTTGAAAATTAAAAGCGAAAACAGACAAGGTTGCCGACACATAAACGGCGGCAAGAAGTATTTTTTCATTAGTTCAACTCCGACATTAATTTAAATTCTAATTCGACTATCCTTGGTTATTGCAATCGCACTGGGTGGCATTTACTGCATCTTCAAGTTATTAACCTCCGAAGGAAAATATCATTCTTTCTTATTTCCTTTTTAATTCTTCCCAATCCTGTCGCCTCCAAGAGATTTATTGCTAGTGAATTTCCAGTTCCAGCTGTGTGTGCGGTCCTGGATAATGTATTCCGGTATTAAGAGAATCGTCTGGAGGCTGAGGTTGCTGAGCTGTGAAGTCTTAATAGAAGTTCTGAACCATTCCTTGGCAGGACTTGTTGAATGTTGTTTCTTGCGGAATGATTTATTTACTCTCTCTATCCTTTTTCTGAACATTGTTATTCTAGCAAATTAAGATACTTTATATATGTGATTTGAAAAAAATCTTGACTAATGAACCAACTAATGTCGTCAGATGGGTTCAGTACATGATAGAAACTGTACTGTTTCTTAGAAAACCGTTGTGCTGGGAGGTGATTTGTTCTAGATCAGATTTTCCCCCTTATTTTGGACACCTAATTTATAGATGTTGAGTCAGCCCCAGGAGGGTCCTAGTTCCCATGGGTTCCATCTCTGGCCGCAAACAGATTAAATAAAAGTCGAAAAGCGAGTACTGTGTATGGCTAACAAAACGTATTAATGAAATTTACCAAGAAACTGCATTTTGCAAAAGCAGTGCATATAATGATTATTTGATGTGATAATGATTATATGATTGTTACTAGAGTAACGGTAGTTTCCACAATGTCATAGAAAGAGAACAAATTGGTCTGATGAAATGAACTGATCTTTATGAATTAATCGTCCTATTTAAAAAATTCATTTCGCAATAGTAGACTATTTGTGTTTGGGAAAGCCCTTACATTATGTAATATCTCAGATAATATAAATAATGTAATATATATATATACTATAATAATGTAATATATATATATATATATATATATATATATATATATATATATATATATATATATAAGGTAATATAAATAAATCGCCTAGAGAAAAAATGGTAAACTTACCCAGGTGCCGTTGTCATTACAATGGCCTACCTGTTGAAAGACTTTTATTAACCGTGTCATAAAATCACGGTAGTGTAACTTTATACCCGTTAATAAAAAAAAAACTTTACAGTTCCTTTAAAAACTTTGTAACAAATAAGAGTGAACAATTATATTTTAGGTTTACTGTCTGTAAAGTCTATTTTGTGCTCTAAAAAGGACCTATAGATTTCCAACATGGTCAAATGTTTGTTGAACATAGTTATTGTTGAGCATCAGTTTTTTGTATTTTTTTTCTAATTTGAATTCAGAAAGGCCCACTATATTCGCTGAGGAGAGAACATAACTGCTAAAAGAACCCTTGATTGGTTTCAATTTTATCGTTTGGTATCTTTTCCGCAGCTAGCTGCTTCGAGTTGAGCTACTACAAATTTTAACTGTTTACTCACTTCTTTTTAATAATTTTTCCAAAAAATACAAGATATCTGAACTTTAGTATGAAAGAATAGAATGTAATTATGGGTAATGAGTAGAATGTAATTTCGGTTATCATTTCATAAAAAATAAAAGTTTTAACTAATATTTCGAAGCATAGATGATATATGTTTGTTGAAACGTTCATTTCTAAATGAAATCGTTACCGAAGAATACATATTTCTCATAATTATTAAATTTTTAGAAAATATTAAAGAGGAAACAATAGACAAGTTTCAAGCTTCAACTGTTTGTTCGCTTCAGTTTTAATATTTTCTAAAAATACAAACTATCATGAGCGTTAGTGAGAAATAATGGAATGTATTTATTGGTAATGTGTAGATTTCAGTAATGATTTCATCAAGAAATGAAAGTCTAAACCACATTTCGAAGCATATATGTTATATTTTTGTTGAAATATTCATTTTTAGATGAAATGATTACCGAAGAATACAGATTTTCTATTATTACATTCTATTTTCCATTCTAAAGCTCGTGATAACTTTTATTTTTGGAAAATATTAATAGGGAAACGAATGACAACTGAAATGAAGTTTAACTGTTTATTACCTTCATTTTAATATTTTCCAAAAATACAAGTTATCGTGAGCTTTAGTATGAAAAAATAGAGTGTAATTATGTTTAAGGAGTAGGTTACAGTAATCATTTCATCAAGAAATAAAAGTTTCAACTAACATTTCGAAGTTTGTTGAAACATTCATTTATAGTATGCTGAAGTATGTATACACATTTTCCATAATTACATTCTCTTATCCATACTAAAGCTCATGATACCTTGTATTTTTGGAAAATATTAAAAGGGAAACGAATGAAAATTTGAAACCTGTTGTAACTCGACTCGAAGTGACAACTTTCGGCACAATTACCCAAGTAAAAATCTTCAAACGAATTATAAAATGTTAGCGCACAAATAGCACTTTACTACTTTTTAATTACGAAAAAAACGATAAATAAGTCAAAAATGTCTCTGTCGTTCCAAATTATTTTTTCTGGACTTCTTTGGCAATCATGATACAGCCGATACTTGGCAATAGTCCTCCATCAAGGATCGAGCAAACTTTCTTAATCGGGACAAGAACAAATGATGGAGAAATTGGCCAAGTCGGGTGTTGTCAGCCGATGAGAGAAGACGCGTTGATTAACCTGAAGCTAGTTATGCTTGGGTGTCTTAACTTCTAGTTCGGACGTAATTTCAAACTTTCCACGAGTCACTAATGATTCATTAAGGAACCAGTGACCCCTAAGGTCAACCAAGTGATACAGTCCAGTAAAGGGAAATAAAATGAATATAAAATAATATATTTTCGGATTAATTGAAAATAACACAACCCGCTCAACCACAATACACATCACATTTGAGCCTTTGAATGCACAGAATCCATAAAACCTCCATAAAGCAAAAAATGGAGGAATGTGAGAAAATACTGTGCATTGTCAAATAAAAATATTTTCATCTAAAAATATATAAATTTAATAAGTAGGAGTAGCCAAAAATCTATCGTCAGAAATTATATAATTTTAATGTGACCGGTGAAGTTACTCGACTTGGCTAGTGAAAAAAGTAATCACTTTCAATTCAGCGTTTAAAATTTTAGGTTTCTTATCACATTAATATTTAATTATTAAATATTTTTATTACAAATTTTCCATAGAAATTAATATTGACAGTTGTGTTACACTGTATTATTTTCGTGATTAATTCGTCAGCAATATAAATGATTTATAATTCATCAGCATCATCGTTGTCACAACGTTTTACGTAATATTTTGTTTGTTTGATTTGGTCACTTTGTAATGTTATGGCTAATCGGGTAATCGGCTAATGGTACAGTTGCAGCTCTAAATTTGCTTTTCCGGGTAGAATTAGGATAGGAATGTTTAACGAGATCCTGACATTGAACCGGCTCGAGACCCCCATTGTACGTCCCTTCCGAAAGAGGGCATAACCAAGGATTTTTACTCCCTTTTAAACAATCCTTAGGCCACATACAGGGCTGCGAGCCCGCGATCATGGCCATACTAGATTATTATGCTAACCACTAGACCCAAGGAAATGTTATAGTCATAATTTGAAAAATCGCATGTTCGCGCTCATTGTAAGTACGCACCGATTGCTTTATCCCGGGCACACATATGCGTCCATGGTTAAAGGGTTAACATGAATCAAGATCAGAATAAAAATTTGAATCGAAAAATGAAGAAAAACTTATTTGGTTCAGTAAAAAAATCAACTAGGAAATCACCTTTAAAAACACCGTAAAGTAGAAAGTAGACTTTCATAGTAAGGAATGTGGCGGGAAGCGACTAAGGAAAATGAGAAAAAGGCGGGAAAATATATTTTCCAGAGGGTATACCGTGGTCTTCGACTTCATTGATAACGCTCGTAAGACGTGAGTGTTTATGCCCGACCCCTAGGCTTTATTGCCCCATACCTTCCTCCGACTTCCACCCCAGGTCCTGGATAGTTCCCTGTAAGACTTTTTGGCAAAGCCACGTCATAAAACCTTTCCGGGGAAAACAAAGGCCGTAAAAGTAAACATGGGGATAAAGAAAGAGGAACCGTGAAATTTACATATGACTGAAGTTTAAGATTCTATTAACTTATTAAAAGAAATGAACAGACTGGATTACCATTGTATCATGAGTATGTGAATGATTATTCTTGTTTCTAAACAGTAATAAATGAGTGATTTTTATAAGTTAGAGCAAAATACTGTTATGAATAAAAGTCATAAAAAGAAAACAAACAGGTTTTAACTTTTCATTCGTTCTCTTTTAACATTTTCCAAGGAGGCAGGTTATCATTTCCCGTACCGTGACTTTTATTTATAAGTCATGTTACTGACCTACATAGTATAATAAATAAAAAGTTTATTTATTTAATTTCATTTCGGCTTCAACTTCTTGGATCGCTGTGCCAAAACAGTAAAGTTTCAAAATCCATTTAAGATTAATGCAATTTTTTAACTCACTTAATTTTTTCTGTAATTTCAGGTTTTAAAATTAGGTAGCATTGCATAATCTCAGTCTAATATTTCTTAATTAATATGGGGCATAGTTTTCTACAGCTCAGACTAAACTATAAATAATTAAACATAAAATTGATTAATTGTAAAATTAGTTATTCAATTGAATTTATACCCCCTTTTTTAAATTTATACCCCCTTATTTATAAATCCCTTGAATATTTTTTTATTTATTTAGAAAACATCTTTTTATAAGTAATGTTTTTTGAAATTTAAACCTGTATTAAATAATACCACAAGTAGATATTTTGATTATTTAGTAAGTAAAGGCGTTGTAGAGAAACTACACATTTTTAGTACGAAAATAACAGACTTAAGTTATAAGGCCCCGGGACAGTCGTTATACGCCTCAGTGGATTGATCGGGAATTGAAGAGGTTGCTAGGTTTGAAACTAGTGGGTTTGAATGGGAATAAAGTTTTTTTATGAAAGGCTTGATCTAGGGCAGGGGTTTCCAAACTTTTGTACCACGCCCCCCTTTTGTTGAAATGAAAGCTTCTCGCATCCCCCCCCTTAACAATAAATTGTGTGAACCTAGGAACAAAACAAAAAAAAAATATTACATTGAAAACAAAACATTTATTTATACTGCCATAAGGTACAATAATATCAGTTTTCATAAAATACAAAAATTATTAATAAGAGAAAAATAGATTAGGTTGGGTTAGTGAGATGAATGGGCTTCCATTTTTCTTACTAGCATGCCTATTCGTGGCTGAATTTTAGTAAGTGCACAACGCAAGTCACTAGCAACATCAAGTTTATTCCGATACCTTATTTTAATTGCCACAAGTGTTGAAAATGCTTTTTTGCACAAATAGGTGCTTGAAAAAAGCAAATATAAACGAAGAGCTTCCCGTGACACGCTATGATGTTGTTTGAAATATTTTAACCATAATGAAGGATTGTCTATTATATCAAAGTGGTTAATTTTCTATCAATCATGGTTAATTTAGAATTTTAGAAAGACTGCTTAAATTTAATTTAATGTTCAACATGTCTCGCGCCCTGCCCTGACATTTCCTCATGCCCCCCAGTTTGGGAAGCGCTGATCTAGGGTCTGGGCCAGATCAGCAGCAAATGAGACATTGAGGTCATAATGGATGATATTATTCGTAACAAAGTAAGTACCTACCATTAAGCGTTTTTTATTTTACGCGTTGGTTAGGTGAATTCTATGGCTTAAATGAAATCTTTAAGTTGTATATATAATTAGTTTTTTTATCTAAAATCATAACTCGTCAATTATTTATGCATTATTGATATATTTATGCAGCATAGCCTTTGGTTCTAATATCAACAGATTTTTCTTCTTCAATATTTAACCTAAAAACTTGTATCACCACAATCCATGAAGTTTCTTTGGTTGAGACTGTACTGTTTCTAGGTCAAAGGTTGTGAAGGGTTATTTTTCCAATATTACTCTAAACCACTATGTTTTCCCTCAATTATAGAGGCTGGGTGAGCCCCAGGAGGGTCATTAGATCCCATAGCCGGACTTGAACTCGGAACCTTCAGCATAGCAATTTTGGCTCCCTCATTATTTATTATTGGTGTAAAATGTCATTTTTCATCAAACTCAATCTAAGATATTATTTTATATGAAATAGTCTGCGAAATAACACGGGATCTTAACGATGTACTGATGTAATAATTCTCATCTTACCTGTTTTTTCCCTTGTTGTGTGACTTGCGGACAGAAATATATATCTCTGATTGATACCTGCAGGAATTACGGTTAATTGCAGTTGTCAACACTGGCCATCCGCTCATAAAATAATGCTTTGTGTCGCTGGTTTTGCGGCGAGTTGTAATTGCTCTTTGAGCGGAGAGAGAGCTAAATTAGAGGAGCCTGTTTTATTGAGGACGGATTCGTTATTCAGTTTGATTTGGTACTTCATTAGCCGGGACACGCTCGCGTGAGACGGCGCAGTCTGCCTGCACTCGCCCGGATCAAATATTCCCCTCAACAGGTTCGACTTTGTTAACAATTTTCGTTAATTGCTTTTCGAAAAGGCTCGCGTGAGGTCGAGTTGCCGCGTCACCTGCCGGCCCCGGCCATGTTAATGAGGCTAATTATAATCATTACGTAAGTGACTAGGTTCCGTTCTTAATATCTCAATTAACCCTAGCGAAAATAGATCCCAGTTAATTTTCCATAATTTACTGCTTCTTTAAAAAAAATAAGTAAGTCTAGTTAAAATAATAATCATTTTCTCATTTACAGCGTATCACCTTGTCTTTGATGTACATAATGTTTTGAAGTTTATGATGTTATTTATTCATTTAACGTCACTTTATGCTGCCGAGGCTAATCGGACAATCCTATAGCGGGAATCTTAAATAGTAGGATGTAATTAGAATAGAGATAGAATATGGACACGGAAACAAGTAATTGACACATTTCATACTCTGAGCCCCCCGTTTATGTTCCTTCCGTAAAACGGCTTCACCAAGAATTGTAATTAATTTCGAGTAATTAATTTTAAGACTAATAAGGCGCACGTTTAAAACAAGCGAATGAATTTTACAACGGTCAAATACCAAGGACCATTAGAAGATATAAAAATGAATGCATCCAAATGGCTAAAATGTTACAGCTGATGAATTTAACTTAGAAAAAAAGCTTGTACCACTGTAATCCTTGAACGAGTCTGGGGTTCAGTACATGGTAGAGACTATACTGTTGTATGGACAACGGTTCTGCAAGGAGGTGACATATCCTAGGTCACGCCTCAGCCGCCAGGTTTTCACCCTATTTTGGGTACCCTATTTTTATAAAATTTTATAGAGGGTGAGTGAGCCCCAGGAGGGTCCTAGAAATATATCTTAGAAGCACTCTGAAATAGTGAAACATCGCATAGTCTCAGGACCTCTACTTCATGTCCCCTGGTATGTCATGGAATAATGTTGATAGCTACGATTATAATATTTTACTTATTATCTTCTTGAGAAGAGACGCAATGAGGATGTATCCTTCCTATCTAGCTCTTCATACTCTTAGTATGTAGTAAGGTTTCCAACTGCTATGGATGGATAGAGATAGGAAGACAAGATGGTGGACCCCACATCTCCAAACTAGCGGCCACAAGTGGTTCCTTATCCTCGCCACTCGAGACTCAGCTCATCTCCGGCGGCCCTCGAGCTGCAGCCGGCTCAATACAGTCCTTTCAGCCCTCCTCCTTGCACTTCGGCTCCATGAGCCCTGCACAAAGATGCAATAAGAACTGCACTGGAGAGCTACTTTGGAAGGGGGAATGAAGCTTGTCGAGTTTTTTTTTTCTTTGTTGGTTTAAGAACGAATGGAATTAGGAATGCCTGAGTAGTGAGACGGAAAGATGTGGTGTGCCTCGCTAGGTTTTCAGGGCATTAGGCGATTATAAATCAAAATTATACCATTAAATATGTAGTCATATACACAATTAAATATGTCAAAATATCAGTTAATTAGAAATATTTGATTTAAGTTGAACTGACCAATATTTTACCTAGTTTTTTGTAAACCTCTTTGTCGTTTTGTTGTTAAATAAATAAAGTAAAATTATCTCTTCATTAAAAAAACAACACAACTAACGTGTAATAAATTTATAAGACTGCAATTTATAATTTATGTAACAAATTTATAAATGTTGTGCGGGTAGTTAATTAGAAAACATAGGAAAGAAATATTGTTGCTGTTGTTTGTTGATGTCTATAGGCATCAACTTCATGGAATATGGTATTCGGATAAGGTTCTAAGTAGAGATAAAATTATTTGTATAATGTAAATAAAAAATTAAAATAAATATTATAAAAAAAGTACTATTAAATCCGAGAAATGAAAAGAGTTATAGTTTTTTTTGTTATTTTCTTTAATTAGTGTCAATATTTATGGAAGCATCCGTTCATTGAATGAACCGTTTACTATGTATACAAAAGCCATGGATGGAAGGACGCCATTAACTGACAATTTAAATTAAATCAGATTAGATTAAGTTCTGTAGCATAAGATTTTCAAGGCCTGTAAGGATCTTTTAGGATATTTTTAGGGAATGTTATTGCGTGATTTGAAGTACTAGCATGATCTCTCTCCTAATTACACCTAGCTAGCCAAAATTTAGGAGTCCGACTGTAGACAAAGTCCGGCTATCCATAGTAGCTAGTAACCTTTTTTATTCAAGGCTTATTCGAAAGTTATTTGTAAAAACCGAGTTCAGAAGGCAAGAAAGTAGAGAACTTCTTATCCGAACCCTGAGATCCAGTTATCTCGAGAGAAGAGGAGTGATTTGGAGCGGGTGAACTATTGCTAACTCAAGTCCCTGATACATCACTTAATTACAAGCCGACTTGGCCTTTGAGGCTAATACTCTTGACAACTCCAGGCGGCGAAGAGTTGAACCTGATTAAGGCATTAGCATACTTGTTCACTTGTACCCTTCCCAGTCGGAGCGGCGGAGCGTATTCAATTTACAACCTCCGCAGCTCCGACAGTGTACGTCGGGGATCGCTAACTCCCAGAACAATATGTCACCTAAAAAATACATGACATTCCGAAACGCAAGGGCTCCATATCCTATGAGATGTTCAGGAGAGAAAAAAGTTATGAGGCTGTGGATCTCTTGTGCATGCATTAATACCAGATGACGCTGAAGGAAGAAATGAAAGGAAGAAGATGAGGAAGAGTAGAATTTCATGTTTTTAAATGCGTGATGTGCCAAGTAATACCCGTTTACATATAAAAGTAAATAGTTTTCCTGAAAAAAGTTAACGATTTTAGCACATAATTATTTTTTTTTACACCAACCCCCTACTCCGTTGAATAGTTAACAGTAGAGATCACCTACGTCATCAGAAATCATATCTCTGCACAATTGTTTGCTTAAAAACGTTAAAGTTTCCACCATATTATAAACTCAATAGCCTTCATGGTACATAATAGTGCAGATGTTTTTTATTATATTGGCCAGCTCTACTGTGATGGAACATTGTTTTTTTGTTTTTTTCATGGCATCGTAGTTTATCAGGTTTAAAAGTTAGAGTTATATTATCCCATTTCTTGCTTACCAGCCTTCCATCATTGTTAAGGTACTTAATGTTGGAATGTTTTTTCTAACTGAAGTTTATGTTTTTTCTCTCTTTCACCAACTTCTTTTCTTGTTATCTCGACAAAATGACATACTAATACTTACGTTGCTTCTAGTAACTTCTTCTTTTATATAATTATTCTTGATTAAAGCATTCTTCTATATTATCAACTTATCATTTATGATTATGGTTACCAAATGGCGGACATGTTATAAGGATTCCTTTGTAATTGTATTTCGTTCCATCCATTTCAACGAACGTGTGTTGCATCTCCCATCGCTATACATCACCTGCTACGTTCCCCCCGAAGAGATCGGAGACCTAGGGACTCCCGACACTGCCAATATCGCGGAACCCTCTGGAGAATCAAATTTACAGCGCCCTCCCCTGGTATTGTCCTCTCAAAGGCCGGTCATCCATTATTCATGTTAGCTCCTAATAGAGTCAATACGGCCTCGCGCTATATCCAAGCTTACAAATAGACTTGTCTTTTTGTTAGCGTTTGGTTGTTATGTCAGGTGTCTGTATGGAGTTAGTTCGTTGTGGTGAGTGTTGTCAGTGTCTCAAACAGTCCATCTGTCTTTCCTTTGACATTGCATTCGATAAAACAAAATCTTTACCTCAAGGTAACTTTCTGTTTTTAATTTTTCTAAGGACTAAAAAGGAAACTATTGATGGATTTTAAAACAATAATTATTATTTTTTATTACCAACATAAAAAACAATTCTAAAATATTAATAAACTAGCTGACCCGGCCACACGTTGCTGTTATAATAGTATTAAAAAATATTAGTTGAAAACACGTATTAAATAGATTTTTGATTTTACATTTTATACATCTTATATCTAACTATATTATATAATATACAACACTCATAACTGATAAAATATAGATATGAGTTTAATGAATGGGGTATATAATGTTTGATTTTTAATTATGGATTTTAATATTATATTAAATTATAAATATTTATTTCAATTTAATTGATGGCTAATCGATGCAAAATATTTTTTGTTAATCAGTCCGTTGCTAATATAAATATATTAGCTGATTTACTAATACGTGAGCATGCAACATATAATTGCCATGGAAAAAACATGGATATTTTAAGTCCAAACCGCAAATGGACATTGTCTGGCCTTGAGACCTGTTGACGGGTATAGCAAAACCCAAGCATATATCAATTTGAAGTCTTTTGAACGGTATTATGGGTTTTGATGGTATTATTGAAATACGTTCCAACACTACGATTTCTTCTTTAAAGATTCCAGTCAACATGGCTGCTTCAATAACAATTCCAGTAATATTTTGTATGACCGAACCTGTACCATTTCATAATTTAGGTGGATTCAAATTACGCAGAAGAATAATAGGTGAACCATTATTCAACCGAAGATTGTGTGGTGGCATTCCTGGTATATCGAGAGAATTTAAAAATTCAGTTGGATAATTTACAGCTTGGTTTTCATCAACAATATTATTGATGGATTTAAAGGGCATTAGATCACCTGGTAACAACAGTAGTATTAAAAAGTTAATTTCGTCAACATCAGCATTCTTCGCTGTCAAAATAACACAATTACTGAGCCAATTATGGTTCATGTAATAATTTAGTACATCCAGGAAGACACTCCTAATGAATTCATCTTTTAAATCAAAAATAACATAAAATTAGAAAAAACAGTTGGTAGAAACCTTCTCTAGAGTATACTGAACTACTTCCCAAAGTTTATGGGGGAGCAATGGGGCACGTGCCCCCTCTGCCAGTTTTTTGTGTTTTGTTGAGAATCCATTATATTACATAACTAAAGGAAAATCAGAAACTTAGCATCTTGAAATTTGCAGACAGCTTTTTTGTATAATTTAAGAAACTAATTTGGATAATTCCACCCCAAGGGTTTCCCCTTTAATATAATAGGGGATACAAAATTGTATTGCATAGTTTTGAAGTTACGCATCTGAAATTTTGACTTATAGTTAAAAAAAAAATTAAATTATTTATTTAAAATGATCTTTCACGAAATTTTATGTGGCAGACCAAATTCCACGGGCAAAAGCTAGAAATGCATAAAGGACAAACACACATTCATTCATTTATATTTATATAGATAAGATTCCGGATATTTAATACATTATAGAACTGAACTCAGATTCTTTTTGGCCTACAGAGCTGCCGTTGGGCTCAAATTTTAGGAAAGCAAATCTTCTTTAAAAAAGTTCCATTACGATTTTTTTCCAAAAACGCACCGATTAGGAGATACAGGCCAAAAACTGAAATAACTCCGAAAATTTCAGGGTTTTCGGTCGTTAATTGAAATAAAATATAGTCTATATTTTAATTTAGACAATGTTACGCATCTGTGCCGAATTTCATTAAAATCGGTCCAGTAGTTTCGGAGATTAGCCCGGACAAACATCGTGACAGATTTTTATTAAATATATAGATAAGATTCCGGTCATTTGATACATGATAGGACTGAACTCAGGTTCTATTAGACATACAGAGCTGCGGTTGGGCTCAAATTGTAGTATATTAAATCTTATTTAAAAAAGTTCGATTACGTTTTTTTCCTAAAACGCACCGATCAGAAGATACAGTCCAAAAACTGAAATAACTCCAAAAATTTCATGGTTTTCGGTCGTTAATCGAAATAAAATATAGCCTATATTTTAAGTTGGACAATGTTACGCATCTGTGCCGAATTTCATTAAAATCGGTCCAGTAGTTTAGGAGTCCATCGCGGGCAAACAACGTGACACGTAATTTATATATTTTAAGCTTATAATTTTAAATTTTAAAATGAATGAACGCGATTTCTGTCTGGAATGTACAGCGGCTAAGTTGCTATTCTTGAGGTTGCGCGATCAAATCCGTCTGTGACAGAAAAATTATTTAACATCCGCGGATGGACCTTCTGTGCTCTACATAATCTCCTGGGCTCACCATTTTCTTCAGATGGGCACCCTTCGTTGAGAGTAAAGGCTGACGGTTGAGCGTCCTACAAATCATCTCTTAGTCCAACCATTCTCAGAGAAACAGCACAGTCCCTACCACGTACTGAACTCATGACCCTTCATGGATTTTAGTGGTCTATATTTGTTCAGGATTATATCCTTATATCTTATTGCTATCCTATGATCAAATGAAGGGAACGAGTTTAATCAGTCTGTAGATCTTTGAGTTGCTGTGATGTAGGCCCCGATTTCGAATAGGGCTGCGGTTGATATATTAGTTATTCTAATAATAGCCATACATGGACCCTCTGGGTTCTACAGACCCTTCTGTGAATCATTCAGCCTTTATAAACTGGATCTCTATCATCCTTCAATTGGGGAAACCATACTGTTGAGTACTATCTCGGCCAAATCGTTCCGCGACACAACCGTTGAATTAAAAATAGTACAAACTCTACCACATACTAAACGTTTTTGTAGAAAACAGAACTAAAAATTTGAATATGAGTATAAACATTTTTTTTTTTAAAACTAAAGAAATCGCTTCAATAGGAAACAATACTAAAAAGTATAAAATATTTTTCAATATATTTTTATCTTGAAAAGAAAAGATTTGTCCTGGCCAGGAGTAGTGTCATTAGTAGTGTAAGTAGTGTCATTATGAAAATCCGCACCATGTTTCCTTTACGATATATTGAATTTTATTGTTTTCCACTCTATTCTTACTTTAAAAGTTGTGAAAGTTATTTACTTCATACTATGCTTTAAATAAGTATGCTGCTTAGGTATATAGGTTATGCAAAAAACATATCCTATCAGCTCATGAGTTATCGCTTTTAGGCATTGCGTGCCATAATTCTCGTAAGACCTATTATAATGAATTCGAACGAATATAGTCCACCTAGAGCCCACGTAAAAGTGAACATGCGACGCGCCACCACGTACTCTTATTTCGCCAAGGATACTCCACACTATCGGAATAAGTCTTCTTTGGAGTCCGTTATTCTAGGATCGCTCTAGAGGATGGCTCGGAGCTGGAGTAATCATCTTGTTGATTGGATCAAGTGATGCCTCAATATAACGAGATCTGATGAACTGAAACGGGTTTTGGAGTTCCGTTTCAATTTAGTTAATTGTTTCTAAAACGGCAAAACGACTGTAAATATTTCTCGTGAAAGATATACATAGTATAGATAGGAATACGGCTGAATTCAAGTAGTCCACATTCCACCTGCAGTTATGCAAGTTATAACTATTATTACCATCAGCAACTTTTTATGATTGTCATAAAGTGATTATCTAATTTCTAACATATTTCTTGAAGGGATGTACGCAATCACATCCTTTCGTTAAATTCATGACGATGTTTAGAATTTGAATTGGCGTAAAGCACCTAAGAACATAGCCCATATCAATAGGTCCTGTAATCACTTAACGAAAATTTATAAGTATAGAAATCTTTTACTTCTAAATTTATTTTAGAATTTATGAAATAATGTTAAGTTACATTAAAAAAAAAAGTTAGTAAAGTTAAAAAAAAATGGAATAAATAATTAATCAACAACTCAAGGTACTAACAAAGCAACCTAAATGCAGTAAGAGTTCTAAATTTTCCATAACCAGATTTTATTAAGATAGAGATCTTTAACGGGTACCTGACACCGCAAAGGCTTAGAACCTCAATGATACGTCCCTTCCGAAGAACGGCATAAGCCAGTATTTTTACTCCCTTTAAAAAAATATTTGTAGTTATGGCAGCCAACTAAACTGAAAATATATTATGAAGATTTGTGAATCAATTAAGAAAATCATAACTGTTTTATATATTTATATATATATATATATATATATATATATATATATATATATATATATATATATATATATTATAACATAAACCATATATTATACATACGTTACATATTATATATAATATATAACGTATGGTCGTTACATTTTTTGTTTGGTGAAGAGGTTACTTAGCTCTTAATTACAAAAAAAATAAGATTTCAGGTTTTCTATAATTATATTAATTTAATTTAATTTAACTATTAATTATAGATATTACAATGTATGTAGAATTTAAATAATTTCATGTATGAGAGGAAAATAGTCGACTGGATGATAAAATGTAGAAGGGAGATCGTTGGGGGGTGCAGTAAAAAAAAACACTAAATAGGTACTAGACTTATATATATATATATATATATATATATATATATATATATATATATATATATATATATATATATAATTTATATAATTTAGTGTTGTTTTTTTTACTGCACCCCCAAACTCTCTCCGTTCTACATTAAATAATTTCAATTAATTTCTTTAAATTTTTTTACAGAGTTTCTGAATCTTTCGATCTATTTAATTTAAACCAACAAATATATAACAGTTACATCATCAATGCATAACATATATGCTTGGTAAATGATGATTGTTTTGTAAATAAAATCGGAGCGTAAAAAAACAAACAGTTTTCAATTTGCACTAAATTACATGTGTTCGCCCTTGGCATTTTCTTGTGGTGAACTAAAGTTGTCAATCCAATATTCTTCAGCAAGGTTTAGTCTTATTATTCAACAATGATAGAATTTTCTGACTCGAAGATCATCTCAAATAAAAAAAGGAAAAAAAAAAAGAAAAGGAATATTTTCATACATGTTTCGTAACCCTAAAACGTGGTTAATTGTATATATGGTGATTTTATGCTTGTTTATTCATTGATACATTTAAAATTTTGCTCAAATGAGCCAAAAACGGGTATGCAGAATTGTTTTCTTTGCTGAAATACGCAATTAGTAGTTTTAGTAGAAATCATTCATTCCCCATTTATAAACCTTATTATAGACCTCATTATTTCTCATTTCTTTGTCATTGGCTATGATTGAAACCTCTAAATTCTCATATATTTTGACAACCTGTCCTGACTAAATGCTTAAACTGTGTTTTGAGAAACTTTTCCAATTATCACACTTAATTACTGTAAAATATATTACTCTCTGAACTGTAACATCGTAGATGCTGTAATTATTCCTAAGACATCGATTTGATTATATTGACAAGGAAGGCACGCTGAACATGTTTTTACCGTGTGGTTAAATTAAAGGTGAGGCAAGGTTTTACCCACTTTATAGAGGACAGGTGAGCCCCAGGTGGTCTGATGATTTCTTAGGCCCCATTCGCTGCTGTTAAATAATTTATCTGCCAAAGCCAGATTTGAACCCTGATTTTTTTATATAATAGAGAGACATATCATTTAATCTCTAGTAGTTATACTAACGGTCGACTAACACATACAAACATTTCCAAGAAAAATTACACTGACTTCCAAACCCACTGATACAAGTGGCCACGACTCTCATCCCTGAGTACACAACGAGAAGACTAAAAAGAAGTGGATGAGGTATCTTCTATCATAAGAGTATTCAATAAAGCCACGGGAGAGGTTCAACTGTGTACTGTTCTTATTCATGCCTCTCGTGTTATTTTATATAACAGTCTGTCGATTAGTTTTTTTTTTCGCTGGTTTGGATAGATATATAAATAGAAACAAATGAAAATGTCCCGTAGTTGTAGAAATTATTTTATCTTGTTTATCCTTAACCGCATATATCGATTTCAAATCCATTTTTCATACCGTATTTGAAGAAAATGGAATAATGCATTTGGTCGTGAATGACAAACTGATCTCTGATTTGGCGAATCCAATTAATCGATTGCCGTCTAGTTCAGAATCGAAAAATAATAGCATATCCATACTTCGTTTTTCCTTAATTCAAGGAATATATATGAGGAGTGTCGTTTGAGTTCATAGTCGTATACAAACCAAATTTCGATCGTTTGGAACAAGAAAAACGGGACCTCGTTTTCTACAGTACGAAAAGAGAACACCAGGTAACCTTGCGATGCCGAGACGACTCTAGGTCAGATGATGTAAAAATAGGATCAAAAGAAGACAAAAGATAGATAAGGAGAAAGGAGGGCGTAGCATGACAATTAAAACATTGTAAGGAAGAAGAGAGAGTCTTCAAGAATAGAGCCATTAACTCTATGAAGATTTTATCGCCCACTTTAATTTAGAGTTATTTGTTTTCCCGCGGGGCTATCTCGGATATTCAATGAAGGCGGCACCCATTGTGTCAAGTTATTGTTTGCTGGGGGTTGCCTTAGGCCTTATATTGGCTCGCTTGTCTGGGTTCGAACCTCGTGCAATGGTTGGACATGTTTTGGCCTACCTAAGGTCTCATCTCAGACTAGATAACTGGGCAAACTGATGATACGTTAAGAAGATGGGTGTATTAATTAACAATGTAGTAATATTATTAATAATTTGCAATACTTTTAATCAGTAGCTAAAATAACAGTCTATTTTTAAAATTGATTTATTATAATTTGGTATTTTGTATTATTCAATGGAATGTTGCATAACAATGCAACAAATAAAATATAATGAATGACTTCTAATATCATGGGTTAAGGCTAGTAGAGAAACTACCTAATGATACATACATACATGGCTGGCTCTACATCCCGTCACCGAGACTGGGCCTCCCCCAAAAGCCTTCGCCAGTCAATAGGATCAGCTGCAGCAGCTCTCCAGTTTCGCACTCCCAGCAGAGCCCGTGCGTCCGATGTCACTGAGCCCTCCCATCTGACATTTGGCCTGCCAACCCTTCTTTGTCCATGCATCCCTCCGGACAGCATCCTTCCGGGCATCGCCGAATCATCCATACGTGCAATGTGCCCTGCCCATCGAAGTCGTCCTATCTTGATGAACTCGACCAAGTCCGTATCCTTATAAAGGGCGGCTAGTTCAGCATTTCTCCTTCTTCTCCAAATTCCATCCTCTCTAACAGGGCCAAAAATCCTTCTCAAGATCAGTCTCTCGACGATCAGAAGTCTACTTTCATCTTGCTTCTTAAAGGCCCACGCTTCCGATCCATAAGTTAAAACAGGGCGGACCAAGGTTTTGTAGATAGTGATCTTGATCCTGTTATAGAGGAATCTGCTTCCAAAATGCTTCACGAGGGCGAAGTAGCACCGTCTCACCGCTGCTATCATCCTGTTGACTTCTCGAGAGATGTCGTTTCCAGAGTTGATCTCAGACCCGAGGTAGACAAAGCTGCTTACCTTTTCAAAATTATATGGTCCAGCCTCAAAAGTACAGTTTCCTAGTTCATCTCCTCCGACTCTCATATACTTGGTTTTAGCTTCATTAATGTGCAACCCAAGTTTCTTTGCTGCATCTTCTATGGACAAAAATGCTTCTCGTAATGCACGTAGTGATAGTACTCAAGTAAATTAACTTAAATGGTTACGAGGCCTTATTTTCATACGCCTCGAAGGATTAACTCGAATTGATGAGGCAGATAGAGTGAAAACTAGTGGGTTTTAGTGGGAATAAAGTTTGTGTTGAAAGGGTTAATATCGGGTTCTGGATCATTGAGATCGTTATGGATGAAGTTATATGTAACAAAGTAAAGATCATTAAGGATTTTGCCTAGTAAGAATTGAAGAAGTCTGAAACGGTGAATGGCAGTTTTTAATTTCGAAAATTTCTTTAAATATTTCCTTTGTAAATATTTACCTGTGAATGTGAATTCCTTTTCACCCTTTTCCCTTCGTTTTGACCAACTATTGACAATTTGACTACGTGTCAATTTCAATTCCTTCTCATTTAATATTAATTATATCCACAATTTAATGGAATTCTGAAATATTACACCGTTTGATTTCCGGAAAATAATGTAATTTTGTGCATATCACTTCCGGCTGCCTTGTTTGAATTGATCCAATTAGATTAATGAGCTGAAATAGAGCCAATTATTTGGTCTTTTCAATATTATTATTAAGAGGTATTGATACTATTAAAATTGTTAAAGGATTAAAAATCGTTTTCTCCCGACGTTTTGTTATCCTTCTTCGATGGCGCTACAACCTGTAAAGAATCATGGCCTCCCTTAGGATGAGCCTCCAGTCTTCTCTACTCTTTGCTGTTGCTTTCCAATTTCTCATCTCTTGCATTTTTTGCCGGACAATCACACAAGGTAGGGAACATCTAACCATGTTTCTGCGTCCAAAACTCTTTTTATCAGCAATGAGCAAAGTGCCCTGGTCAGTTCAGGCTTTCGGATTTTATAAACTGCATAATTTCCTTTCATTATATAGATAAATAAGTTCTGCGTTTTTTTTTCTAATTCTCCCTACATTTTGTCCCTCAGAATCTTCCTTTTAAATCTCATTCTTATTTGTTTTATGTATTTTATATAAAAAATACTGTTATAATATTGTTGTTCCCATATTCTATTTCTCGATGTAGTAGTTTTATTACTATCGATGAAGTACTATATTCTACTACTCCTCAATAATTGCAATATAGTAGGGTACAAGGCAACACAATAATAATAATAATAATAAGCAGTTCAGAACTATTTATTTACAGGGGCTTTGGAAAAAAAAACAACAACTCAATAATGGAGGAAATCGAACCTCTTGGTAATTTTAATTTCTCCATTTCTTCTCTTCACTACTCGTTGTGAATTCTCTCCATCATCACAACGTGACAGCTGTAGGAATTAAGAAATATGGGATCGCGTGAGGGAAATTGGAAGGCAACTGATGGAAATCATTTACAGTGAAGCCTTTTAGCTTGTGACATTTTGTAAAATGTCGGGTTGTGCCTGAGCGGTAAGAGAACCGCTTCGGTTATCGAGTGGCTATTTACTATAACAGCAGAACTGGGTCACACGCGGTTACATTATTCAGTAACCGTTACCGGGGATGGTTAGTGTCCGGAACCCGACCCTTAAGCGGTCGCCTAATGTCCATTATTGACCATCCGGGGATGGAGCTGTCCGCTCATGTTCGATCCCTGTGGAAACGAAAGACCCAACCTTGGAACCTTAATGGGAGGGATTATCATACTCGGAGATAGCGCACATATCTCCATTTCCTCAGGCCATCCTTCTCCAGCATGATATTGCTCAATTAAAGAGGATTCGTTTTTGAGGGAGAGATGAAATATTGCGAGAGATTTGATCGAATATTCAGATTAGGTTGCCGATAACCGTTGTGCCCGATCCTAACAAGAGTCTTTATTAAGCCCCTGAGTAATAGCTCGAGGCTACTGATGGAGCGTATTGGATACCTGGTGTGGTAATGGAGTTACCAAGGGACCGTTAAAGAAGAGCGTGTTCATTGACAGTAGTGTTGTTTGTAGAAGACTTTGTATTATCTGCAGGCAGTACGAAGGTACATCTTTAAATAAACACCTTCAGAAATGGCTGCAGAGAGAAATAGGTGTAAACAAGTTTGGTCTTTATTACTAGTTGTCTGGCCAGTACTATAATTGCTGACATTTCTTAACTCTGAATCATTCCTGAAGGACTATAGGCAATGACTATACTCAAGTAATAAAGGTAAAGTAGTAATAAATGACAATACTCAAGTAATAACTGACATTATTAAAAAATTCAATATGTAGTAACGGTTCTCCATGGAAAATTAAGTTAATAAAATTGCACATACTCATAAGTATAATTTGTTTTTTATTGTGCCTGATGTTTTGGATTATTGTTTAGTCATCATCAGAACAGAGGAATGCAGAGTCTAGGTGCAATTATTGTTAGTATTTTTTTGAAGTTCAAGGGCAATGTAACAAGAATTAAAGAACTGTACAACAAAGAAATAAGCAATCTTCCCTTGTTGGTTTTTTTGTTTGTTTTTGTTTCTTCTTAAGTTTTCCTGTTTGATGACGGTCTATTCCAGATTCATACAGTCACATTTGAATGCCTTTAATATTTGCTATTAAATTTAATATTAAATGATACACAAAACTAGTTTTCCTTAAAATAGATACCTTTTGATTTTGCTAATTACCTAAATTTAAACGGGGGACATCAAAAAAATAAATAAAAAAAACCTCCTATTTACGTAGAATGTTGTCATGATTTCATTGAACCCAAAAGAATATTAAAGTCTTTGGGCTTTCAAAAATTTTAGTCAAATGCCTTATTTTTCATATGAGTTTTTTGCCATGCTCTTTAAGCGATTGAACTTATCGGTCTGATTTGGTACCTCTGTTAATTCATTTAACCTCGCTTTATGCTGCTATAGCTAATCGGATGATACTGAAGCGGGAGTCTTTTGTTCTAATTGTCCAGATTCAATCACGATAACGATCTTGATCGAGTCTGATACTCATATTACGCCTCTTCCATAGGATGCTTGGCATACATGACCAAGTATTTTTACTCCCTTTTAAAAAATCCTAGTGCCACCAGCCGAATCAGCTACCTTGGAGTTGGTAATGAGTTATCGAATCCATAACCTCGTATTTTTACTATTATTGATCTCGGCAAAGTCTTAATAAGGAAAATCTCGTTTCTAATTCCGAAGCTGAGTCAATTAGGCTTATGAAGACATAATAGATTCGTTAATATTCTCTCGAAAGGTGAATTATTGAGGTCTGTTTTATATTCCATTCCAGCTGGGCCAATTAAGGAAGACATTGTTAATTACCGAGGAGTTGATTGGGATGTGTATCGCCGTGGATATGATTGTATTAAGGAATCCCTCACGATATATTCATTAGTATTGATCCCTATGAGGTCGGCTCCTTCATTTAGGACTCATCTTGTTGACGTCTTATTCATGGTCTGTAGGGCTCAAATACTCTATTGAGGCTGCCCAATGTTTGTTTTTCGCTTCCGTTCAAATAGTTTAAAACCTGTATCTATATACTTGTAAAATATTTGCTTATAAATATTCCAATTGGTTTTATAAGGAAACCGTAGTGTAATTTTTACATTATCTTAAATAAACAAATAATTGCAATGTAACAATGGACAAGGGACAACCGATTGCAGGGAGCTGAGTTGGCTAAGATCATGCTCAGCCGCCGAGTTTCCCCATAATTAGAGGTACCCACATTACAGAAGCTGGATGGGCCAGAGAAAAATCTGGCTCACAAGCTCTATCTGTGGCTACTAAAATTTTAAATATCGGACTGGTCACTTCTTTGCACCGCAGTTGTTAGCACTCAGTGTACAGTATACTCAGTTTAAACAGTATAAAACTATACAGTTTATACTAAATAATAACTATACTCTATCATGTACTTAACCCAAGACTTGCATGAGTTGCATTGGTACCGCGTTTTCTCTTTGTAGCAACGTTTCGGTACTTATAGTTCAAATTTAGGAATATTTAGGAAATTATTAATATATTTATTGATTGAATGAAGAATCTCAAAAAGGTATACTATAAACATCCGAGAAAAATACGCTGAACCGTTGACCAGCCCCTATTACAGTAGGTACTAAACGTTTTATTAAAGGTACCCTGATATTATTATAGATTCGAAGTTCAGTTGGAATATATTTTATTCCCTCCTAATGAGCCTATTTAAAGTAGCCGTTCACGGGTTGTAGTGGTTTAGGTTTATTTCTTTTTTTAGAGACTGTACGGTAATGTACTGTTGGACAACGGTTGTGCAGGGAGGTGATTTGATCTAGATCACGCTCGACAGCCAGATTCCTCCCTTATTTTGGGTACCCACTTTATACAGGCTGGGTGAGCCCCAGGAGGGTATTTTCCATAAGATTCATCTCCGGCAGCTAATAGATTAAATAAAAGTCTGGCAGTGAGCGGGATTTGAAACTAGTATATTCGGGATGACCATGCAGCACTCTACAACTGAGCCACTCCGCTCCCTGTTGTAAATACGTATATACTGAACAGAAAATATGTTTTGATATATCCTGAGAAGTTACATAGTTTTATAAACAGCGTTCGGAATGACATAGCAGCAATCTGGAAGGGGCGAGGGATAGCGGACAAATTGGTGTTGAGGAAGTTAGCCCATGATTAGACGCCTTGATGGTGTTTGGTCAGGTCCCAGCCAATCAGCGCTCTCCTTAGCTCTATCTCCTGTTCGGGGTCAGTCTTAACTTAGTTCAGCTTATAATGTCTCTACTGCCCACCCCAGTTCCATATTTTATCACTCATCTTTTACTTATTTTAGAACCAATATTAAAGAAGAAAAATTATTCACTGCTCTTTGGTAATTTTCAACCTAGTCTCCATTTCTCAGTTAACAGTGCTTATTACAATAAACTGTATAGCCTTAAATATTCCGTGCTTAGATTTCCCTCATATTTAGGTGAGAAAAGTTCTTCAAGCTGATGTCATATTATTCCCGTTGGTTACTGTCCAGTTTTTCAAACAGTGGTTTAGTACTGAATAACATTCTTTAAATGTTCTCAGTCACCATTTTTCTTTTGGATTACATAGATGTACGTAGTATTTAAAAGGGATAATCCTTCTTCAACGTTAAAGATGTAATTCTTTAGAAAAACATTTGCCCAATAATTATCACAGTAGTAACACGGATTTAGTGAAATGGATGGAAAAGTCTAGACCTTACCAAGTTAGTGTAACGTTCCAACACCATTATTATTTTGAAGTGATCAGTTGTCTGCAGTTGTCTTTGGATTATCCTTTAGAACATGGTGGTTTTTATTCCATTATCCTTTTTAACATTTTCATTATCCTTGAGGCTAATCAAGTTGTTTGCATGGATATTAACTGTTACGAGCCTTGTGTGGAAAATTGAGGAGAGAATAATGTTTTTTAATTAAATAGTAATCACTGAAAAATAGTCACGTTAGTTACCCCAATAGTTGGAAAATTACTTTTTTTTTCTAATGACCAAAATAACCTCATTTCATATACCGTTTTTTTTTTTTGTAGTTGTCCATTTATTATAATTTTTCATAATGAACAATTATAAACATTTAAAATTATTTATTTGAAACATAATTAAATATAATGGCGGTTTAATTTGTTTAATGATAATATTTCATTACTTTTAATTGCTAAATATTTCTTTTCATGAATTATGTATCGAAACGCAACACAAAAATACATGAGAAGCGGAGAGAATCCTACTAAATTAATTTTTTCTATTTTATTTATTTAATTTTTTACTCAAGACCTGTTTTACTCCCGCTGGCAAACTGGTGAAGACAGACAGCTGACATAAGGTTCCGCTACTCGCCAGGAGAACCGGTCTTCGTCTAGCTTCCACACTAACGGTGAGATAGTTGCAAAATATACGTTATAGATGTATATGCGTGTGTGTGTGTGTGTGTGTATGTGTGTGCGCGTGTGTATCGACCTTTCTTCTCGCCTTATATTTATATATTATTATATATATTTTTTCCTTACTTCTGCCTATTCTTTTCCAGAATCATATCCTTCTTATACCCCTTCTTCTGTTACATATTTCCATTTAGCCGCAACGGTATCTTGTGATTGAGGCAGCAATCTCTGTCGTTCGGAATGCCGCTCCGACGAGGGATCGCATACTTACAGCAATTTGTTTCGTCTGGAGGATCTTTAATAACATTCTGATTTATTGCTTTTCTTTCCGGTAGCGTATTTCAATGTTTGAGTTTTTCTTTTTCTGAAAAGGGAGAAAAAAACAATCTGATTATTATGGCAATCGCTCTTTTACATTCTTTAAATATTTTTCTGCTTATTACTTAAGGTTTATACTCCGGAATGCAGAATTTCATAATTATATTAAAGACAAATATATTTTTATTTATATTTGTATTTATTGCTCATCAATTTTATTTTTAGTATTCTGTCAGTTGGATGTTTCTTGAGGAATTTTACGTTAAATTGTTGAAATTCTATTTTCTTCTTATTTTTTTTTAAAGCTTTTAGTTCTAAGGTGCCTACTTTTTTTTTTTTTAATAATCGTAGTCCAAACCATCAGCAAATGACGCAAAAGGACTTTGTTGACGGCTACATTAAAAACATCACTATTTGCATCATAATAATTAATATTCATAATCTAGTAGATGCAATCTTACCGATAAATTATTTTTTTTTAAATCTTTTAATTCTTTAAGACAATTTCTTCGGAGAATAACAATTGTTTTTCTACTTTACTACAGCTAAATAAATATTTAATTTTAGTAAATCGATATGATAAAAAAAAAATAGTTTATTTATGTGAATTAAGAAAGCATTTTTATGATACTTTAATAAAGCCATGATAGTTTTTCGACACCCAAGAACATATTAGTTGAAAAAATCGTGCATTTAGTAAAAATCGCTTGATTACTATGACTAATCAGTTATAACGTTCATTTTACATCATATATGTTCTTATATTTCATAAAAAATAATACATATTTTATTTTATGGTTGTACCTTAACGAAAATGCATGCCGTCTTATCTACGACTATCACCCAACATCATGTTTCTCCGAACCATGAAATATTCTCCTTATTTGCATCTCTTATCATTCTCTCCACGAGAATCAGCCTCAATACTCTTTGAATAAGTCAAAACAACGTTATGGGACTAAAAACAGCAAATAAAGTTGGTTTTTCGCACGATTGTGTTTCAGCCAATGAGCGAATTCGGGAACTATATCCTGGCAATGACAGGACTGCACTGACCAATCCTGGGGTCAGTCACTGCTGTTTTTTATAGTGAACTATGCCTGGTACATAATATATATTTTCTTATATATTACATCATTTAGAAAATGGCGTGGTCATTAATAATTTTAATTTGGAAAAAAAAAGTAATTTGTCTTTGTAATAATTCCAGAAAGTCCATAGAATTTAAGAAGAATTATGACAAGCGGTAGTCACCGTGTTTTGTTTCTTAGTTTTCCTTATTAATATAAGCTCATTGTAAGTGGTAATGTGTAAAAATAATATTTTCATGGTTTATAAAAAAAAAATTCATCTAATCTAATGGTGAATAGATTAAATTCTTGACTCCAGAGTAGACGAGGAAGCTGCCAGCCAGTGTCCTGAATCTGACAATGGAAGAGGAGCTGGTTAGTTTGATGGATGATCGTCAGATAGCGTGGATAGCCTTTCACATCCGCATCCCATCTCTTGATATCTGGGTCCGAGCCTTCTCAGGCAACGAGAGGTATGTTGCGTAATCGTGAAGGTATAAACCTTTTTTATCGTCTCCCTTTAGATTTCATGGAACTATCTGCTTAGGATATATCGCTATTCTTACATAGCCTTAGTGTGAGCGCCTCCTTATATATATATCCTCAGCTTATTCTCTATCGTACTGGACAGGCAATTAAAACGCGTGCACACACTCACAAACCAGAAATTATTAAAAAATATGTAATAAGGTTTAGAGATATTTTTACTGATGATAGTTGCCTATTTCCCTCCACTTTTGTTGGCGGACAAACCTTAATCTTCTAGATCAACACAATCCACCCACACCCTCCCTCCCAACATTAGAACCAACGGCGATGCTGTTGCCTCAATTTTATTTAAAGGGTCCGTATCACGCGATTCCGCTATTGGCATCCTCCTCAATTCTTCTCCAGAATCATATTTTTTTCGGCCAAACTATTCTACGCAGCTTTCGTACATCCTACGATATTACATGGTAGGATTCCATTGTTAGCAACCAATTGTGTTGTAGTAGAAGAGTTTGTTCTTTAAATCTTAATTCATTAATCTAAAAAAAAAAAAATTGAAAATTAAAAGCATACATTATGTAAATTTTAGTGAGTCTTATTGCTTATTTTTAGGTTGATACTTCTGACCATACAATTAGACATCTCATATCATTTTTATGCAATCCCCATATATAAACCTTAAAAAATTATAAAATTAATTAATACATTCAACCATTATAAATATAAAAATATTTAGTATCCCTAATTATTCATTTTTCTTTTGTTACAGGTGAGTCTGCTCTTGATATCAATACAATTTATTCAAATGAATCAAGGTTAGTGATTTGCGTTTTTTAAGCTCCCAAATTCAAGTTAATTATTTAGTTAGAAAAGTAATTTAAAATTTGTATTTCTTATTCGTTATTTGTTTATTATTTTCTATTATGAAACTACAATTGAAATTAAATTTGTTAAATACATATTTTATCACTTCTTTTTTTTTTTTTAAATATACTTGGGTTTTTATTAATGCCCAAATTTATGTCCAATCTTGAGTGGGAAAAATGGAGAGCGGGTAGAGTGCTAATTATTACGTTGAAGTTTCCGGGTTCAAATCTTTCTGTGACAGATTAATTATTAAATCTGTTATCAGACACGGATGAATCCTGTGGATCTACAGACCTTCTTAGCTTACCCAGTCTCTATAAGGTTGGTACCCTTGAAGTAAAAACCTGGTGGTTGAGATTGATGTCCTAAAACACTAAATTACTTCCCTGTAGAACCGTTGTCTTAAAAACAAATCAGTCTCTTTCATGTACTTGGCCCATACCCCTTCGCGGGATATAGTGACTCGTTAGTCAATTGGAAAAATCTCCTACGTATACGCAATTTTAATTTGGTATAAATATATATAGACATAGATATTTGATAGATATAGATATATTGGGGTGATAAAAAAATAAGATATACGAGACTCGTACTAGTTTTCTAAGGATTTTATCTTCCTTCCTATGGCTATTAGCTTGGTCGATGCAATGTTTTTTTTATAATTATTACTTCATTTTCCAAGTTGTAATCGCTTGCATTGCTAATGTGTAATAGTTCAAATGAGTTTGGAGTGTACTCAGTCGAAAAGGACTTGAGAAATTCCGTCCCAAATGTATTCCAATTCTATTCCATCCTCCCAAATAAAGAAATAATTACACAACGGTTGTAAATTTGAATTTGACGACGTTCCGAAAAGAAACAGTGGTGTTATTCAGATGCCATCTCCTGGAACATGGTGGGTGTATCCTCAGTTGTAAAAGTGCACTAAACAGAAAATAGGTTAGTGGCTGTGTCTGTCTTGTATGTTATTTGTCCTCAGGGTTCATGTCTCGGTTTTGCAATCATTTGATTAAGGCAGCTGCTTGTAAATCTCCCTGGTTATGGGGCCTGTATTCCTTTCCTTGTAAGTTGGCTATATTAGCTCTTGTTTACTGAGCTCTGTCGCAATGTAATAAATTTATAGATGATTGGAGTAATGAATTAAACTTTTCCGTTTGAGTTGTGTCTTTGGAATCGCTCAATGACGTTAGCTCCTTTATTAATCAGTATTTATAATTCCGAATCGTACTAATGACAGATGGACATTAATTATAAATCCATACTATTGCCACATCTTTATTAAACTTGAAACTCAAGGAAACTTAAAGCTACTTAGTTTCAATTTTGTTCAGTTTAGCACTTTAATGTTTAAAACTTGGGACTGTTACAATACTTTAACTGCTCCACGTCTTGTGGTCTATGAGTAAAAAAAAAAAATCAATTTTTGGAGTGATGAGGAACAATTGGAATTGTATTACACTACTCGAAAATCCAAAATTTAACCTGATTGATTGATGGAAACCTGATTGATAAGGGCAGATCATTTTCATACTTAGTTGTCATATCCAACGTTATTCCGCGTTAGAATTGAAGTGAAAAGAAAGTCTACGGCCACATTATTAATACTATCTAATTAATAAAAAGCCGTTTTTAGTTTTTGTAGACAATCACAAAATGGACCTTTGGAATTTACTAAATAGTTTATAATTTTATTAATACTAATGTTAACATGAAAAACATATTCTATTCTATTCTAGAGAATTATTTTTTTTTATTAATATTTTATTAATAAACTGACTTTATTATTAACATTAATAATTATATGAAATGAATAACGGCTTTTAGAATTATTTCTAAAGTAATCAAATTCCCCTTATCATTTGCAGTTGAAGAATAGCTCAGCTTTGTCTATTTTTATAATCAATTATTAATAATAGTTATTACCATCAGTATGAAAAAAGTTCTACCAACAGATGAACTATATCCAGTAAATAATAATTATTAAAATTACAATAATACAAAAAAAAAAACCTTTATTACTACAACCCATTTTATAGAGGCTGGGCTAGCACCAGGTTGTCGGCAGATTAAATAATTTATCTACCACAACCAGACGAGATTCCATGATCTTCAGCATAATAACTCAGCACTTTACACTGAGGTACCCCAATAAAGTTATAAACAATTATAAAACGGAATTGCGATATTTTAATAACCGATAAGTTATTAAATTAACCAAAGTTTTTTAAATGGATTTTTTTATTTCTTTATTTAAATTAAAGTGTATGCGATTTTGAATAATTTCGACTACTGACAACATATACTCAAGGTTTTAGGTAGTCAAGTAGTTACCCAGACATTTTTCCCCAGACATTCCAGTACTCCGTAACTGATTTCTGACTGAATTAACGATTATTTAATGGAAAATTTTGATGTGTAAACTTAAAAATGTTTGGAGAAGATAATGGTCTGCGTAGAAGACAGAAAAATAGTTCCTGAAATTAATGTTATGTACTGTTTATATTTTACTACTCCTACTTTACAAGTCCTGAAGAAGACCTGCAACGTAGATCGTAACCTCAGTTTCTAATGAATCGCTATTATCATCATACTATAGTTGAAGGAATTTTTTTTTTGTCCTCCACCTGCGTCATTTTCTTTTACATATTTTTACGATCGACTGATAATCATACAAGGTTAAAAATGTATGTCATTTACTTATTGTTAAAAAAAAAATAGATTCTATATATTGTGGAAAATAAAATTCAAATTATTTTCCCGTTCAATAAAGTTCCACAGGTAAGTGCAAGGGAGGAAGTTCTTTGTCCCCTAGCACTCAGCCTGTACCTGGAATATCTTAGCATCGAAATCACAATATCGATTAATAGGGAGCCTTTAACAAAGCCATCATTCGATTGGAACAATGGGAGCAGACATTGATCGCAATTACTGTCCATTATCGAAGGAGGCATTAGGTAAGAGGAATATTGAATCAGAGAAAGGACTGATAATGAGCTGCCTTTAATCAGCTGACACAGAGATAGAAATCTAATTAGGGCAATACCGAAGCTCTCTCTCACTCCCACTCTCTCTCTCTCTCTCTCTCTCTCGCTCTCTCTCTCTCTCTCTCTCTCTCTCTCTCTCTCTCTCTCTCTCTCTCTCTCTCCCTCTCTCTCTCTCTCTCTCTCTCTCTCTCTCTCTCTCTCTCACCCTCTCTCTGTGTCTCATTCCTTTGTTCTCGATATCATCTCGAACGTCAGGTGTCTGTGAGAAGAATATGGAATACCTGACATGGTACAAAGGAAGTTTGCGGAAACCGTTGGAGTACTTCCTGATCATGTTTCCGTATATGTGGATTTGGTTTTAATTTAATCATACTTAACACTACAACGATATCCTATATTATAAGCATGGTTGACTCAATGTTGGTGATGTCCATTTCACAATTAATAGAAAAATTAGTGGAAGAAAATGGTCTGGATATAGGTCGAAAAATTCTCTTACAAAGGTAGAATATATAATAGGCCTCTTACAATAGAGTCTTCTTCAGTGCTATTATAGTAGGGTCACACTTGACACTAGACTCATAGGACAATATTGTACATTTATGACTGAAATGGTTTTTAATATCATTGGAGGCTTTTTACCTAGGATCATAATTTTTTTTTTCGGCTGACTCTACCTTATGGATATTTGGCTGAGTGATATGGACTTCTTACTGACATTAATTACTTGCGGGAGAATAAGCAGTCTGGAGCATACCAACACAACTTTCCATCGACGTACAATCGGGTTCAAGGGCAGTGATAAATCGGTTTAGATTCATGGATTAAAGCTGTTCGGTGTCAGTAGGCGGACGAGGAACTATATACTCCGAAGCAGACCATCCCTGGATCAAATATCCGAACAGCTATTGCTATCCTGGAAAATTACAAGATCATCCCTATAATACACGGGATAGAGTCATCACTACTAAGCCTGGTTTTTGTGCGTTGCCTCCAGTAATTTGACGGGTCCACACATACCCTTGGGAGGATGCAGAATATCGATACAGCCTTGTGCGCTTTAGATCATTATTCAAATTATTTAATGAAAACATTATTTTTTTAAATGTAGATAAAATTTTGATAACATATAAAATATAATTTGTGTACAAGTAGGTATAACTTCTATTCCTGCCAATTTGCAAGCCATCTTCTGTTGCATCCTGAAATATTTCTTTATGGTCTTTAACGTTTTTGATATTATTTTTAATTCGTTTTTAGTATGTTACCTGAGGTACTTGACTTTTTTTTTTTGAACACCTCAAGAATACAGAGTATGTTTAAAACTGAAATAATTATTTAAGAATCGTCAGTAATTTGAGTAGAATGTTTTTAAACATAATACACTACAGTAGATTTATGTAAATAAATAAAAACACTACCAATGATAACATAATGCTTTATTCTATCAAAAGCATTACTATTCAAAATTATCTGTTGTGCTCCTTCACAGCGAATAGTTCTTATTTAGGACAAGTATTTTTTCATTCAAAAGGTCATCATTAATATATATTTTCGATTTATCATATTATTAAACAAAAGTAGACAAGTTTTCGTAATAAGTTTTAAACATGTTTAACAGACTTGCCATTCCAATAATCAAAGATTTTCATGAATTATTGTTTTAATTTTTTTTTTTATTGTGAAACATTTTTGCCACTCCCTCCCTCAAACACTCTTAAAGAAAGCAAACTCTGCACAATTTGGGCTCGGAACAATTAATACAATGTTGAATAATTCACGGCCTATTGCGAACTATTACTATGTAGATTCCGACTCTGTGTGAAATTGTTGCATTCATGGAAATAATGCGATTCAGAGGAGGGAAGGCTGAGGTGCATCCGCCATGCAAATCCACCGTTTAGCGCCTCACTTCATCATCCCCTCTATCCCTTTTATTAGCCGCTATCTCCGATCTCTGATGATTTAGCGTTAATATCATCTGCGCTAATGAATATGTAGCCGGGGGTCTGTTTCGGCTTGATGCATGTAGAACAGTACAAGGGGCCACACCAACCCTCGTGTACATGAGTATGTAGTTGTTGTTAGGGACTCAGTACTTATTATCCTTAACAAGTAAGGATGAATAACTTAGAAATATCAAAAACAGTACATAGTCGAGTTTATGAATATAAAACGTGTTTTCTCAGCTTAGTTTAAACTCAGGTATAAACATAATAATGTCCGGTGGTGTTGTGTTTCTCAAAGAGCAGACTTGCCTAATGGCTGATTTCACGGTTTGTGATTCACTTCTGCATAAAATAACAGTTATTTACGCCTTTATAAAGCGAGGATATTTGCGTTTAAATAACTGTTTTTGATAAACATGTTAATATGCATGTCCATTCTGGCTAAAGTATTTCTCAAATTTTATATTTCATTCTATTTTCTTTACTAAATCCTGATTCTTCAACAAATGTTGTTTATTTTGAACTTATTGTTCCTTTATTTAAGTATGACCTTAAGAGAAGCAGTACAGGAAAATAGAAACATCCCTTCGTAAAAGTGATGTAAGCATGTAGGTATAAAATAAGTATAAGGTATAAAAATATTTTTGTATCTAGTTAATGAAACTTAAGGCAAATATTTTTTTTTATAAATGAGCGGGTTAACTCAGTGTGGAAAGTGCTTGGGTTCGAATCCGGCTGAATCAGATAATTTATTTAATCTTTTAATAACCAAGAATAGATCCAGTAGGATCCTAAGACACTCTCGGGCATTTCCATTCTTATATCATGGATGGCCAATCTGCGGCTCGCGAGCCACATGCGGCTCTTTGAAGGATTATTTGTGGCTCTCGATAAATGTACCCAAGTTCCCTTTTCATTTTTGTGCTATTATATTTAAAAAAATTACTATCGTTCCGTATGTTTTTCAAAATGTCTTTAAAATTACTGACAACAAATATGAAAGACTAAGTGCAACATTGTAAAAAATTTCATTTCACTCCAAGTTACGAATGATGACTCATCGAAAACTGCGTTAACGAACATAAAAAATGGCGTGTAAACTTTCATTGCAAGGGACAGTTGACATTGTGCTCTGGAGGAAACAATTTGTATCACTTTTGCTACGGATATAATTTGTAATCTGGAATTTTTGATAAGTTAACTAAATTTGTTGCGGAGTATGTAACGATCACCAAGAATTTCTCCTTACAAAATATTAATAACAGTGTTACGCATTGTTAATTACATTCGCACCAATGCAAAAAATCTTCGACTATTCAAATATTCCCTTGAAGAATTAAAGGACGAAGAACTTCCAAATGGCATTAATTTCTTTTTCATTGTTAGTTGGTCATCTAGCTGCAACGTATTAATAAAAATATAATTTCTGTAAAAAAATTATTTTTAATATCTTAAATACGTATTTAATTGCGGCTCGCGAAAAATTTCAAATTCTAAAAAATGGCACGGACTATCAAGGAGCTTGGCCAGCTCTGCTCTATACGTTAGTACCGTTAATTAAACAAACCAAATTAAACACCAAAAATCTGGCGTTGAGCGTGGTCCCTGATACATAACCTCCCTGCACAATTGTACAGTCTCTATCTTGTACTGAACTCAAAACCCAACAGGGTATTCCACGTTCTTTTTTTTTCCAAGTTTTTGTTTTTAAATCACCTTCTTTTTTCAACTGTTATGGAGTTGAAGTACTATACAATAGAATATTAAGACCCGTCGGAGTAAAGTGGTGCAATATAACGGTCACAGATCCCTGAGGTAAGAGGCAATAATGGCAAACTGTTATTCAATCTGGCCATAGCAGTTGGCCCCGAGATCACTAAACTATAAACCGTCCATACTATTTTTCTCTAGCTCATAGCCTGGATATAACCGTATTTTAAAGCTTATCAATGGACGTGTTAATATTTGTTAGCACTTCTTGAAGTATTATTAATTAAATTATTTTAAATCAAGTTTATTAAATTTTAAATCGGAGATTTAAACTGTCTGTTTTTGGGACAGCCTAGTTACCTTTTTTTATTATTTAATTACATTGTTTCAATACTCTAAAAATAGTTTCTCAATATCGAATGATATTAACTTAGTTTTTCTTATATTGAAGGAACTATAACTTTTTGTAGATTCAAATTATTCTCCCATCCTATTTTTGAATTTATTCATTTAAAAAAAATAATTTCCTCTACTAGGAAACAAAATTGGTATGGACCTTCCAGCACACGACGATTTGAGTATTACGCATGTTCAAATCCAACTCTATTGAAATATAGGACGACACTGAATAAGAACAAAAGAATAAGAGAAGAGTTCGACATCGCGTACCACTGGAATAAATACTCTAAAAGGCAACTTAAGCTTAACTGGTACAGCCATGTCGGCATAATGGAAGAATATAGAGAACCCAAAAGGGTTCCTATGAAGCCCGACGAGCAGGTAAAATACTTAAGGAAAGTCTTCGAGACCTCATATCCAAGCTGATGAGATGAGAGCACTCGCAAGAGACCGAGGTGTTTGGTTGCGATGACTGGAAGAACCTCCCCGCTGAAAGGCATAGGTAGAAAGGAAAAGAAGAAGATAATTGTTAATAAATAAACTATTTAATCTGTTAATGGCCATATTGGGACCAAGTTAGGATCTGCAGACCCTCCTGGTGCTCTCTCAGCCTCTATAATGTGGTTACTTGGGATCCTGGCGTTTGAGTGTGGTCTCTATAACACAAAAAAACTATAGAAATCGTTACACCATAGCTATTCAAATCACTTGACCAATATCGTTATTTCTAAAAAAATAAGACTATTTCCCTTAATGTAAAGAGCATATTGTAGCCTTGACCGTCGGATAGACCACCGTACATGACGTAAACATAAAGATAATTAGACGAGAGTTGCGCAAGATGACTTTCGCCGCCCGGAGCAGTGTCCCACCACTCCCCGGATTACGCGCCTCGCCTTGCCCTGAAATGCTGCTCCCGTTTTGAGACTAATGTTCCATGTCCCGGGGCCATCGAGATCCATCTTAAGGATCAGATACCAGTCTGCTGTGTTTCTTAAGTGCAGCGGCGCCTACGTCTCTGACCTACATTACATAACAGCGATATCGCTCTTCTAATTACTGCCTGACTTTATGAGCACCTGTAGGTGTTCTTTGGGTAGGTTCAGGATACAGATAGTATTGATTAAAAGAAACCGGCGGTGTAACCTGCCCAAACGAGGAGGTTAAAATGGTAAACCTAGTTGTAAGCATTACAACAAAGCAGCACAACGAACAGTCTCATATCTAGGGTTCTACCGATACCCAAAAATATCGATACCAGGCCTTTGCGATATATAGGAACAAAGTATCGATACCGAGAAAATATCGAAGGAAAATATCGTTATCACTCGGTATCGGGAAATTTTTAGTCGTTTAAAAGCACGGTTCGTCAAATGGCTACAAACATTCCATTGCCAGGAAAACGTCACACATTGAATAATCAATCAAATAGTGTAGACCTTTTATTTTTTATTAGAATAATATGGTTCTCATTCGATATTCTCAAAGTATCGAAAGATCTTTCCGATACTTCACAGATGGCTAATATCTAAATTTATTATTATGTTATGAACAATATCTGTACACATCAGGGAAATAAGTTAAAAGAAAAAAATAATATATATATGAATAGCATAGAAAAATTCTTTCGATACCAGAAGAACAGGGTACTCTTTCGATATTCTAAAAATATTTTGCGATACTTCACAGATGGCTGATATCTAAATTTTTTATTATGTTATTAATCCTATCTGTACATATCCGGGAAATAAATTAAAAGAAAAATAATATATATATGAATAGCATAGAAAAATTCTTTCGATACCAGAAGAACGGGGTACTCTTTCGATATTCTAAAAATATTTTCCGATACTTCACAGATGGCTAATATCTAAATTTATTATTATGTTAAGAACAATATTTCTGCATATCCGAGAAGTTAATTAAAAGAAAAAAAATAATATATATGCATAGCAATGGAAATTCTTTCGATACTAGAAGAACAGGGTACTGTTTCGATATTCTAAAAATATTTTCCGATACTTCACAGATGGCTAATATCTAAATTTATTATTATGTTATGAACAATATCTGTACACATCAGGGAAAGAAGTTAAAAGAAAAAAATAATATATATGCATAGCAATGGAAATTCTTTCGATACTAGAAGAACAGGGTACTCTTTCGATACTCTAAAAATATTTTCCGATACTTCACAGATGGCTGATATCTAATTTTTTTTATTATGTTATGAACAGTATTTGTACATATCCGGGAAATAATCTGTAAAGTATCGGAAAATATTTTTAGAATATCGAAAGAGTACCCTGTTCTTCTGGTATCGAAAGAATTTTTCTTTACTATGTATATATATTATTTTTTTCTTTTAATTAATTTCCCTGGTATGTACAGATAGGGTTCATAACATAATAAAAAATTTAGACATCAGCCATCTGTGAAGTATCGGAAAATATTTTTTGAATATCGAAAGAGTACCTTGTTCTTCTAGTATCGAAAGAATTTCCATTGCTATGCATATATATTATTTTTTTCTTTAAATTAATTTCCCGGATATGTACAGATAGGGTTAATAACATAATAAAAAATTTAGATATCAGCCATCTGTGAAGTATCGGAAAATATTATTAGAATATCGAAAGAGTACCCTGTTCTTCTGGTATCGAACGAATTTTTCTTTGCTATGCATATATATTATTTTTTTTCTATTAATTAATTTCCGAGATATGTACAGATATTTTTGAGAATATGGAAAGAATGTGCCTTATGTACAACTTTTTATTTAGGTTTCGTTTGGAGGAGCAAAAAAAAAAAAAGGTAGTTAATTGTTTCGATATTTAGTTTTCAATACCGATATCGCTAAAATATCGGAAGAAAAGTATCGATACCAAAATATCGGTATCGAAAGGAAAAGTATCGATACTGTACCCATATCGGTAATATCGGTAGAACCCTACTCATATCCTGGTGAAACACTTTCATTGAATTGAAAACAAGAGCTACATGAAATTGAGAAAGAAGATAAATTTTAGAGCCAAGGTATAGACAAGATGATTGCAAATTGCAGAGACAACTGAAGTTCTCTGGATATCTTGACAGGTTACCTAAAAGTAGATTAAACGTCAATCGGAGTAAGTGATATCTCCTAAAACATCAATAGCCTGGGTTATTGAAGAAAAGATTTGGCAGTTGAATAAAGCAAAAAGTGATATTGCGGAAACACGTCTGAAAAAAGATACAGTCAGAAATAAGATCATTAATTGGAAATTTACTCCGTAATCAAAATCATATCGACCAAAGAAATAAGGAAGGCCTTTAGTTAGTGAATGAATAAATTTTGAGAAAACCAGAAGAACTCTTAGAAATATTGAAATCACTTTCTTATTATCCTACATTTCGGGGACGGGACTTTGGCTAACATAAAAATAAAATACAATGATGTATAAAATATTTACTGACAGTACATTGACTGTTATGTCAAGAACTTAAAACTGAAAGAATATAATGTATTTGATGGTCGAAAGTTTACCCGTTCGTCACATTCCATTGGTCATGTTGGTTATAAAATTATCTTGTATATTTATAGATTTATTTTAGATTGAAAAATGATATCTTCGCTCCGGTTATCTATAAAACCACCGATCAAGCTTTCATTTTTCTAGTTTAGTATGAGGATCCCATGTTAAGCCTGTTACCTAGAACGGACACAAAAATACAATGTATCTAAAAAGAAAAAGATAGAATTTAAATCGACTAACAGACATTATCTACTTACCTTTTCATCTATAGTATTCGGTATTTTTATTCTTGCACTACTTTTCTGTCTGAAACAAGGTCTGAAGCACGAAGAAACGTATTTTTAGGACTAAAGATATATAAGTGTCAGAATGGGATGCTTTGACAACCGTGTCATCAGCGAGGACCTGAGGACTTTAAAAGGGATTTAAGGACCTAAGGACCAACCTAAGGATTGGTTGGTATGCCAACTGAGAATAAAATGTAAAGGATAGGACCAACGACAGTACTTTACTGTTAACTTTACTTAATGAGCGTTTCTTCTGATGCCATGCTCAAACGACCCATAAGCATCCATATAAGAACCTTCTTCTTTCAAGTTAAGTGAAAGTATTCTTTTAACATATCTAAATTGATTTTGTGGGATCTGTATACCATCCCTAGGTCTGTAGACTGTCGCAGCCAACATAAATTGAGTAATTTCAGGGAAAATCTGGCAGTTGAGTGTGATCTCGACCAAATCAAACAACCGTTAGGTTCGAAACAGTACAGTCTTCTACCATGTTTTGATTCCAGGGTTTAGTTTAGTTAGTTTTTTCAATTGATTATAAATTAAATTAAATTTTCCATCATGGTTTGTTAATGCACAACCTGTACTCAGTTTTCTTACTTAATAGCATTGTGTTTTTATTTCCTCCAATTCTATCCATTGTTTTTCACGCAAGTTCTTCATTCCAGGATCTGCTCATTTATTCTGGCAAGGCCTGCAATTCCCTGCATCCATTTTTTTTTGTTTTTGTTTTTTGAAGTCTGTGCGAGGGAGGTATCTATAAACTTATTTTTAACAGAATATTTAATTATTTTCTTAGATATTTTTACCCCCGTAGAGAATTACGGGCTGACTTGAAAGAGAGCGAGGGAAGCGGGCTCTAAGAAGGCCGGGGCAACTGGTCGGACCACATTGTGCGATCCCTATAGTTATCTCCTAATCCCGGGGAAGGACATATCTTGCTCTGGCCCCTCATAATTTCTCTTCTTCTTATGTGCTTAATTTATTTTTCGACGCATAAAATAGTTCTTATTGATTGAATAAATTAATAAAGTAATTCAGGATTTTCTTGTTATATTTTTACTTGATTAACAACGCAGTTACTCCAAAAAACACAATTTTCAATTTTATATTAATCAATATTTAGGTAAAATATTAATCAATATTATCAAGACTTAGGTAAAAAATAATTTAAAAAAAACCGGTACCACTACAGCCCATGAAGGATATTCGGCTCAATACATGTATTATTCGCCTATATACAATAGTATATATATATATATGTACTGTTTCTTCTTACTTAAACAGTTTTGCCTAGAGGTGTATTGATCGTGATTATCCTCAAATGCCAGGTTTTTCCTCAGCTTTACAGAATGTCGTTGAATCTGCAGGACCAGACATTTAACTGAGTCAACAATTTATCTGCCCAAGCCGGATTCGAACCCTGAACCATCAACTTAGCAAATCAGCGCTTTACCCACTTAGCTACCTTGCTCTATAGCCCGGTTGAAGCAATACTTTTCTCTCTTTTTTTATGTTTCAATTGTAAATGTTCTTTTAAACATGAATTCTAAGAATACACCATAGTGAAAGGATGAAGGAATAATGGAAGGGACGGAAGAGTAAACAACCAAGTGGGAAGAATTGAAATTGGCACGTGGTCCTCAGCTGCCCTCAACGGGGGGGAAGAAGAAGAAGAATAAGGATTCTTACAATAGTGATATTAAAAAACGCTGGTTCTTAAAACTTCTCATAATATAAATGTATTCTATATGCTTTATATCTAAGAAAAATTACCTTCCTGCACAACCGTAATCCAAAAAACAGTACAGTCTCCAATATGTACTGAACCCCCAGACAGGTTGTAGTGGTACAGCTTTATTTTTTTTATCTGTATTTATAGACATAGGGAACCCTCGATCGTAATAAAAGCCGCAACAGCAAACCTGAGGTCATTATCACAGGCCAGCAAGACTCAAGTGAGACCTAATAAAATACCTGAGCCTGTCAAACAATAAACTATTCGCTATTCATCTAACACGTCCCCTTTAACGTGGCATAAAATTAAAGGAGGAGGTAAGAATAGAAGACGCCTGGAAGAGGCTATGACGTGCGGCGCACCGCCTTTAAATATAGAATGCACTACGCTAGAAGGCTGTAATACATCAAGTGTTTTAAAGTGATATTCTTGCTTACGTTTTGAATTCGTAAACCAAACTGATTCCAAGTATCTCTCTGTTAATTTCAGAATGAACGAATCATTTAGAAAAATATATCTTAGTTTCCCCTAGGAAAAAGGAAGAATAGCTTTTAAAGACTCCAAAGAAATTGCAAAATGGCAAGAATTTTTATAACGGTTGCGATCTTGAAAAAGACTAGTTTTCTACGCAAACCTAGTCCAAAGCTTAGCAAAACTACTCCTGTACGAAAATCGCAAGACTAAAATTAAATATTTAATATTATGTAAGGAAGAAATAGTTGAGGGTGCAGTCAATGAAAACACCATACTAATAATAAGTGCATACTTATTTATTGTGTGCCGACGTTTCGACTTTACAATATAGTCCATTTTCAGGGCTATGAGAGAGAAACAAACAGAACAAAAAAATATAAAAAATCGTTGCAATAACAAGAATATAGTGACATGTAATGTAATAGTGACTAGATATGATAAAATATGTAGTAAAATAAAATTTTCTGTATTTTAATATTCGTTATCTTTAATTATCATATCTATTCACTATTTTATCATCTCTAGTCTCTATTTTAATTTTCTACATTACATGTAGAATATTCTTATATTATAATCTTAAAGAATATAATCTTATATTGTAATGTACATTATATTACATGTACTATATTCTTGTTACTGCAACGTTTTTTTATATATTTTTGTTCTGTTTGTTTCTCTCTCATAGCCATGAAGATGGCCTACATTGTAGGTCGAACTAGAAATAGGTCGACTTCGGCACACAATAAATAAGTATGCACTATTATTAGTATGGTGTTTTCATTGACTGCACCCCCTACTATTTCTTCCTTACATTAGAAGTTCCAGTCAACTATTTCTTCTCTAACATGAGTACCATTTATTATGTTAATAATTACCCTAAAAAAGCTTTTAGTGGCCATGTAATATTTTAAGTGGTACAGACATCACACTTCTTATTATCATAGTTATTATTCTCCAAACCCTAAAAATATTACACTTTTTCGCGCCTCCCAGCCTTTTTATCCACTGGATTCTGACATCAAACCCCTTTAGTAATAACACGTTTACGAATAATAACCCTTTAATGAGTTATATGAAATTTAGAACTGTAAAGGGGATATTTTAGATATTAAAAGCTGTTAGGTTTTAACAATTTTTTTTTACAATAATCTCAAACAATTGAAAGGACATAAAATAATGTAACCTAGGGCATAAAACAATTTCAAGGTTGTAAATTTTGTAAAAATAATATAATTAATTTTGTTTACATTATTAGGATTTTTTATTTTACTTCATTTTTTTATTAATTGTTATAATTTTTAAATATTTTTATGTTGAAGACAAAAGATTTGTCCAGGGCTGGGATCAGAACCCGGGTCTCCCACTTATCCGTCGTGGTGCTCTACCACCTGAGCTAGCCTTGCTCGTACCTCGGTCAGACGAATCCATTCTCTTCACCGATCCCACATCCCCGCGTTCTCGCAATTTGCGATGTATACAAGCTCAGGTGGCAGAGCACCAAAACGGATAAGAGGGAGACCCGGGTTCGAATCCCGGCCCTGGACAAATCTTTTCTCTTCAAAATAAAAATATTATGATTTTTATAATTTATTTTATTTTATTTTTTATTAATTGTTATAATTTTTAAATATTTTTATTTGAAAAGAAAAGAAATGTCCAGGACCGGGATACGAACCTGGGCCGCCCACGTCTCTAGCTAGCGTGGTGCTCTCCCAACTGATCTAACCTGGCTCGCATCTCACATCCTTTCTTTTCACTGATCCCCATCCCAGTCCTGGACATATCTTTTCTTTTCAAATAAAATTATTTAAATATTATGATTTTTGTATGGATCTTTTCAGGAAAACGATTTTAATAACATATAGGCTTATAAAAAGAAATTAACTTTTTAATATCAAGTTTAATATCAAGTATGGCATAAAATTAAAACAAATAAGCTTACAATGGTTCACATTATACTCCTAATTGTTATAAATTATATATTAATATTGAAAATACAAAGTAGTAACTTTACGGAAGTAGTTAATTTTTCAACGAAAACCGAAACGAATTTTTCGTTTGCCAAATAAATGGAACATTTTTTAATTTTGTTGTTTATTAATGTCGGATGTTCAAACAAAGTATGCAGGTTTATTAAACAAGAAATGATTAATTAAACCTAATAAATTGCTCGCGATAACTCTTCCTTGGTCTTATTTCAGAAGATCCTTCATCCGTTTTCTTATTAGTTTCTTAACGTTTTCGACATGAGGGACATGATGTATCGGTGCCTGAGTACTTTTTCTTGGAAACATCTTGCATCAGTCATAACGCAATGTATACCTTATTGCTACTATTATTAATTTTATCATATGAATATTATTAATATACCATTGTAGGAACGTATCTAAAGGTTAAGCTTAAGTTGGGGATTATATCTTTATGCGGTGCAAGGAAGTGGTCCTTACAAAACTTAAGACAGGACGTACACGGCTTACCAACGCTCACCTAATCACTAAAGAAAATCCGCCGAAATGTGAGAAATGTAAAGAGAATTTAATAATAGTCCGAAATGTGAGAAATGTAAAGAGAATTTAATAATAGTCCGTATCTTTGAGTGTTGTACCTTTTAAAAAATAACACTTCATGCCAATGTATCAATGGTTTTGGAAAATGAGGAATACGTTAAAAATTCATCACATTTCTTTCAAAAAAAGGATTAATTAAAAATATCCTATACAGTTATCTCCCCTTTTTATTTTCTTTCATATTGACGAGTTAAGGATCACGTATTTCTACTGTCCTTTTTTTTTTGTATTTAACCTTGAAATTTTCCCTGTGCTCTTTCATTCATCGCCAGTGTTGTATATTATTTCTTCCGACCACTTCATTCTCGTCTTCAATTTTGGCTTTTCCTAAAACTCTGGTGAACATTTAGTTTCATCCTGAGACGGTTGCATTCTAGATCATCCCCACAAGTAATCTCTATCTCTTGTAAATCTTTATCTACCATTTTGAGCCAGGCAGTTTTGGTCTTTCTATCTTTTAAATAGGTGAAAACCTGGCTCGTCAATCGTACGGATTCCATTCTTAAGAATCTATAAATTTGTTATTAATAATTTACTACTGAAGATAAAAATACTTAAATTCACGCACTATTTCCTTATAATTTTTATGTATTTTTCGTAATAAAGTCATATTATGAGTTGTATCATGTTTGAATCTGTTTAGTTTTATAAGAATGATGACATAAGTTTAAATTAAAAAAAGTTTCAGACTATTAAACAAATTTCCTAATGGTTAATAAAAGCATTTCAATACCGTCATTCCAATAGGAATACTGTGCTTTACTGGTACCCAAATTTTTATTTATTTTTGTTTTTTGTTTGGAGTAATTTTGTCAATACATGGAACTTCTAATGACCTGAAATTTAGGTTTTTTGTGCTATGACATTGTTCTTTTGAAGGAGCGGTATATAACTAAACATCTGGCGTTGATGACCAATAGGTTTTACGCATTAAATTCGAAACAACTAAAAAATGGATCTTTGTGCACATGATTGCTAAGTTTTTATAGTTTTATCCTTTATACTTGCACCATAAATTTACTCCGCATACACTAGAAATTATAGATATTAACAAATGATTATACGTTCTTAAAATCGCTTATAAAATCTGACCTTCTTCCTTTTTTGGAACTTGGAGCTTCATTTGAATAAGGAATTCACGAATCTAAACAATAAAAAACTTAGCTCGTTCGTCCGTGAGCGTATCCTTATATGGAAGGCCGGTCGATTGTTGCATTGCTAGGCTTGCCAGTGCGAGTTTTTTCTTCAGGCCGATCTATCTTTAAAGCGGGGCTCTCCCGTTGGTTGAGGATTCTGGATACCCGATCCGCCATAGTTTCGGCCAATTTCTTTCAAAATCTCTAAACCCCTTCTCCCGCTTATCCGATACTCCCCCTATAGCGGTATCCTGTGACATGTATGCCCGGATGGCGACCTACTCGAACCGAAGAAGGGGTGGAGCCAAGGGTGGGCGCGATGGCGATGGGACATGGCGGCGTATTGTGTTACCTCGGGGTGGGGGGTCGTCACTCGGCTAATTAATGTCTCAGTCGTCTTCGTGCCCTTTCATCATCATCATCATCTCCAGGGTACTTGGGCCAGTCCAGGTAATTGTCACTGCAGTACCGCCTCCTGCGTAGTTGGGGTTCGTATGGCCTGAGGTATTGCAAGGATGCTTCCTATGTCCCTTCTTCTTCATCGCATTCTTATCTTCTACGCCGTTGAGTTTAATTTGACTTTATTCTTTTCATTTCGTTACATTTATGAAGCCCTTAATTTGCCAGGGTCAAGATCTTTATTAAAGTTATTTTTAAATTAATAAAACTGATATTTATACAATATTTGTACCAGGTTATATCTACAGCCCTGGTGAAATTTTATCGCATTTATGTGTTTACGTTGGAAAACATAGTTTATTGAACACTAATTCATTTTGAAATAGGCTCCTATAAGAATTAAAATATATTTTACTTCTGTCTTTTTTATATATTTGCAGCCCCATTGAGTGACAAGTGGTTAGGTCGCATTTTATCCAATATGAGTTTCTTGTACTTAGAGAACCAGAATACAGTTTTTTTAGTAGTTAATAAGGGGCTAAATTAGGCATTGGCTTAGGAAGAGTTATTGCACCTAATAATATGTCAAGCCAAAAGGTACCTATTATACAATTAACTGTTACTGGTCAAAATCACCAGGACTGTATATATATATATATATATATATATATATATATATATATATATATATATATATATATATATATATATATATATATATATATATATATATACCAATAAAAGGAAAACATCTCTATATAAAATATTTTCATAACAGAAAATATTAAAAACAAAAAATAATAAGACCATTAGAACAAGTTAACATTTTATATAAACAAATAGAAAGATTAATAACGGTTTAATGTAAAATTATCCAGATAGATAATCAATTTTCAAGATTACTTAATTTATATTAACTCTTTATTTTTGTCGTGGAGGCAAGAATATAGAACAGAAATATATTAACATTGAAAATATTTTAAAATACGAAATTGTATTTTTTTGTTATTCAAGGAACCATGTGTCTGTAAGATTACCAATGGTATTCGAAATTATCTCTGTTGACTATTATAAACTTATAATAATAATGTACCCAAAAAAAGCTTACATGGTTTCCTGTTTTGTTTTTTTTAATCATTTATTATCTAGAGCAAAATGAAAATGAAATAGGTAAAATAAATATATACTATATTAAGTTTGCAAAATAAAAATTAAACAATATTATTGCTTAAATAATTAATGTAATTATTATTTTTTATTGGTTTTATTATTATTTCATTTATCCATATTTGGATAGGTGGCTACTTTTGTTATGTTTCCAATTTTCCAAATCAAATCCATCAATTTGATTGGATCATCGAACAATTAATATTTGAGACGTTCAGGATCTAAAGCGGAGAACAAGTTTGTAAAAATCGGCATTTTCCCATTTTTTGCTAGTTTACTCAAGAAATTACGTGAAAGGCGACACTTTTCCGACTTATTTCTCATCGTTTTAGTCCGATTCTGAATCTGAAGTTAAGGGTGGCATAAAACATGGACTCGACTAAACTAGCGAAAAGGTAAAAAAGTCAATTTTTAAAATGTGGGCTAGTTCGCTTTTGATCCAGATCGCGCCAACTATTCTTATAAAAAAAATGAATGAATGTTTAAAAATTATTGGAAACAAAATTAAATTCTTACTTTTACCCAGTATATAAATCGATTCATAAAAAAATCGACTTTAAATCGATCGAAGATGGGTAGAGGCGTTCTGTGAGACTTCCAACATATTAACCAAAATGGAATCTTTGATTTAGAGAAATTGTATAGAATTAGATAAGACGAAACCTTGGACTATATAATGGGAACGACATTCCTAAGAAAATTATTATTGGCAAGGATCGGATATGATTAGATGTGAATTTGGTAGAAAAATATATACCCTTGGGCACTGCCGTTGTGCAATCTTAAGAAAAAATAAACCGGTCTTTGCCACGGCCTACAACAATGAAACCGCTAGTGTTTTCTTTCGGGTCTGGAGAGGAAATAAATTTAAGCTGTTTATACATTAGTTGATTTCTAATAATAACTTAATTCCTTTCATTATAGTACTCATTATATAATTATAATAAACTTAAAAATTGAAATATCTGTTTTGGTTAGTAAATATGTTGGTATATATTCCGCAGGTTGTCCCTTCGAGTTGAGTTACAACATGTTTTAACTGTTTATTCGTTTTACTTTTTATATTTTCCAAAAATACAACTATACAAAATACAATAATAAAAATACAACTCATCATGAGAAGATAATTAAGGGAAATGTGTATACTTCGGTAATCATTACTCATTATTACATTTTTTTTTACATACTAAAGCTCATGTATATTTTATTTTTTGGAAATATTAAAACTTGACTCGAAGCGACAACCTGCGGAATAATTTCCAATATTTTTTTCTTAGCCTCTTAGTTTTTTGTGATCACTAGTACTGCACTAGGTACATTGTAACAGAGGGATTTGAATGGGAATTTGCTAGGATTAAATTGGTTTACAGGAATGTTTATTTATATATTTTTACACAAATGAGTTTGTAAAAAATAATATGTATAATAATTTTGATGTCTATGAGCTTAATTTTAAAAATCTGTGAGGAAATGGGTAATTGTTATGTTCTCTTGAAAGCGATTAGATATTGCAATTTAGTTTGTATATTCCAGAAAACTAGGAAAAATAACGCATTGTGCACAAAATATTGTATCATAATTAATAAGATTCAATAATATTGAGAGAAAGAAGGCTCATATAGTATCTGGAAACGTGAATGCAATGATTTAAAAAAAATATTAATGCCTAAAAGAAAAATGTGTAATTGTCTTAAGAAAGGATCATTTTTACTTCAAAATTTTACTAGCTAGATATGTAAAGATATGTAATATTTATTTTATTAGATGTGTATTGTGATGTAGTCATTTTTCTGGTAGGTGTTTGTTGATCATGCGCTTGATAGCATATTGATTAATAGTAATACTAAATACACTATTCATATCCTGTTTGTTGTTTGTTTGATGTCGTTTAGGGGCGAAAAACAGCTATGGTCATCAACGACCGTTGGTTTATATATTTATCTGCTTTGAGGAGACCACCGAACCGAATCCCGCAGGGCCCCGACGAGAGCGGCACCCAGGCCGATGGAGGCCAGCCGGAGCAAAGGGGGCGCCCCTGTCCCACATGTCAGATGGCGGCTTCTACTGGGCACGAGGCTTTATCGGAGGATGTGGATAAAAACCATGTTGGCCACTTAACTTCATTACATTAGTACACCCACTAATGTTTACAATTATTGTACAGGGAAAAGTCCAAATCCTCTGAAGTCCTCGGAGCTAAACTGTTCGGAGCTAAACCGGAGACGTCCCCGATTCTCTGGCACGAGCCCCCAGGAGCCCCGGCCACACACTCCCCCCGGCACCCAGCGGGCCGCGCCGACGGTGTCCCCCTTAGCAACACTATTCATATCCTTATTTTTGACTAATATATTGATTTTACGGATAAATAATATTTACAATAATTTTGACGACTATGAAATTAAGTTTAAAATTCTGATGAGATGAGTTATTTATATGTTCCCTTGAAAGGAATCAGACACTGTAATTTATTTCAGATATTTGTATAATGCAGGAAGCTAGAAAAAAATAACACGTGAACAAAAGATTGAATCAATCTTAATAGGATTAATGAGACAGAGTTAATAATATTAAGAGAAGTCTAACATAGCATCTAAAAATATTTAAGGATGAATCGAGTGATAAAAAAATATATGGATATATTTCATGAATATATTACTGATGAATGTTGAATTGCGTTAAGTGAAGATTATCCTTGCGTTAAAATGATAAACTTTATAAACCCAGCTAGCTAGATCTTTAGCTTTTAATATTTTCAGTTTTCGGATGAATTTTGTTGATCATCTGTTTGGTATAACGTTTCTCTGTTGTCTCATAATTTTCAGGGACGACTAAATTATTCGGCGCCTATGGGCTATTATAAATAATGAGCCACTTTCAGCATTGCGTGAATTATTTTCCTTTCTATTTATAAACATGTTATTAGAGCAGTTTTGTCATGAAAATTGTTTAATAAAATAGCGTTTAAAAATATAGCACCAAATAACATTGCAGCCACCGAAAGACTTACGCCGCGGATCTACGACAGACTGGTGTATGTAGATTATTTATTATTTAATATAATATAATTGAGATAACAGATTACATTATCATGTTAGTTATCTCCCGTATACCCTTAGAATATACTCCAGATAGATAGATGTTCAGGGAAATTTAATTAATTTAATTGTATAAAATTGTTGGTTGTGTTTTGGACCTTTAAGCTACCCAAATTTATAAAAATTCACCAAGAGAGACAGTAAACTTTAGGACCTAATAGTATCTGAAAATAAAAAAATCTCTCTATTCTATATTTAAAAAATAAACAGATGTAATATTTGTTGCTGAAAATTCATAATTTGTAAATTGTAAAATTGAATTTTACAATTATAAAATTGTTTTCAATTTTTAATAGGCATACTTTAAAAACATGAAAATGTTTTTAAAAATAAAAAGTACAATACTCTTTAAAATTTCCTATGACGTTCAATTTAGTTTGGTTTTTATTTGAACTTCGTTAATTTGATTAAATGCGAAAGAAGTTGAAATGGACCCAAGGGAAATTTTCCTACCAAAAATTACTACAAGGAAAAAATAATTTATATCTAATTTCACATATCCCCGATGTAATTCTTATAATTAGAATATAATAATTCTTTGTCACACACGGCTGTAATAAGTAGGGGATGTTTGTATTGTGTTTTTTTTTTGCAATCACTGCATGCTTAAACATGTAATTAAAATAATTAGATACACAGGATTAATAAGATGTAATTAAATAAATCCTAAGATTCCTAAGATACGTTGCTAATTATAACATTTGCTGTTATTTAACTTAAGAACTTATAATTAAATACATATTTTTTAATTGGAAACCGGTGATGGGTACTTTGCCTCATAATCATTATAATAAGTTAAAATAACTATATCATGTGGAAAAAATCTCAACTTTGTACTTTAATGCCGTTACCAATAACATTCAGGATTTGGGAACTTTATCAGAATTTTTTAATTCCTTTTAAAAATAAATTTATCTTTCATAGTTTTCTAATCAATGTAATATTACTTCAAGGAAGAGTTTTAGAATATTAAATATTACACTAAAAATTTTTACGTCTCTTATTTTGGATCATTTTTTCAATCACCGATTTATATAGTAAGATAGGTATAGTAGTCATGTGCATTTGAAGCCAAATCAGATTTTTGTAATAGAAAGGATACAAAAAAAAATAGATAGTCAACGATCTACATTAATCAATGTTTTTAAAATTATTTGTGAGTATAAAATCCTTGGTTATGCCATCCTTCGGAAGGGACGTTAAATGGGAGTCCTGAGGCTGTCAGGTGTACGATGACAGGTACTCCTTAAAAATCCCTATCCAGTTAAACCTGGATAGGCAAAATTTAGAGCTCCCATTTTAGCATCGTACGGTTAGACACAATGGAACTAACTAGTTAACTAAACAAACAAACACATTTATTTGTAGTACTTTTATCTGCAACTTAATCCATGTTAACTGCTATACACATTAAGTTATGTTTTGTTTCATGCGGACTGATTTCTTGTTTCTGTCTACGTGTGGCAGTGTAACAATCTGATCGTCGAAATGTATTAAATAATAATATAAATAGCAAGATATATTTTTAAATTATTAAGTAAATTATCTCGTTTATTTTTCACCAAGAAACTCTCGTTTTAAGAAAAGTTTTCTCATTATCTCTTTTTATTCAGCTTTTCTAATATTAATTACCGGTTTAGAAAATTCGTCCAGTAACTCCTAAAGCTTGACCAGGAGTGATATATGGACGGTAGTTTATACTCCGCAACTTCGGCCGACCAGGATTTAATAGTTCCTGGAGGACTTCTAAATCCACTCCTGGAAGTGGAACTATCTCCCAGGCAATGGAATACCACACTGGTGAGAATTTTAATTGAAATTTAAAATGTCAGTGGTGTGCTATTGGAGACTCTTATCAGGGCTGTTGGAATGCCATTCTGGCTTTTTATAACAGTAGTTTCTGTTGTGGGCACCTCGGCCCCTTGGAGTAGCTTCTCTGGTTTAGGGACTCTTGTAGTCGCTTTCAATATTGCATTCTTTCTCCTCGTTCTCACAATATTCTCGCTAATCTCTATCTAATATCTTGTATCGTCATTTGATAAAAGATATTGCATACTTGATATGAAATATGAGACATATCTATTTATTAACTATTATCTCTAGACAGATTTGTCTTCCTTCTACATGTTTCTAGTTAATTCTTCTGATCATGTAGGAAATTAATTGAGAATAGTTTCTGTGCCTAAGAACTTTAGTTGTATTTATTTTATAAAAGAAGAAATTAAAATTATAATAAAGAGTGCATTGCGTGATCCTCTTGGGCCCGTTCGTAGTATATAATGATTATAAATAAATGTATATGCAAAAACGTACGTGCTTACAAATCCAGAGGTAGTGAGGTCGAATCCAAGACCGATTTACTGGTGTCCTTGAACTCGAGTGTACGTCAGTAGGACATTGGGGAATCGGCCCCAAATGGACCGGTTATGGAACAAATGGATAGTCTGCCGCTGCATCATGGAAACCATGGGTTCTAGTGATAGAGGTGCGATTCTCCAAGCTGTCTGTGCTCCCCCCAAGATCTATATTTCTGCAGGATTATTAACACCCATGGCCAAAGATCTGCATGGTTAATAGCACCAACCGGAGAGGAAAAAACAACCGACAGATGAGATGAACCCAGTACGAGCTAGCCGGTCCACCCATGTCAAGGTCGTTTCTCTTAGGACCAGTCGAAGGATGATGAGAGTTGATGGATCGGCGTACGAATGAACCAAGTTAGGTTGTAAATGTGGGACCCTCCAGACGGTCGTGGAGTACCATATACCTTCAAAGTTAGGAGAACAGCGCTTAATCGTTATATGTTTCATTCATCAACTTACAAACACCTGTGAATTGCATGTCTTCGGGTGATTGCTGCTCTCTGTTGAGTGGTTCTCCACTCAATAGTAATGTGATTTATGCTCTATAGAGCAAATGGTCTTCATTTAGATGTTCTAGACCATTTTGTACCTAGTTGTAGTCCTAGGCGTTATCGATGGCTCCACCTCTGTAGCAAAGAGATAGAGCAGCAACCCAGGATTAAATTGGACCATTGTTTTACATTGAACAGAAACTGATATATTTATTGTAAGTTTATCGTCCCCGACTTAATTCTTACGTTTATTCCTAATGCCTCCATGTATCAATTCAAGATATTTGAAATATCCTTTGTCAAATAATTAATTAACCTCTGATCTCATTTTAGACGGTAGATTAAAAATCTGTAGGTAATTGAGTATTACAATAATCGCTAGAAACCGGAAAAGAAAATGGATTCATTTTTAAAGTTTAAGCAGGGAAATGACAAGTCGCAGTACCTCATGAATAACCAACCGGGTGATATTATGCAAGCCGTTCGGTTAACGGTCGTCATACAGACTTGCAGATTATCTCCGCTGCATTTTATCCAAGATACGTTCCGAATGCAGAGTGGACTCGCCATTTGCATTGTTTATTATTTATGCGCTTGCTTTTCTGCCTTTATCTTACACCAATCTGACTCGGGAATTTAATTTATGGTAGTGCTGCAATATACAAGCTATCCATTACATTAAAACCGTGATTAATTTCCTCTAGAAATTATGAAATTACTGGCCTCATGGTAATTGTTTTCAAATTAAATGAAAACACACATTTATTTTTATTTTTATTTGTTCTATAACTGACTTGTTCATTTAACGTCACTTTTGCCTGTCCTGGTATAAAAGGATAGGGATCATCAACGAGTACCTGACGCCTTACAGGATCGGGTCCTCTGTTTTATGTTCCTTCCGAAGGAAGGCATAAAGAAAGATTTTCTACTCATATTAAAAAACCTTGGGCCACCTGCCGGGCTGCGAACCCGCGATCGCGCATTGTAGGTTGTTATGTTAAGCTCGAATTATGTGACCCACGAATTATCTTTCACAGCTATTTGTGAATAACTATGTAAACTATATTTAAATAACCATGTATTTAGAATTTACTTGTATATTTTGATTTCATAGAGAGAGGAGTAGCTCAGTGGCAGGGCGATGAGCTTCTATCCTCAGGATCCCGGATTCGATTCCAGCTGTTATAGAAAGATTAGTTAAACTGTTAACAATCATTTATGGATCCTGTGGGATCTGCAGGCTCTCCTGGGGCTCACCCAGCCTTGATAAAGTGACGACCCTTAATAGGAAAACTCTGGATCTGGACTTTTCACATAAAGTATAGCAATTTTATACTCCTGAAATTTCCGATAGGTGACAAAGTGTCATGTTATACTAAATGACTTAATTTTCGATAATAGTTTGTAGGTTCGACTTAGTACTTCGTCTATTAATGAATTGATGCATTTATAATTAGGTTTACATTTATAATATTTCTGATTATTTAAACACAAAAAGCCTCCATAGATCTTTAATTGATTTACTCTATAATCCTCAGCCCATTTTCTAAATAAGAGATCCCAAACCAATGTTTATATTTTTCTCTATATCTAATGGGCCCACTAAGGACCAATTGTCTAGTCCATTTTCTTATTCGATTTTTTTTTCATTCACCTTGGAATCCTTCTTTATAATACTCGTACATAATTTGTTATTAATACCTATAAACAACCATATACTGTTTATTGTTGTTGCTGGAAATCCTCAATCCCGACGTATTGTCGGTGGTTTTGTGTATCAACAAGGGAGGACAAGAGGGGATAGGGAAGACGACCCAGCGTGCCATGGCAGATGTCACTTGCCGCGTATACAAACATGTTAGCCCACTATTGATTTTCCCACGAGAGGTTTCGCTAATGCTTTCCACCACCAACCATCCCCCTGCCAACCTCTTTCTCTATTATGGCTCGGCCCTTTCCAATAAAACAAGGGCAGTTCCCCGATTGTCCAATGACCTTCATGGAGGCTGGGCTGAGGACATGTATATTACCTAGATATTATTTTACACGTTTTATGAACTTTTAAACAGAAAAAAAAACCTATACTACTATAACTCCTGAAGCCTTGGGTTCAGTCAGGGTTAGAGGTGTTAGGGACAAAGCCACTTGTATGATACGAATAAGTAACGGTCGGACCTAATGATATCTGGAGAACTTCATGGGGTTCACCCAGTCTCTATGTGGTAGGTACTTTAATTTAAAACCTGGTGGTTGAGTCGTACTTCTGTGAAAATACTTTATCCAATCTGCTTCAATCCTTTTTATTATGTTTTGAATAATAAAGTAAGATTAAGGATGCAGTCTATATAATTTTTTTTACCCTTATTGAATATAATATTTAGCTAAATATTTATTCTATAGAATGCACCCTTACTTTTTATTTCATCATTAACATCATATTAAACCAGCATATCGACGGCTTAGGGTGCACCTACATTGGATCCGATGCGATACGATCAGAATTCGGAAGCAAACCAAATGACTGAAATATATCGAGAGTGCCTGCATTGGATCCGCTCCGATCCGATCCATTTTTATCCGAGCAATCCGACCGATTTAGTCGCTCGTGGAATCAAAATATTTTATTTATACGAAAGCACCTACATTGGATCCTATCCGATACTGTACGATCAGGTGCGATTTTCACATTACAAAATCACTAGTTTTCAATCCGATAAGCCAGCCGTTACCATGTGTGGCAACCTAACCTTTATTGTCTAAAATGTTTATTAAAAAATATACATTTTAATTTGATAATTAACTATTATATAAATATCCGTCATAAATCAAAATTAAATATTCTCAATTCTCATTAAAATGTGTTATTACTAATCTTCACGAACCATTTAATATAGTAGCGAAGGTTATATTTCCGTTGAATAAAATTAAATCTATCAAAAATGTACATAAAAAATATACCTACATCAAATTTTAATTCATCAAAGAAAATTGGAAACATTAACTTTTGATAAAATTATCGTCTTAATGCTTAATTTATTTGTTAAACAGTTGGCAACACCGGGAGGTAAAGACTTTTCTGATTTTTTATACTCGTTTGCAAAGATTAACAACAAAATAGACTGAAAAGAATTACTCATTGAATTAGTTCAAAAAGAGCCTTGATTGTGTCATCAAAGAAATAAATATTATCACAATCGAGAAAATTAAATCATTATATAAAACACGAATATATAAAAAAAAAACAATAAATTCTATTTTTTATTGAAAAACAACTAAATTATTTATTTATAGTCATACAGCAAGACAAAAATATTCTAATATAGTAATACTACCTCATTGTTATAACATTTGGTTCTTTAAATTTATAAAATTAAGATTATTTATTAATTATTTTTAATATATTTATATTTCACTATAATATATATAAAATAAAAGAATAAAATTAATACTATTTTATTCGGAAGGCAATGACTAGTCTCACTATCGGATTGAAAAGAATAGAATCATGTCGGATCTGATCCAGTGTAGGCACTCACTGCGTATTTCAGTTATTTGTTTTTTCAGCCCACCATCCTATGTGATGAAATGTGCGTCGCGTCGCACCGCATCGGATGCAATGTAGGTGCACCCTTAGGCGCAATAGGTCGTATCCCCCACAAAATAGTTTTTTTTCGTTTTTGGCGCCTTTTGATTCTAACATTAAAATATTTTTGATAATTACTTAATGATTCTCAAAATTACTTCTCTGGTATATGGTCACTGACCATTGGTCAGTATTAAGCAGGTAGTTTAGTTAAATAATAATATTTTAACTTTTTTTCTGTATGTATTAAATAATATTTATTTTTATTCATAAAAATTGTTTTCATTTCTTGTCTTGTTTATTAACTATATTTTTCATGTCCTGAAAATAATGGTATGTAGGTATATATATATATATATATATATATATATATATATATATATATATATATATATATATATATATATATTGTATGGTATTTGGTATATAGGTAGTATGTAGATACCTTTAGGTAGAAAATTCCTCAATCAAGCAATATCACTAATGGATCTAAATCTCGATATAAATTTTATTTAACACAATCATGAAGCTAATAGGAAAACTCTGCCAAATTTTAAATGCACTGTTTTATCAGTACCAATATCATTGTTGGAAACATTATTTCTGGTACTTTTGATAACATAATAATGTTATCTTAGGTTATAATTATAATAAGCTATACCCATCTTTAAAGCGATGAATAAATTTAGGCGGAACCATTACACAACATCTGAATTTAGTTATGAGTTTAAAATTCTTTGGGGTATTGCACTCTTTTGAAACCAATTGTTAAACTGTAGTAAGAGGAAATTTACTAATAATGGCGGAATAAACTTAATGTTGTTAGAAGTTCTGGCATCTCGAAAGAATTTCTTTCTGAAGGAATTAAAACAGCTAATAAAAAAAGATGGAAGATTTTCCGAGAAAGTGAGACAGTTTGGATGGGGGAGAGAGGAAGAGAAAAAGAGAGAGATACAGATCAGGTGAGTGAGGAAGAGGAGAAGTAAGAGAGGGAGAGAGAAAGAGAGAGAGAGAAAAAAGCGACGGCTCTGAAACAATGAAACTGAGAAAGAAATGGGGGATAAGCCCCCGCCCAATTTCACAGTCCCCCTAAGGTGAAAATCTCTAAGAAATAAAAGGAGGTGAAAACTCCAGCGCATTTCCCGCGACAGAGGATAGCCTTACAGGGAACGTTTTCACCAATGATCTAAGCTATCATTTTCTACTGTTCATTTTAGGCAACTCGGAAGGAAATGTAATGTCTTGGTGTCTATGTGTGTGTAGCATGTTCATATTTGGATTTTATTTCGGTAAGGTTTCTTTCCATTTGCCGGTTATTATTTTTCTTCATTTCATAGAGAAAATTTGGTTTGATATCTCTCTGTTGCATAAAAAAAAAGTTGCAGACGTGAAATAAATTAATACAAGTCCTGTGACATGATTTAACCACAGCACTTCGTAGGCTTCAGTAATAATAATAATAGTAATGTCTTTATTGATTTTGCGACAAGTCCCTTTAGAATAACGCAAGTATTAAGAATATATAAGCTTTTATGTCTTAGAGTAGAGCAATGAGTTGCCATGCCGAAAATCCTGGTTCAAATCCCTCTGCTGGCAAGACTTTTATTTAATCTGTTAGCAGCCGGAGATGGGAGATATATCTAGGACAGTTCTGGGGCTCAGCAAGGAGAACTATGCTCAGAAAATAATTGTTATGCACCTATATTACTCAATTTTGATTTTTATAGGTCATTTTATTTTCTTCAATTAAATGTTTAATCCGTGATGACCATCAATAGCAACATGACCCCATCTGGACGCAAGCCCAACCGCTGCACTCAACGATCTATACGTGCCAAGAGCTATCGCCCCATTACTGCTCGTCATAAATTATCATTAAAGCGGACTGTATCGCTTCTGTGTTCATGAATCTTGTCACAGATTTGACGGCTCTTCTTCATATATTAGCCATGTTTAGTTCTAATCTCTGGTAATTTTCATTTTTATATTTATATAGTTTGTTGAAGTATTTATTATGACTTATAGTTATTTCTTTATTCTGACAAAATTTATGAAAAATCAATTTTGTCCAGAGAGAGTTAGCTGTATTGAGGAACGATGATTCGTGTCATTCTCGCAGTTCTTGGCTTGACATTGTGGAGACATTTAAGCAATCACTCCATTTCTAGCCAGTGTCTGGCTTACTTCCTTATACACCGCGAAAATAATACCATTTCTCTAAGTACATGAAAATCATTTTACTCATATATCAACAGGTCCAGTGAATAAACGGTTAAATCATATTTTTTACCAAATAGAATATTGAGCTAAACTAAATCGCGCCATTGTTTTTTTCTTAAAATACAGTTGTAACATAAGCAATAAATTCTATTCAAGCCAATGCTTGACTTAGCCACTTCTCATTCTTGTGAACATTCCGCTTCCCAAAGTACAAGAAGCTCATTGCTGAGAAAATTCTACTTGACCACATTATATGCGACCGTAAATATATTGTCAGTATTAACTGTAGATACATTGCCTATCAATTAATAACCGCGTAAATAAATTAAGAGAAAAGTAACCTGAGTCCCCAATAACTATGATAAAAAGAATATTAAAAAATATTAGACCATGATTAAAAAATTAAAGTCAAGCCACACGTCTTAATTTTTATTTTCCATGCACTCTTTCTTGAAACTTAGAATTTACAACAATATCATACTTTTTACTGTTGTTTACTAGTGTGAATCACTGATAGATTGCGTTTGGAATATTTTTTCAATTCGTTTTAAGGTAAACGTACAAAAAATCTTGTATGGATGTGGGGGAAATAGGTAATTTTTTATTTTATTTTATAAGTTTATGTTGGAAAATTGCCGATCCTAACCTTTTAGATTTTCTGACGGCCTAAGCCTTCTAGATTTTCTAGTACTCTAGGTGAACAAAATTTTGCCACCATAATCTTATCTTCTCTCTCCCTGATCTATCATTAACCGAACTTAGGTAATTCCTGACTTAAAAAGAAGATTTCTGGATAGTAATTTCAATAAGTAGGGAATGTGCTTTATTCTATCAAAGTTTATTTTGCTATTTTGTTCCACTACCCCTAGCACCATCTTACCCACCCATACTATTAGGGAGATTCCACTAAATAATGAGTAATTCAAATTAGTAATGAGACTTCTACACTTACGCTATATGTACAAAAAAAAAAGTTAAAAACCACGAGCTTTTCTTACTTCCTTCAGCCTATGGCCTAAACAAATTCTTCAATAATTTTTGTAGACAGCTTCAAGACACTAATAAAAGGATGATATTGTCTATCATCGTTATTGTTACCTAATAAATAACAAATGTGCCAACAACTCGTTTTGTTTGCTCTTGAATAATTAAAAGTTCAAACTTAAAAGAAACTAATTTACCTTCTGGACTAACCTTTCATGAATTCCCATTATTATTTAAGTTTAATTAAAATAAAATGTTAAATCTACCGAAGGGTGTAAAAATTATATTAGCATTCTCAAATTTTGACGTCACCAAACCCCCTTTTTTTAATATAAAACATTCTATTTACTGTATCAATTCATAAATTCAGAAATTAAAAATGGTATTACTTAAAAATTAAATTAATTAAATAATTAATAAGGCAGTTCGCTGACAAATAAAATAAGAGTATTACTGAATGTTTTTCTCTTTTAAAGTTAGTTAAGAGTTAATTAAAAACTTTTTTTTTTTTAAACAAAAAGTAATAAAAATAAACATTGGAATGGAATTCAAAGGTGAGTAGAATTCGTTGTAAAAGGGTAAATTGAGTTATTCATACCGTTTTGTACTATTGAAGGTATGTATTTTTATCTGTATCTTTTTTTGTCTTCATAGTATGAATATGAAATTAACTGATTTCCCTGAACCTTTTAGCTGAAACTTGAACATTTTAGGTGGATTTTATTCTTGAATAACTCTCTTTTTACTTACCCTTTTATATATTTTTAGTTTATTTTAATTGTTTTTAAAGTCAATTTATTAGTCAATCATTCACGTGAGTAAATTAAAACCTTTTCCAGTCATATATTATTTTTCTTTATTCTAAAAACGTTTCAACAATTCCATGTCATTTTCAATTTACATCATTTTTAAGTCCTTTAACATTATTTAATTTTAAAAATATTCTCTAAAATTTTTTATATAATTTTGTACATTTTCAACCTAAAATTAAAAGACAAATCAAATAAATACATAATTTTACATACAAAAACATGTCCCAATCATATTCTAACTCATATCATTAATTTAGAACATTGTTTCAATAAAACCTATTTAAATAACAATAAACAAAATAATTTTTTTAATAATATAGGACAAAAAATTTTAAACTTGGATAAGAAACAAAGCCTTCTGGTTGATTAATTCAATTAAGAAATATTAAAAGCAATTTTAGAAAAAATTAAAAATCAAGATAAAAATCTATACACTTTAATCTGTGACAAATATAAAAAATGGAATAATATAATAAAAGAAATTAAAATAATAAACTTAAAATTTAAGGCAAATAAATATAGTATACCCTCATAAACCCATATAATGATAATAGTACCTCAGATAAATATAATACCACTATCTATTCTAAAAATATGAAAAATAATAATAATGATACAGGTAAATTATTCAATATATTTCATTACTACAATAACCTACACACTTATAACAGAGTAGTGAACCTAACATCAAGACAAGTACCAAATAATATCATAAATCTATTAAGTTTAGGAGATAATTTTAATTATAACCCTAATAATAAAAAAATCAATATATTTCAAATGATAGCGGAAGTTGAAGCAATAATTATAAATTTAGACACTCCAGAAACCCATAAAAATGGTTTAAGAAACATAATTAGTAAAAATATTCTAAATTATTTTAATAAAGAAAAAAATAGGCCAAATAATACAATGAATCGATTTAATAACTTAATTAATATTGAAATTTTATATACAAAATTATTTAAAAAAAAAAATAAAGATTTATGTATCATAAAATCAGATAAAACAAAACAATTAGTAATAATAACGGAAATAGATTATCAACAAAAGATGTTAGATATATTAAATAATAAAGAAATTTATAAAAGCATAAGAAATGACCCAATGAAAGAACTCAATAATAAAGTTAATAAATATCTAGATAAACTATTCAAATATAATTTTATTGAAAAAAATATGAAAAATAAATTATCAAACAACTATTATAATATACCTAGAATACATGGCCTAATAAAAATGCACAAAGAAAATTATCCGTTGAGACCAATAGTAGATGGCACCAATAACCCAACAGACAACCTGGCTAAATACCTAAATAAATCTTTGAATAATTATAATAATAATAATGATTATGATGTTATTAATGCAATAGAGTTAAAAAACAAACTAAATAATATCAATATAAAAGCAGATCAAATTATTGCAAGTTTAGATGTGGTATCAATGTTCCCTAACATCCCACTTAAATTAGCACTTAAACTTTTCAATGAAAATTGGGAAAAAATTGAACCGTACACGAATATAAAAAGTGAAACAATTTTTTTAGAAGGAATTAAATTGTGTACGGAAAATGGATACTTCATTTATCAGGGCCAATTTTATAAGCAAACGATAGGTTTACCTATGGGAGGTAGACTATCAGTAAACTTATCAGGAATAGTCCTTAATCATATAATAAAAAATAGCCTACTAAAATTGAACAGCTCATCTATATTCATTGCAAAATATATAGATGATTTATTAATTATTACTAATGAAAATAATATAAATAAATTTAACTCAATCTTAAATGAACAAAATAAAAATATCAAGTTCACAAAAGAAGTAGAAAATAATCATTCTCTAAACTTTTTAGACATAACCATCATAAGAAACCCTAAAAATAATAGAATTAAAGCTTTTTAAAAATTTGTATACCATTTTATAAAAAAGATATAACCTCAAACAAATTACTCAATTTTTTCTCAAACCACCCTAAACAACAAATAAGAAATACAGCTCAAAATCTAATAAAAAGATCAATTACAGTAACAGACAATGAATTTTTAAATGAAACAAAGAATAAAATTTTCAAAATTCTGCTTAGTAATGCTTTCCCAATAAAACTTATATAAGAAATGTGGCACAAACAAAATAATTTAATTAAGAATAAAATAGATAATAACATAATAAATATAGAAAATAACTCTAATATCAATAGTTTTGATAATAGTAAAAAAGTTAACCATATAAATGACAAAACATCAAAAATCAAGCCATCTCAAACTAAGATTACAAATTTTTTTCAGACAGAAGAAAATAATGAAAAAGACCCCCAAACCAAAAATAACACAGCTCAGATAATTAATGATTCACCAAAAAAAGATTTTAAACAAAATGAAATAAAATACAGAAGTGTAACCTATATCAAAAACTTGTCAGAAAAAATTGAACCAACATTTAAAAATTATGATATCCCAGATATAAGATTGGCACATAAAACCATAAACCCTATAAAAAACATAATAAACAGCAAAAAAGATAAAATACCAAGACTTAGATAATATAAATGTGATATATAACATTGATTGCAAAAATTGTGATAAACAATATATAGGACATACCAGTACACATCTAAAAAATAGATTCTATTATCACAAAAATAATCTGAAACCAAATTCAAAGACAAGCACTGCATTATCAGCCCATTGCAAAAAAGAATCCCACACATTTGATTTCGAAAAGCCACGCATTTTGCACAGAGAGGGAAATAAGATAAAAAGGAGATTTTTAGAAGCATTATACATAAATGATAAAATAGATAAGGTGGTAAATGATAGGAAAGAATCTAACGAAATAAGCAAACTATACTCATCAGTGATTTTAAAGTTAAAAATGAAATATTGGAGTGCTATCAATGGATAGTTTCTCCACAAGTGATTTTTTTGTTCATGTCCTTTGTTCATACAGCCTAATTTACTTGATGTAATGTTATTACAGTTGTAAATATCAATAAAAAAAAAATAAATAAAAAAAAAAAAAATGAAATAAAGAAATATAGAAGTCTACACTTATTAGATAACACAGATAACATAACCTTCTCAGGAACCTCATAGCATTGTTTTCATTTTCCAATTCTTAATTCATAAAATTAACTTTTTAAAATAAATAAAAGATATAAAATAGATCAATATAGATAAAAAATTACTAATTTATATTAATTAACCATTCATAATGACTATATATTGAAGAAGAAAATAAATTGAAATACTATTTTAATATAATAATAATAATAAAATACAGTCCAAAGTACAAATTACAAAAATTGTTAATTGACCATGGAGTACACTATAACTCTAAGCTTTGTTTTAAATTATATGACAATCAACCAAAAAGGTATCTATATCTTATTCAGTAATTTTGGGACATGTTTTTGTATGTAAAATTATGTATTTATTTGATTTGTCTTTTAATTTTAGGTTGAAAATGTACAAAATTATATAAAAAATTTTAGAGAATATTTTTAAAATTAAATAATGTTAAAGGACTTAAAAATGATGTAAATTGAAAATGACATGGAATTGTTGAAACGTTTTTAGAATAAAGAAAAATAATATATGACTGGAAAAGGTTTTAATTTACTCACGTGAATGATTGACTAATAAAGATGCACTCCAGTTACAAAAACAAGATAATTAAAATAGTCAATTTATTTAATTATAAGAATCTGATATTCGATTATTTTATATCCTTTCTTAATACCATGTTTCTATTTTCATTTCAACAAAAAATATTGGATTGAACTATAATACATTAATACATACAACTTAGTACTTGATCTATCTGCAAAAAATACGAAATTTTTGTTAACTCGCTTTGAGTCATTTGTAAGATGTAATTAAAATTCAGAATATGTAATTATGAAATATACTGAAAATTTCTGATGAAATTTCTCCGAAATAAGGCATGCTATTTAATAATTTTAATTTATTCGCATACACTGTTAATCGTTATTCGGCATTATTTTAATTAATTTTTGTCTTTTTTTTATACATTTCCTCTATGTACAAAATATAATTTCCGTTCTCTTCACCGACCCTATATCCGGTGTTCTCACAATTTATATACATATACATCACATACATCGCAACAATTGCGAAAATATAAAATCCGTTGTTTGGTTTTTTTTTAATCCGCAAAGGAAATGAAACTCGGATTGCAATTTGAATAAACTTTTCAAAATCATCAGACTTAAAGGATAAAAAGGAACACTTGTAGTGTACTTAATGCTAATCTTTAGTATAATTTATCTTGAGTCTTAAGTATCTCTTAGAATTGATTGTGAAACAAATATTTTGTTAAACCTAGTAGCTCAGTTGGGCATGTGTGCGTGTGTGTGTGTATGACTATAACAATTTAATGAAAATAATAAAATATACGTTATCTACACAAAATATGGAAATATGGTTCTAATCCAACCGTGACGGATAAATTATGCAATCTATTAAAAGCAATACATGGACCCTGTGGGTTCCACAGATCCTGGGGCTCAAGAAGCCTGGTTGGTACCCTTAATTGGCGTCATCTTCTTGCATAACCGTTGTCCCAGAATTCAATCTCTACCATGTTTCTGAACCCAAGAATTTCATTTTACCCAGAAAATGACATATGAAGTAATATAGTTCAACTAGTCATTACGTACAAATATTTGTTAGAGCAGATGTATTGTTAACTAGCTACTCATTATAGAAACACTATACTATATATTTAAAGCATTTCCAAGAGCATTTATATCTACAACATCTACTTGTTTCTATCTACATCACGAAGATGCGTTTTTAACTATACATACAAATTTTCATTGATTAGTAATTAAAAATGAAAACAAATATTTTTTTCCTTAAACAACGGTCAATGAAGATGAATAACCCTGCACACTCTACGCTATGTAATGCAATGTCAAAAAAAAAAAAAAAAACCTGTACCACTACGACCCATGAACGCGTTTTGGATTCATTACATGCTAGAGACTATACTGTTTCATGGACAACAGTTCAGCAAGGAGGTGATTTGTAATAAGTCACGCTCAACCGACAGAATTTCCCCCCTTATTTTGGGTACCCTATTTTTATAATATTTTATAGAGGCTCGGTGAGCCTCAGGAGGGTCCTAGATCCTATATGATCCATCTCCGGCTGCAAACGGACTAAATAAAACTCATGCCCGAAGCGGGATTTGAACCAGGATTTCCGGCATGGCGACATGGCGACTCAGTGCTCTACCACTGAGCCACTCCTCTCCCCGTGCCATGTGTAGGTGTTTTAATGAAAACTGTGCCACTACGATTCTTCTTGCTTTGAGTACATGGTAAAGTTCGTACCGTTTCTAGAACAACGGCTGGGAGGAGAGTTGATTTGCTTGAGATCATCCTCAACCGCCAGGTTATATACAATAAAAATAGAAATACAGACCCAATAAGTTACCAATGTATCATAACTACATAGCAATAACATATAAATTTGTGAAATCAACATTAAGTTAAAAGTTATTCATGAATTATATGGATATAACCCACAATTTGAAAAACTGTTTTTTATTAGAATGAAAAATAATCTGTTCAGTAGATGATAGAGACTTAGTCTTTTCTAAGCCGACGGTTGTGTATGGAGGTATGGCTAGCGAGATGCAGGGTTTTCCGACTAAGAGTATCCACTTCATACAGCACCAAGACTTTATCCAAATCCCTCAGTGTTCATCAGATTAAATAACACAGGCCAACGATGAAAAAACTTTTGTACTTAAAATACCTTATTCCCATAGTTTTTAGTGTGCTGAATCCAAATATGATATTTTTTTTATATTAACACTTTATTGAAATATTACAATCTGCCACTTGTGGGCAATAAGCAATAGTGCTATGTAGCTTACAGTCATTCCATAAAAAAACAATAATATAAACACAAAAATAAATAAATATATACATGCGGAAAAATATATACATGCGGTAACAGAAATTAATTAATGCGGAAATGATAATAAAATAAAGTAAAAAAAATATATAAAAAAAATAATAATAATAAAATAAAATAAATAATAATAATAATAGTAATAATAAAAATAAAATGAAATGTACACATTCATACCCTATTTACAATTTGCCTGGGGTCCCCGAACTGAGCTTCTTCCCCAGGAATGAGAGCAAAGCAGGAGTCCGGGAAGCCCTAGCCCCCCTTCCCAGCCGCGTCACTGGCATTAAACGCCAATGGAAGCTGGTTAAGGGCGCTTCACACACACAGGTCGTGAGTGGAGAATCTGGCCAGTGTCAGTACTCCAAATAACTTTATTACAACAGGTCTCGGGGCCATTGTCGGTTTAGACGGCAGTGTGGGTTATATGGATGTGTGGAACTGGATAATGACTGAGCCAGAGGGTTGGGATGACAGGCAAGGTTTTGGTGAAAGTTTGAAAATTTAGTAGGGAAGAGGTCGAGGACGAAAGGAATGTTGAGATCATTATGGAGGGTTTTGTTGGAAACATAATAAGGAGCATTGACAATAGTTCTCAGGATTTTGGATTGAAAGGATTGAATGCGTCTGATATTCGATTGTTTTGCGGTCCCCCACAGTTCCAGTCCATAGGTCCAAATAGGTTTGATGATGGTCTTGTATATTAGTAATTTATTGTCTATTGAAAGATCGGAGTAATCTGTATAGTTGGCTAAATCGTCTGTTAAGTTCTTGTCTTTTGAGTCTGGTATGAGGATTCCATGTAAGTCTTTTGTCTAGGAGGAAGCCAAGGTATCGTACTGTGTCGGAAATAGGTAGGATGGTTTCATTGAATTGGACAGAAGGACATGTTCCCCGGCGAAGGGTAAAAGTCACGTGTTTGCATTTTTCCTCGTTGACTTTGATCCGCCATTGGTTACACCAAATTTCAATGAGTGAAAGGTGGCTTTGTAGGTTCGAGGAAACCATTTCGGGATCTGGATGAGATTATAGGATAGCTGTGTCGTCTAGGAAGGTTTCAGGAGTAGTTGGGATATCAGCGGTGTACAATATGTATAGGATAGGACCCAAGACGCTGCCTTGGGGAACTCCAGCTTGAATTGGGTAAAGATTGGAGTATTCGTTACCACAGCGTACTTGGAAGTAGCGATCAGAGAGGTAGGATCGAAGGACTAGGAATAAGGATTGAGGTAACTGGGTTTTGAGCTTGAACAGCAAACCGGCATGCCATACCCGGTCAAAAGCATGTCCTGTGCAGTATTGTTTGCTTTCAAGAGCAGAGGATATGTGATCGATAACTCGGAGTCCCTGCTGGACCGCCGAGTGCCTGGGACGGAATCCAAACTGATGTGAAGGAATATTATTGGATTCGATGATGGGTAGGATTCGTTTCAGGAGGATTTTTTTCAAAAATTTTAGAAAGAATAGGAAGCAGGCTGATGGGTCGGTATGATGAAGGAACATTGGGTGGTTTGCCAGTGACATTGGTGGTTGTACGAAGGATACAGTTGTATAGATAGGTTAGGAAAATAATCGCTTTTTGAGGAAGACGTTGAAGGATCTGGGTGGTAAGAAGGTCATGTCCAGGAGATTTGCGGACTTTTAACTTTTATAAGAGAAATTTGACCTCAGAGGGATTTACAGCTTTAGGAGGTAAGGATAGAGGAATGGGTGAAGAAAGGAATTCATTAATATTGGAAACGTGGTTAGGGTGGATTTCAGGATGTGAGATAAATGTATTTGAAAGGTGTTTGGCAAATTCCTCTGCTTTGTCATTATCTGATGCAGCCTAAGAACCGTCTTCACGTCGGAGAGGATGGGAAATAGAGTGGTATTTGAGTATTTTTTTGGTGGCATTCCAAAGGGAATTATCTGAAGCAGATAGTGTGGAAAGGTACAAATATGATATTAAAAAAGCTGTATCACCCACAATTTCTTCACATTTTATAGTTAAATTTAGTAAATTAACCGCTTTTTAAAGAATTCAACAGCTTTAATATTTAAAATAAATAACTGAAAAACTAGGTGTATTGGTGTGGATTAAGTTGGTAGCACTGCTGAAACACATTTGCTGGCCAAAAAAAGGTTGATTATTTTTTCTGTTAACAGCTGATGGTTTGTTTACTGTCAACCTAGTCTCACTTTCACGTTTCCTGTACATGTGCTCAGTACAATGTCTAATCGCGGATGTAGAAGCTCTGCTGACAGTTTTTGTTATATTTGTCGTGAATTTGTGCTTAAAAAACACCAAGAAATATTATAGGCTTTGTCAAAAAGGTCTATCATACTTTGGAACTAAACTTGGTAATCAGGATAAATCTTGGGTCCCGCATAAGGTATTTTATGTAAAATGGTCGAAAAAGGAGAATAAAACCTTTAAATCTTCCATTCGTATGACATAAGGAAGCCAAGAAATCATTCCGATGATTGCTACTTTTGCAGTGTCGATATTACTGGTCACAGCCAAAAAAAAACCAGAAGGTAATAAGCTGCCCTAACCTTCCGTCCGCCAATAGGGCACGGTGTAGATTTACCGGTCCCTGAACCACCAGATGATTTAAATTCTATTCCAACGGAAGTATTTCCTGATGTACAATCGGAGTTAGATGAACAAGATGATGAAGAATTCCAATATTTTACAAAAATGTAGAACCTTAACTGTTTTCTCAAATCGAGCTTAACGACTTGGTTAGGGATCTGTGCTAAACGAAAGAAAAAGCTGAATTGCTTGGCTCTAGACTAAAGGAAAAGAACTTGTTGGTGGTTGGAACCAGCATTTATGTGTACAGGAAGAGAGAGCTACAATTTTCCAAACTATGGGTGATTAAAAAAAAACTAAGGCCAGATTTAGATTCAGCACATAAAAATCTATAAAGATCAACTATTAAAGTTGAAAAAGATTTTTAAAAAATGTTTTTTGTTGGCCTCTGTAATGTATCTGTCTCAGTTGGATTTAAAGCGCTCTATACACTGAGCTCTATCGTTCACCCATGTATAAATAGCACAATTACATATACTTATTTATGCTTTTAGTACACCAAATATTAAAAAGAAATTAATAAAAGATATCCAGTATCCATATAACACTCCTAAACACTGTCTTGGGGATAATCAAATATATATATTATTAACTACTAGCCCGGTTTGATATATTAGAAATAAAAACTGGTCCATAAATTACCACAATATTTGAGCTAAGTGACGTGATTTAGGTCAGCGGAGGCAATGAAATATAGCTCGCCGGAGTGAATAAAAGAAAATACGAGAGGAAATGTGGAATAGAGGAACTGGAATTCATGTAAAGTTGGCCTCGTCCGACCAACCATTCATGTGTGGCTTATCCTAAATCAGTCTGGTTTTGCCAATGCTTTGAAATAAGCTTCGTTTTCGTCGTTTATTGAACACTCCCTTTATTTAGGGTTTTCGTCATCCGCAATGGCTCATACAATTCCCATATAAATACCCAAAGGGCCAGGGTTTATTAGGGATGAAATGAATTAAAGGGTTAAATAAATCTATAGATAGAATAACATTATAAACAAAAATTTATTCCACTAAATTATTTCAGAAAACTTTCAATTTTGTACTCTACTTTTTTTTAAGAATATTGATATATTGAAATTCTCTTTAGTTATTAAATTTTATTTTTAAAGATTAACATGTTGATAGTTTCACATTGTGAAACTAGTACTTACTGTATCATGCTACGGATGTTGACCTGTACCAACTGTCAGCTCATTTGGCTTTTACAAAAGAGGAAGTTTTAGTGATTAATGTAATCACAGCCAAATAACCTCACTGCACAACCGTTGACTTAGAAAAGGTACAGTCCCTCCCATGTACTGAAGCCAAAACCAGTCGTTGTGGAAAAGATTTGTCTTTTTTCAGTTTTGAAGAGGTAGGGTCTGTTTTAAAATGCTTCCAAACGAGCAATTCGATCCCTATGTTTTTTATACATGAGGTATAAATGGGACATTTATTTTCTCTTTGGTTTTATTATTTGTCTTTTTTACGTATTAACGTTAATTTTTTTTTTAAACATGTGGTACTCATTAATGTTTTTTTATTCTGGATACATGTAGATATGTGTGTATTTATATATATATTTTTATTTTGGTTTACTTATAGTGATTTTGGAGTGGTATTTCAGAGCGCTTGTATAGTTAAAAGCATAGCTGTAACAATTTAAATGATTGGGTTTATTCATTTTTGTGTTTTCTAAAAATGTGGATCTCAGAGGCAGGGTTGCCTTGCCGAAGCTCTCGGATTCAATTCAGGCTGGGACCTGAAGACACCCCTGCTGCTCATGTAGCATCTTTATAATATTTTACTATGGTACCCGAAATTTGGGGAAAACCTGGTTGTTGAAACCTCACTGGACATATACCTCTCTATATAACCAAGTCCTAGAAACAGTAGTCTCATTCACATACTGAACCCAAAAGGAAACCCTTCAATGATTATTGTGGTACGTTTTTTTGAAATGGTCTTTGGTGTTTGATCCTTGTTTTTAACGACCATCTTAAGAGTCTTACAATTAATTGCTCTTTGTGATTATACTTTTATTTCTCAGTAATTGTTCGTATGTATTCATTACAGGTTAATAGTCGCTGTACCTTTGCTTAGCTTAATGGCTTGGAAGCCTCCCTCAGCCCTGAAACAAGATTCCTATTGGAGCGAGGCCCTATATCATTCCTTCCCGCCCTTGATACGATTATACAGTAGCCATCCTCCTGGGACAAATGGGCAGGCCTGGCTAAGTGGACTACAGTAGCCCCTTAAGGATTGGCTTCCTCCTGCGGGGGGACAGGATACAAATGCCTCCAGTAGTTCGTTAGGGAATTGTTGCTGGGGGCGATCCATCGAGGACATGGTTCGTGAAGGAACCGTTCATTATACTTACCAGCCAGCTCGGTAAACAGATGGCTGGCCCGCTCGGGTTAATCAGTGCCCCAGCACCTAGCCTAAACAGCTCCGATTTATTTCCCGCCGCCCGGGGAAGATCAGCTTCTCTCGTTGTCTGCCTGGTCTTAGTTTCGAAGGTGAAGTCGTTCACCTTCAGTGTTTACAAGGATAGATAGAAAGCATTTCCATCATCGTATTCATTACTACTTCCCTAATATCATAACTATTTATTATAATTACTTTTTGTTTGTAGTGCGATCTTGTTCGATACGTAGAGTTTTAAATTGCTGAGTTCGATTACGGCTCTTCAAAATAGATTGTTTATTATGTTTACAGTTTGAGGTTATACCAAGCTCTAGACTAACCCTAACAATTAGGGAACTTACTTAAATTTTGTATATCCTTTTATTGTTTATTTAATGTCACTTCATGCTATTATGGTTAATCGGACGATAGTGAGCAGAAGTCCTAAATGTTTGCCATGCCAAGTATAATTTGGATAAGGATCTTTAATATGTACTTGACACCGCAATGCTCAAGAATCCCATTTTAGGGCACTATCAAAGGACGGCATAACCAAATACGTTTTTAAAGTATAAAATGGCCAGGGCGTGAAGTAAAAAAATTACACGAAATAAGTTAGACTTATTTTTGTGTCTAAGTTTAACCTTTTTTTTTTTTATTCCATCTTCAGGACTGAGAATAATAGAAAACTGAAAAAGATTTTTTACTCCCTTTGAAAAATACCTAGGCCACTGCGAACCTGCGATCTTGGGGATAATAGATTGTTATACTCATCACTACACCACAATCGAACCCACCCAATTATTATCTTAAAGATGAAGGATCTCTGCCCTATAACACCACAGTTGACAGTTGTATGTTTGATGAGTCAACACGAACAGGCACTCACATTTGCCCTGAAGATGGCCTACATCATAGACCGAAACATTGGCACTATTAAAAAAGAAGTTTATATAAGCACTTATTTTGTGTTATCTTTGACTGCACCCCTGACTATCCATTATCCATTATTAGAATTTTTATTAGAATTATCCAGTCAACTATTTTCCACTCAAACTTAAAGATGCAGATGATGAAAACATATTTTAAATTTAATATTTTCTTAAAATAGATATATTAGATCAATCAAGATAGTTTATTATGTACTCGTAATGCAGATTATGTAATTATTTTTCAAAATTTATGATATAAGAATCCGTTAATCTATTATTCCGCAGCTAACACCCCACTTTTTTGTGTGTGTGTGTATACCTATATACACATATGAAAAACATTTTTATATAGTATTTCTTCATGTCATTCAAATAGAATCGTGTACAGCCTCCGTGTGAATCTGTATTACATCCCTCTTTGGTTCCTCTAGGCTCAATAAACTGGTAATCCTAAATAAGGGAAAAAGACTCGTGGTTGAGTGTTTTCTCTACTCCTTCTTGCGCAACCGTTGGTTGAACGCAGTACAGTCTCTATCATTTACTCCATGTGTTGTAGTGTTGCAGGTCCATTTATTTTTACTTTTTCTGTAGATGTACAGATGAAAAATATTCTGACCCCTAAGTGGTAGACCATACTGTACTAAACCGCCCTAAGTAAATGAAAATTTATTAAGCAGATAGTAAAACATTGTACTAAAGATTGCTGTAACAGTCCTAGCGAAGAAATCAAACTAACCCGTTTAGAAACAGCCCATCAACGTATTATGTTGTATTAATATTCTTTATCTTTATAAAAAGGAATTCTTATGCACTATTTATAAATAGAACAAGACTGTCTTCGTCTACTATATATAAAACTTTAATGTCTGCTTATTTAAGTTTTTTTTTTATTATCTATCTATTTTAATATTTTTTTAATTGTGACCCAGACATTCCTTTTTTTAGTATTTAAACGAATCATAAATATTTATAAGTTTTGTAAATGTCTTAAACAAAAGCGATCATTTTATCAAAGATATTGTGCTGTTGTATATAGAAATCGGTGGGTTTAGAAATTGGCGCTATAGGGACTTTCGTCGAAAATATTCAGAGGTAGAAAATTTGAATAAAATGAAGAAATTCAATACGGAAAAAAAACTGTAATAAGTATAAGGTAAAAGCTTAGGGTGCCTTAAAGTAAATTGCTTCGTTCCCATGGTTAGTTAGTCTTGGGTTCAACATAATTTTTACTTTTACCATAAAATCAGCATATCGTTATTACCCCTTGGTAATAGTGCGAAATTCACCTCTCTTTTATGATTAAAGCATTTAAAAGTAAAATTTATTAACTGTTATATTACTTAACACAGAACGACAGATTCGTTGACGAAAAATTAATCGTAATGGTTGAAAGGTTTATTTGCGCCTTTTAGAAATTAATATGTATAATTATAGTAAATCATAGATTTTACTTTTACTGAAAAATAGCTCTAAAGATATCAGCATATCTTTTATGCCGATGCTCATTGCAGTGAGTCAGTTAGAAAGTGTAACAATTACAATTTCACTTATTTTGTTTTTATCTTAGTTTCTCATCCCAATAATTATACTGTTCTTAATTTAAATATTGTAATTGAGCAAAACCGTTAATAACATATAAAAAACATTCAACATAGATATTTCATATCCTTATCAGGATTATGCAGTACATCTGAAATTAATTTTTTTTATGCAGTAAAACTGAAAATGTCAGGAAGTTCTACCTCTAACGTACTGATATATTATAAAATATATGAGGCGTTTTGAGATCAAAAGCTGATAACGCCAGCAGCAGTCAAGCAGTTTTGTACATGATACTTTGCTGCCTTATTTCTCATGTTTTTATTCAAGTTCTCTACTTGAAGTTTCTTGAGCATAAAGCCTTGCTTAAATGAAACCTTAAAATATGAAAAATGTGTTTGAAATTTGGTGAAATACGTTTTGATCATGAACACCTCATTTGAACCTCAGTATCTCAATCTTGTAAGGAAATGTGGCCTCTCCTTTCCTTTCTGGCCCGCTTTTCAGTCATCTAGAACTCAATCACTCCTAATATATGTCATGTTTCTAACCTATCAACATTAAACTCTTAAAAATTTAATAGTTAATTATTATTGACAGATCCCTCATCCACGTTCTGTTTAGTCACCTCCTAGGATGTTTCAGTCATGAGAGTGATTGAAATATTAATCTAACAGTTAATTATGGAGCAAGATTTACAATGATACTACGTTTAAAAAAGTGACATATAATTCATATGGAAAAAGGAAGGTAATAATACATATATCACATTTATTTTCCGTTCCTTTCAGAGAATAACACACGGGAATGGGCAAATTTAGAAGTAATTTCGTGGGAAGAAGGTGCCTTCCAGCCAAGGTTCATTCGCTATTAGGAAATAAGGAGGGATGAAAATGGACCATTTATAATAAAGACGAGAAGCGTACGTTTATATTAGGTCTTGGTGGGGGGTGGGGAGAGGAGGATGAAAAATTCAAAAGGAGCCAAGTACAAGTTCATCAGGGGCGGATCATCTGATGACCCCAATTTCGGGCGAGTCAGTCATTAGTTCTGCCGGGAGATAAACGACCAGCGGCCCACTGACAAATAGCCTAGCCTCCCGGCCCTTTGAGTTTCCTATAATACCACAGTCCTGATTCATTTTTATTAAATCCATCTTCAATAGATGAAAAAAATGTCAAATTATCCTTTCTGGGGGTGGGATTCTAATTCTTTAAACTGCTTGAATCTTCTCTGGGGCTAGGTGTATTTTTAATATTCTGGATTTACTTCAATTACTTACATAAGTAAAAAAAATAACTAATAAATGAAAATTATTTACTCTTTAATTTACACGATTGACAAGAATTTTATTGATAAAATCGAGTAAATTTTTCGTTTATCGATGAAAATATTTTCCTTAAAATTAAAATGTTAGTATTTTATTTCTTCACCGCCTTGAAATGGAATAATTTTCTAAAAATAAAAACCTACGACCACAAAAATCACTACAATCCATGAAAGGTCTTGGGATCGGTACAAACTGTACTGTTTCTAGGGTAACGGCTGTGCAGGTAGGTGATGATTGCCCGAGAAGAATTCTCAACCGCTAGTTCCTCCAAATAAGGGTACTCACTTTAAAGAGGCTGGATGAACCCAAGGAGGGTCAGTAGATCCCACGGGTTTATCATGGTTACTAACAAGTAATATATATTTTATTATTTTTATAAGAAATATTTATTTTATAGATTTTATTTTATTATATATATGTATATGTGTTTGTGTGTATAATATTTGTTTTTCCTCATCCGGGTTTGAACCCAAATTCTTCAAAAAAAGGCTAATTATTCAGCTTCGATTTGAGTTACCACGAGTTTTAACTGTTTATTTGTTTCATTTTTCATATTTTTCAAAAATACAGGTTATCATGAGCTTTAGTATGGAAAAGGGAATGGCAATTATGGAAAATATGTACATTTCGGTAATTATTTCATCTAGAAATGAACGTTTCACCAAACATATATACTATACTTCGAATTCTTAGTTGGAACTTTAATTTATTCATGAAATGATTACCTAAATTTACTCATTACCCATAATTACATCCTCTCTTCCGTTCTAAAGATTAACTGTATAATTGGAAAATATTAAAAATGAAATGAATGAGAGACATTAAAGACTTGTTGTAACTAAACTTCAGGCGACAACCAGCTGAACAAATGCCAGACAAAAGCAACTTGTACAAGAATGTGATAACAATACTTCAAGTGTAGAAAGTCGAACATAATAATTGTTAGTTCTAGAAGTCTTTAAATTGCATTAATACCCACAATTAACTAATCATAAAAAATAGCTTATCAACAACATAATGACATTTATTATTATATTTAATATAAAAATTTATGGAGTAAGTAAATGAACTCACTACTATTAAAATTGAAAATATAAAGAAAAGTACAATTGAATTAATTGAATAATAATGATTCAAACCTATCAAATACAGACATTTTTTTACAATACTTTTTATTAAAGGTAAATATAAAAAAATTGAAAACATAAAGGAAAGTACAATTGAATTAATTGAATAATTATGATTCAAACCTATCAAATATAGACATTTTTTACAATACTTTTTACCTTTAAAGATTCATTGTTTTAAATTCCTGATTTTAATTAATTTGGGGGGAAATTGTTTAAAGGAATACATTTAATTGTTTAATGGAATTCGAAATGCCTAGTAATATCGGCCTACGACATGTCCAAGGAAATAGGAAGAAGGATTGCGGCAGCCATCCGTTGCTCTTTTGGCTTGAAAAGGCAGACCAGGAGCCATCTACTCACGAGGCAGAATAAAGCATGATTTTATAGATCTTCGATTAGACCGGTGTTAACCTATGCCTCACTAACATACACGATGACAAAGGCTGATGAGAATAACTTCCTTATATTCGAACGTAAAATTTTGTGACGAATATACGGCCCGGTAAATGAAGGAGAAGTTTGGAGGGGACGATGGATCTGGGAGTTATACGCTCTGTATAATGATTTGAATGACGTTGAATTCATAAAACTGGGACGATTAAGTTGGGCCGGCCATGTGATTCGGATGATGGAGGAAGGTGAAATTCCTATAAGATTCCTTGAAGATAGGATCAATCCTGTCAACCAGAAGGAAAGGAAGACGCAGACTGAGGGGGATGGACAGTGTGGCGACTTACTCCAGGCTACTGCTAGGCACACAGAACTGGAAAGCAGCAGCAATGGATCGGAAGCTCCTAGAGGAGGCCAAGACCCATCCCGGGTTGTAGCGCCATAAAGATAGATAGAATGGGATTCGAAACATAATGAAAGTAGACGCCTTTTCCAGAAGGTTCTCAGAAGTTTGAATAGAAGTTTATTGAAAGAACTGGGTTCTATAAAATTTTATATAGAAATGATCTGTGGTGTAGTCAATATGAATTAGCTTAATAATAATATATTATAAATATAAGAACAGTAATAAACTATTATTAGTTTATAGTAATATACTATTATTCCATACTTATAACTTTATACAAACACTATTATAAATATTTTTTAATATTAAAATACTTAAACGAGCACAATTTAAAATTTGGCAATATTTCAACAACTTGTTCAGAATAGATGTGTCTTGGAGGATAAGCCCTTTATGGCTACTAGCCTAGATATTATTTATTTATTTTTTTCTAGTTTATATTTTACATTTTATTGTTTTATTTACTTTATTATCAATAATATTTGCAGGGGTATGGTGAGGTAGAAACCTCTACGGATGGCAGCATCAACTATGGGCAGGTTCCTACTCTTGGTAGCAGCGGTTTGTCTACCAGCCATCATCATTGCCGAACAAGGTAAGTTATTGTTTTTATAACATATTTCATAAATAACTTAAATTATGTTATATAAATGACAAATAAAATGGGATAGATTGTATTTTATGATAAAGCTTACTTCGATATTTTAACTTAATCCTGTATAATCATAAATTTAATTTTTCATTTCACCAATTAGATTTTCTATAAGAAGCTATGAATTATAGCTTCACTTCAAGGTAAAATAATTTATTTGTTTTCAATGGCATATTATATTAAAATAGAATAGTAATATAATTTTATTCTGGGACCGGGTCACTTCGTATTATTATTATAATGTTATTATTAATAGTAGTATTAATACTTACATGATAACAAGAAAATGAATATTAACTAAAAGGTATGTTCTGGTAGAGAATTAAAATAATAAATAATACAAAAAAAAAACATACAAATCTTACTAATATTATAAATGTGAATGTTTGTATGTTTGTCTCTCTTTCACGCAAAAATTACTGGACGGATTTGGATGAAACTTTACAGTAATATAGGTTATATATCAGAATAACACATAGGCTATAGCAAGCGCGGATTTATGGGAGGGTGCAAGGGGGCACGTGCCCCCCCTCCCGACAGTATTTTAGGTACTGTGGAGAATCCATTATTGTACATAAATAAAGGCAAATCACATGATGATAGTTGTTAAAATAACAGAAAGAACATGAGTGAAACTATTTGTTTTGATATCCTACTAATATTATAAATGTGACTGTTTGTATGTTTGTCTCTCTTTCACGCAAAAACTACTGAATGGATTTGGATGGAACTTTACAGTAATATAGGTTATACAGCAGAATAACACATAGGCTACAGATAGGGCCTATTTAGGGGGAGGGGGCACGGGGCATGTGCCCCTCCTAAATACGCCCCCAGACAGTTTTTTAGGTACTGTGGAGAATCCATAGTAGTACATAATTAAAGGCAAATCACATAGTTATCATTTATAAACATAGTTATCATTTATATATAATTATCATATTTGTTAAAATAACAGAAAGAACATGAGTGAAACTATTGTTTTGACGGTCACCTGTGGTCTAGTGGCTAGCGTAACAAACTACTAAACCCAAGATCGCGGATTCGTAGCCCGGCAGGTGGCCCTAGGATTTTTTAAGGGAGTAAAAAATCCTTAGTTACGCCGTCCTTCGGAAGGGACGTTAATCGGCGGTCCCGAGCCTGTACGATGTCAGGTACTTGTTGAAAATCCCTATCCTAATTAAACCTGGATAGGCAAAATTTAGAGCTCCCACTGTAATATCGTCCGATTAGCCATAGCAGCATAAAGTGACGTTAAATGAACAAACAACTATTGTTTTGATTTCCTACTAATCCTACTAATAATAAAAATGCGAAAGTTTGTATGTATGTCGCTCTTTCACGCAAAAACTATTGAACGGATTTGGATGAAACTTTACAGTAATATAGGTTATACATCTGAATAACACATAGGCTACAGATAGGGCCTATTTAGGGGGGGGGGCACGGGGCATGTGCCCCTCCTAAATACGCCCCCAGACAGTTTCTTAGGTACTGTGGAGAATCCATAGTAGTACATAATTAAAGGCAAAGCTAATCTACTTTTTCTACTAATATTATACATGCGAAAGATTTAGGGGGGCACGTGCCAGATAGTTTTTTGTGTTCTGTGGAGAATCCATTATAGTATATTATTATAGACAAATCAGGAACGTAGCATTTTGAAATTTGCAGATAGGTTCTTTGTATAAGTTAAGAAAGAAATTTGGATATTATTTAAATATATTTTTAATTATTGTTTAAGTGTTGAAACGTGTCTACCATTTAAAAATAATAATAATTATAGTATTTAAAAGTTACGAAACAACTTCAAGAAATTTAAGAAGAGCAGTCGTCGATAATGTCAGTCAAAAGGACATTAAACAATACCATGTAAAAAATAAAACAAAGTAAATAATTTTAAACTTATTAAACTTGAACTGTAATGTTTAACACGTTTTCACGATCTTTTTACCGGATCTTCATAAATTTAATTTTTTCATTTCGCCAATTAGATATTTTTTTAGTAAAGGCAATGTGAATTATAGCATAATTTCAAATATGTTTCGTTGTAAAATCAGTAAAAGCATTTATTTTTATCAATGGCATATTATGTTAAATACTTTTCATCTCTATATATTAAAATATATAATTTAAAATTATTGTTTTTTAAATATTGAAATGTGTCTACCGAATAAAATGAATATAATACATAGCAAACGGTTACCATAAGTATTAAAAAGTTACGGAACTAATTCAAAAAATTTAAGAGCAGTCGTCGCTAATGGCCTCAGCAGTCGAAGCGACGTTAAACAAGACCAAAAAAAAAATTAAATAATTTGTCACTGATTAAACTATTATATTGAACACGTTTCCAGGATTTTGCATCCATCTTAGATAAATACTAAATAATCAACGTAATCGTTAAAAATATTAGTTCTTCTTGTAAATCACTTCTTTTAAGTTTTTCTCTATGAAGGCACCAGCTAGTTAAGATACTAAATTATCTAACTCTCAACTCGTTTCTTTGCAAAACCGTTCAATGCAAAAAAGAAACGTTAATCGATCTGTGGATGAACTTAACTTTTTTAACCTTGGAGCTTAATTACAAGACATGAAGAGAATGATCGTGCGGTTAGGATTTTAAGTTCTTCCGCATTGTTGTTAACAGTTTGTTTATTTATAGCTTATTCTAAGTCCATGCCGGAAATCCTGGTTCAAATACCGCTGCAGGCAGTTACTTTTATTTAGCCTGTTTGCGGGGGGTGATGGGTCATATGGGATCGAGGACCCTCCTGGGGGTCACACCATAAAATACTATAAAATTAGGGTACCCAAAATAAGTGGGAAAACCTGGTGGTTGAGCGTGAACTAGAACAAGTCATTTCCTTGCAGAACTGTTGTCCATGAACCAGTACAGTCTCTACCATATACTTAAAAGTAATTTGTTTCAGTTCCTTCAGAATTATATAATCGAGTATAATTTTCGCAAAATGTATGCAGAATGCTTTCAATATATAAACAAAATCTCGGTTCTTCAAGATTATCAACTTCTATACTGATGTAATTTTGAAATCAGCAATACAAATGAAGGAACGGTATGCCACCGGGTCTTAAAATAATGAAGATAATTGACTTAAGTGGCCCATTTAATCAGTGAAGTGTATAATACACTGTTGATAACGATAAAAAAATTGCATTATTTACTAATTATTTTATTACTAATAAACCATATATTTATTGCAATAATATAGCTACGTCCTATTTATTTTTAAAAGGGTAGGAAAGAATAATAAACTCCAATAAAAAATATTTTTTAAAAATCTGAATAAATAATTAAAGTCTATCTGAGATTTGGTAATCTCAAGGGAAACACTCTTTTTTTTTCCTCATACAAAATTTAGGCATTTAATTTTCGAGAAAAACAATCTTATCTTTATTGGGCTGATTCATTTTAATCCTAAAACAAACTTGAAAATACAAACTAGATTTATTTTTTAAATATATCAACTACAAATATTTTAGCATGTCTATAATGATCACAGCTCAGTTATAATAACTGTTCTGTATAGCCTCTGATATAAATAAGTGCGAATGATCTGAAATAAATAAATCCATTCCATTATTTAAATTCATTCTGTTTCTCCTTGTGAATGTTTGAATATTTCCAAGTTGAGTATTCTTGTTAGGGACACTAAATTACATCTTTGCATTTCCCGGATTGTATCGAGCATGTACAAAAGATACGGGACTTGCACGTATTCTGCTGGATTTCATGTTAAAATAATTTTATCATGGCTTATGACCTCAAGAGAGCTCAGTACATATGTTAATTAATGAACTCAATATCTTGTATTTGAAGCAGGTGGTAGAATAATTATTTATCCCGAAAAACGTGTGTGTGATCTGGATATCTTCCTGGGCTCACTAAGACTATTTAAAGTAGGTATTAGTGGAAAACCTGGAAAAATTACGTCCATGCAAAACTCATAGGCTTAGAAACGGTATAGTCCCTTTTTTCTACTTACTCCTACATGGGTTTAAGTTGTACAGGCTTTACAATTTTCATAATCCAGGAGTATCCAGATGCGAATCTTTAAGTATCGATTTTTTTTCTCCTTTCCTCGAATGAGCATCAGGATGGCTTAGACTAACTCCCCGTTGCCTTTGAAGAACTCGAAGATGATCATCCTAACGACTCTCCATCATTACCGTAAGCATCTTTTCTTCAAACCGTGCAACGGACCGAAAACAGGAACATCTTTAATCCTCCTCGTATCTTCCGGATATTTATTCGCTTTGAGGTATATATATATTTTTTCTTATTTTATTTACTTCCTTCCCTTCCTTGGCAGGATCCTTTGTCGGAGAGAAAGGGGAAAATTTTCTCAGTCAGCGGCGCGTAAGGGTCTGATTTGATTTTATTGTGGCCCAAGTTTCCACAGTGTGTTTTATTACAAAATATTTATTATGGTTTTCTTTGGTGCGGTTGAGGAGCTTCTAATAATTCTCTTACAGAACTAAAGTGCTTAGATGTATATACATTTTAATTAAATTCCATAGGAAATGTTAAATGATTAATAAATATTAAAATATAAGGCAGCATATAATGTTTAGAAATAGAAAAAATAGAATAGAAAATAATCAGTCTTATGTAATAATAAAAAAATAACAAAACAATCTGTATCACTGCAACCCATGAAAGGTCTTGCGTTTAGTACGTGGTAGAGACTAAAGTCTCTAGAACAAGGATATGTACCGTTTCTATGAAAACGGTGTCCTGGGTCACGGTCAACCAGCTTATTCCTCCAATTAAGGGTAACCACTTTAAACGCCTGGGTGAGCCCCTGAGGTTCTCCATTTCCTACGGGGTCCATCTCCGACTGTTAAAAGATATTCAATGAAGTATCTGCCATAGCCGGATTTGAACCCGGGACCTTCAACCTTTTTATTGTATATTCGTTCTAATCATAATTAAAATAGAAAAATAAATAAATCTGTCACTCATACATCTAGAAGTGCCTTGTTCTGGATCTTGCAGCAATTTTGGAAGTCCATGTCCTACAACAACCTGATTTATCACCTAATTAATATCAGGCTTTGGTGGGCAGCATGGACCCTCCAGCGCCTGTCAAATCACGTCTTATTTGACATTGCCTACTATGTCAAGTTTAGTTATTAGTATTCTCTCTCTAATATATAAAAAAGTTTTTAGTGATGTAATATTTTATATGCGTTGCTTAGCTTAGGTTATTTTTTTTCTTGCTCGTATAGTTAAGTTATAAATATTTTTTTGAAATTGGCAAATCCCAAAGCCACTAATCCTGACTTCTTTAAGCGGTTAAATCAAATATAGCATATTTGCATTTTTAATTTAAATGGAAAACATCGAATTATTATTAAATCGAACATCGACTCGAACTAATTACTGCTATTTCAATACACATAATGCATTGAAATCAGATTGGCACATTCTTATAAACTATAAATTATTTTTTAACTATAGTGCAAACCTAAAATAAAAAAGAAGGAAGAAATTCCATTATTTCATTTAATGAAAAATACTCAATATCTCAAAATAATACTATATGGGTACTCATATTTTAACTGACTCACAAGAGGGATACAAAAAATTACTAAATCCAACTGCAATTTCAAGATTAATATCGGAGTACTTCTACTAAAACCTTTTTAAGTTAGTTAAGTGCATATAGATATACAGTTATATAATTATTAACATAAGAATTGGTCCATCCTTTTTATGTTAACTCATGTAATTTTCTTTCGTTTATTTATTTAATAAACTAAATTGAAAGTTTACAGTTACAATACGCTCCATTTTTTAAAGGTCAGAAGGTATAAGAATAGAAATATATGTTTAAAAGCCAACATTTCGAACCACACTGCAGGTCTTCTCCAGGGCTTAAATTGGGTCATAATCATTGTTTAAAGTAAAAAAAAAATCAACTTATTTTTTCAGTTTCAACCCTTGGCCCTGTTATAAGCCCTGAAGAAGACCTCTGATCTTGGTCGAAACGTTGGCTTTCAAACAAACAGTTCTCCTTATTAAAGATAATTTTTTCTGACCTATACCCGGACAGTTTTTTCCCTCATTATTCAATATAGTTCTTTTTTAAGTTTGCTGACACCTGACACAAGTTTACTGAAGTCCTTGCCTGATAAAAAAAAGTTTCCCTTCCATAGCTAACGAATCCAGACTGATACACTTGTACACTTGACCCGGTTCTGCCTTGGCCTGGAAGAGAAATGACTTGCGCTGGAGAAGGCTCGCTGGAGAAGCTGCAACGCTAAGCTCCCGCACTATCCTGGAAATTTGATCGGGCTGATCCTGAAGGAGAGGGGCCATCGATCGGGAGGATAATCCTTGAGCTGGAACCTGGGGAATTCAATTCGCTTTATATCCCCGCCCGCTCCCTAAAACAATATCCTATATAGCTACATCCAGATAACGTTATCAGGCTAAGTACCCTCGCTTCGGCACCGCTTTTCCTATTTTCACTTTGAGCGGTTTTTGTTACCACTTTTAAAATACAATAAAATTACACCACCAAAAATAAAAATAGGAGAAAAAGTCTTCAAGTGTACCATGCTTGTGTTTTATGTCGGAAATCGTTAGTTGTTCTGCCTAAATGTCATTAAAGTAAATTATTTTTTAATTGAGAAATTATTAACTTTCCTCACAGAATAACGCGGTTTGAAAAGATACATTAAAAAGTAAATTATTCGCTTTAATTTTCATGTGGATGTTACTGGAGTTCATATTTGTAAATCATTCGTTAAAGTGAGTAAAACATTTTTTCCAGTCAAAATATTTCTTTATTTTAAAAACGTATCGACTAATTAAGTCATTTTCAATTCTGTTTTTATTAATATATTCTTACTACTTATATGTCCATTAATATTTGAATAGCTTTACTCATAAATCTGTACATTATCTACATTTTAATAGTTATCAATTAAATCATTTTTTTTTTGCTTGGAGTTTGAAATGTTCTCCATGGTCATTTCATCCACAGATACTATTTTTAAAATATATGGATTTACTTTACCATAAGTAGGTACGTATTACGTGTTATCATTGGGTGGGCTCATAACCGATTATGGTATTATGTTTATAATATGGGTTTATAGGGAGGGAAGCAGCTCTGTGGTAGAGTTGCCATGCCTTGATTCAAATCTGGCTGCTGAGTTATTATAAGTATTTATTTCTTGAATCAGTTTGGAAACAAAAAAAACTGTACTACTGTACTAGTTTTAATGAATAAATATGTAAACATTCAATTCAGAAAGGATTTTGGGCACTTGAGATATGTAGGCAGACATCACTATAGAGTTATTGTCGGTACACTTACGTCACCTCCACCTGCTCGACTACAGCTCCACGCCACCAGGAGAGTTATCCTCCCAGACCGTGAGGACGCTGGATCAAGAAGACGCTGGGCGAGGCTGGCAGGACCGGTTCCAGGGCGGCTTCAATTAAAAGGAGATTTGATTAAGAATTTACCTTGTCCGGATCCAATCTCTATGCTAATTGCGGCTACCTGTCTCCCGTCAGTCTTCTTCCCTTCGACAGCCCTCAGGGTCATGGGATGGTCCTGGTCCATGTAGCCTATGGGGAGTCCTAGACATGTCGGGCAAGTCAGCTTCGTTTGATGGATTATTTGAACGTCTTGTTTCTTTCAGTATATCTTCGAAATATATGACATGGAAATATGTTTTTTGTTTCTTGTAACTATAACTATACTAGAAAAAATACGAGGGAATATTCTGTTTGATTAATATGCCGTCACCAAAGACTTGTAACTTTTTTTATTGGGGTTGAACGACCTCTCCTGTTTGTTTAGGCAAACGAGGGTAAACCCCTGCCCCTGCAGGTAACCAACTTTTTTAACCGGAGTAGGGAGGTAAAAATTGATTCCGAAGGCCCGATTTGAACTTAGGCTGCAGTAGTATGATCAGTGCTTCTGAATGTTCAATTAAGAAAGAGGACTACCCTTAACTATCATATGTGTGGTATCTACGAGAATCGAAGACACGAAAATATCTTCTGTACTCCATAATCTTACATTTTTGTTACAAAATCATCTTTGGTTAGGATAGGGTTCTCTTAAGCATCTTCATACAGGAGTTGTGACGTGTTTGTGCTTGGTATTTTTATATACTGTGAAGGCCATTGAAATTCCTCTCGCAGTATCAGTGTAGATGAGTGAGATAAAACCAACAGAGTAATTGTCCAGTATTTTATGTCTCCAGAAAAAAAGAAATACTTGTATCTTATGAGGCATTCAGAATCTAAAGTGGATTACTCCAAAATTTAAAATCTTGAATTTTGCATATTTTTCTCTTGTTTAATCAAGCAATCTTGTCTAAAACGACACAAGGTCGCCTTGTTTATCATGGTTGTAGTCCGGTTCGGAATCTTAACTTTTAAGCATAAAGCATTGCTTGACTAAACTAGCAAAAAATGTGCCAAAGTTAATTTTCGAATTTGGTTGTTATCCGCTTTTCATTCTTAACACCTGATAAAAGTTCGGGCATTTTCTTGCAAAATTATTTATTTTGCCGTTTACACTTGTCACTTTAGAATTTCTTTAAGCCGTGGCTTTTATACGACGAATATCAGAGAAATCGCTGCTCTTCCGTTTTATTAATGACATTAAAGGCCTGACCAATGTTGATGAAGCAATAGTACGGCTGAATACTATAACAAATGTATTTTTAATTTGGGAGGCTCAAGTTTTTTCTATATTTTTAAGAATCATCTTCTTTTTCTAATATACATGCTATTTCTAGCATTGAGGATCCTCTGCTGGTTTTATTCCTAGACTAGCTAAATTTCATTGAATATGGTACTAACTATAGAAGGATGATTGACTCAGTGCAAGGGGTCTTCTCAGGAAATGTGTCCCAGAGATCAGTAATGCATATGACCTTGCGTATGAATAAAGTGTAAATTGTACTGTTCAGTCGTGTAAAAGTGCCTTGTACTGATCTCTGAAACTTAGGGCAGGGTTCTCCTAAATTCCAGCCCACTTATGACTAGTCCATGCGGAGGTATTTTCAAAATTAGTGAGTATAATTACCTTTATTACGTCAACTTTGTTTTCAATATCAATTAATGAAAAACATTGTTTTTTATAATAGTTTCCATTCAAATCCACTTGAGGAAGAGATATCCAGCACACTCACTGCTAGAAGGAATATCATTCCCGCTCCAGACGCCATTCACGGTCGGTCTGTCGCGCTCTATAGGTCCGGGGCCCTTTCCAGTCGAACTTTGAAGTAGCCAATACAGCTTAGGCCCGATTTATTAAGAAGTGGAGAAACTGGAGGGAGGCAGGAGTGCAGCAGTTGTGCTGGAGCTGGGGAAACTGCTAACGATAAGTGCTTCAATTCTCCGGGCTCGGGGACCCGTTGAGTTAGTAGCGTAGTTCCAAGTTCTTCAAACCAGCCGGCTCAGTCTTAACTATTTCCTCCAACGACTTCTTATGTGTTCTTAGTTCTTGACAGTTTATGTAGTTACTATAATGTGATATAGAGTTTTCACTTTTATTCTCTCGCATCGTTGTTCCAATGCCTAAGTGGCGTATCTGAAAATCTCGGTTTCAATTTTTTCAAAGTTTTTCAAAGTTTCATGTTAGCGTGCACTTTTTTCTACTTCCTTATTAAATTTCTGAAATACAATAACTTTTCTTAATAAATGATTTATATAATTTATGCAAATATTCAAACCTAGAGTTCTCAGTTCAACATATTGCATTATAATAATATATCGGTTTGTGTTACCGTGAGTTAACGGATGGTTTCATGGTCTCTCTATGGTAATATATATTTGCCCCTCCATTCTCTTTGATAAATAGTTATCGGTAAAGTAAAAACTAGAAGGTAAAGAGAGAGAGAGAGATTGTGAATGGATATAGTTGACTGGATAATTCTAAGAATGGTGTGAAATGGTGAGGGGGTGCAATCAATTAATACACAAAATAATAATGACTTATACTATTATGCCTACGTTTCGGCCTAAGATTTAGGTCATCTTCGGGACTGAGAAAAAAGAAACAGAAAACAAAAAATATAAAACATCGCAGTACCAAGGAAGAAGAACTTATTTATTTATGCAGATATTACATCCTAGCGGTCTCAGGTCCACATTCGCCATTTTTAAAATTTTCTGATTTGCATTACCACGAAGTATCGGATGGTTTCATGGCCTATAATTGTATGTTTGTTAAATGGGTTTATAGTGAGCGAGGTAGCTCAGCGGTTGGGAGAACCCGAGACATAGGGATTTCGAACCCGGCTGTGGTATGTGATTTTCTTAGTCTGTTAACAGCTGGGGATCGATTCTGTGGGTCTGAAACCTTCCTGGCACTCATTCAGCTTCTATAAAATGAGAACACAAAATATGGAGAAAACCGGAAGTTTGACAGTGATTCAAATCCGTTGTACGTAATTAACACAAGATTCTGCATGGGTTGTAGTGCAATTATATTTATTGTTATTTTTTACTATTAATGTTTTTTTTTTTAAGTTACATGAGTTTTTAAAAATAATATTTCTATCATCAGATTGTAATTTTGAAAAAATCCTCAAAATAATTTTAAATATTTGAGCTGTTGAGGACCAATTTGTTTTTCTTAACCTATTTTCCAAATTAATTGTATGATTTTTTTTTCTAGTTTATAGACCACTTGGGTTTCACATAGTTCTATAACTGCTTAGATAGCGCTTCCTAGATATTAATAATTTAAACTGAATTATATATCATAGTGGGATATTATACTGAGTGTCAGGCCGCCTCGCATTGGGCTGATTCATTTGCATGTAACTGACATTTCACGAAGCAGTGTATTGCTGATCTGCGTCGCCGTACAACTATTTATGGCCGCGTATCGGTGATATATGGCTAGTATTAATTAATAGCTTTATATGGTCAGTGGTGTCTGAGCTTGTGGTGTGCCCATCTCATCGCTAGGGATATGTTTTACACTGAGGATCACAATTACGTCTAATAAATAAATTATGTCGTATTTACTGCATTCGATTGTAGGAAAAAATAAATGTCTCTCAGATAAAAAAGATCTTGAGAAACGTTATATAAAAAAACCTTATATAAAAAAAAATTGGTAAAAATAAATATATTTTTTTTATATTTTCAAAAGATAGATAAATAAAACATTTATACATTAATTGGAAGTCAATTGGTTTGAATAATTGTTCAATTGAAACACCATAAATGACGCACGGCAGACAGGAGGTATCCCCTTGTTTCATTCAAATATAGTTTAAAAGAACCAATTATAAACTATTATTACAATATTATTTGTATGAAGATTTGTATATACACACTTTAGCCTCTTAAGTGTTCATAAATTACCAATTTACGCATAACTAAAATAAAAAATAAGCTGAATGTCAAACAGAATCAAGAAAACACTGTATGGGTGAATATTACTGAGCCGACAACACGATTTAGTAAATAATTACATGGATCATAATTGGCTCAGTAATCGTGTTATTTTGGGAGCGCAAAATGCTGTGTTGACGAAATTAGCTTTCAAATACAACACTTGTTACCAGATGATCTAATTTCTTTTAAATCAATCGAGACTATTGTTGATGAAACCCAAGCCGTTAATTATCCAACTAAATTTTAAATTCTCTCGATATACCAGGAATGCCACCACACAATCCTCGGTTGAAGATCGGTTCACCGATTATTCTTCTGCGTAATTTTAATCCATCTAAATCATGCAATGGTACACGTTAGGTCATCAAAAATATCAACGGAAATGTTATTGAAGCAGTCATTTTGATTAGAATCTTTAAAGGAGAAATTGTCCTGTTGCCTCGTATTCCAATGATACTATCAGAACCCATAATACCGTTCAAAAGACTTTAATTTCCTATACCCTTGGCTTTTGCTACGACCATCAAGAAGTCTCATGGCCAGACCGTGTCCATTTATGGTGTGGACTTAGAAAAAGCATAGACCTCCTGCAGGAGCGATCATCGAAAGATTTAAATATATTATCGAAATATAATTATTCAATCAACATAATTATAAAAAAACGCTTACCATACAGTCCATGAAGGCTATTTGGCTCGGTGCATCGTCAGGTTTTTTCCCAAATTTATTGAGGCTGGTCGAGTCCCAGGATGTTATCCTAATGTCCCACAAGGTGCATCTATAACTGTTATAATTTATTTCTAATGTTGAATTTGAACCATACCTTCCAAACAGCAACATAGTCTTCTGCAAGCGGAGCTACCCCGCTACTTTATAACTGGACATAGGGATCAATCAACTAACAATCAATAATTGTCTCCGATAACAATTGCACGGATTCTGTAAACTCTTTACACCACGTGACGATCCTACTCATTCCTACTTCTCCTGAATAATCAACTCCGCTGCATCATTCACTTTCCCATTTAGGTAGAACATAGAAGAAACAATTACAACTCTGGTCCATAGTTGTTTGTTCGCTGATCACTTTCATGAAGAAATTCATAATCAGGCTGTTAAAATGATTAATTCAATTCATTCCAGATTACTCTTTTGCTTGATCTGGCGAAATCCGACGCTAGGGAATGAAAGCCGATTGATCTGTTCCTTCTAAATATTTTACACCAGCTCCCCTCTGCTCCCCGGAGATATACATTTTTAACGAGAGGGCTCCCCTATTATAATTGATTGAGCTTTGCGGCTGTCTCCTTAGTTGTGGGGTTGCCACAGGGTGCTTCATGCAGTACCTTACTACTTTCTGTTTTTAGTTCACTCAAGTTCCACCGAGTCCTGAGAACAATTATTAACACACTATGTGTGTGTGTGTGTATGTGTGTCTAAACATTTCGGAATGCATATATATATATATATATATGGATGAAAATGTCTGGGTGGAGGTCAGGATGAATTTCTTAAAAAGCTATTTTTTTTAAATCAATGGTTCAGTTAAGGTTTTGATTAAATTTGCTGTTTTAGTGATCTGACAGATAAAAAAGATATTTGTTCGATTCGGTTTTATTTTTATTAATCTTTTTTACTTCCTCTTGTTCTGTCTATTTCCTTCTCTCTGTTACCTATCAGAAAATTAAAAAGGCAATGCCTGCTCAGATAAAATTCAATTATTAAAAATTTCATATTCGTGTAAATCGAGGATAAAAAAACTATATTGTGCAGGTGCAAATATTTCATAAAAGGATGAAAAATTAAATGTTTAAATGCCTGAATGTTAAGTTCTGCTGCTATCATAGTTAAATCGAACGTTTACAAGTTTTCAATAAATATTTAGTAATTTTGCTTCCTTAACCAAATTACTTTATTGAAGTAAATTTAGGTAGTGCAACTTCTAGAGTTCTCTGCAATCTTTCATGATTTCTCAGCACTTCATTTAAAATCTATATAATTAATAAAAATAGAAATTGCAGTAGATAAATTAACAGAAATTTTATCCATTTTTTCATAAAATTAAAAAAAAGCCTGTACCACTACAACCCGTGAACAGGTGTGGGGTTCAGTACATGGTAGAGACCATGTACTCTACTGTTTCATGGACAACGGTTCTGCAAGGAGGCGACTTCCTAGATAACGCTCAACGGACAGATTTTTTCCCTTATTTTGGGTACCCTATTTTTACAAAATTTTAAAGAGCCTGGATAAGCCCCAGGAATGCCCTAGATCCCATATGTTCCATCTCCGGCTGCAAGCAGACTAAATGAAAGTCTTGACTGCTGTGAGATTTGAACCAGGATTTCTGGCATGGCAACTCATAGCACTACCACTGAGCCATTCCGCTCCCTTTGATAAAATGCAAATAATAAAAATTATATAAGTAGTTGAAAAAGCGATTTTGTTGTCTATTTATGATAAAAGGTGCCAACAGTGTTTATAAAAACTAACAAGGTTTAGTTTAATATTGATCATGTGTTAATCCATCTATCATATATTATTATTGATCATAAATTAATAAACATAATGTTTTTGTTTAAATGGAGTAAGGAGTGGATATTTCTTTTTCTTTTCTTAGGAATGAAATTAATTAATAAAAATTAGTTTATTATGATTTTTTGAAATAAAAAAAAACCTACCTTAAAGAATAAATTAAAATACCAACATTTATTAAATCACTGGTAGTAATTTTATAAATGGAGACAGACCTTTTATTAAAAGAGGATGTTTTAATAATTAATGGAATGGATTTTTCCTAAGTAATCCGAATCTAACATTCATCCGTTCAAAATATTTACTTTTTAAATCAGTTTGAAAAAAGAAAATGTAACTTTTTAATAAATAATAAGATAATTTTACATTACATCAGACTTACTGTATTTTAATATAATATATTTTAATTATTAAAATTTGACAGTGTAATTATCCTCTGTTTTAATAATAAATTCAATTTGACTGTTCTTTAACTTAGAAACGATAATTATTTATGTAGAATTATCATCCTTCAAATTAATTATAATTTAATCTAAAATTTAATTTATTAATTTTAAGAATTCGTCTTTTATTAACAGTTGATGTTTATTTGTTTAAGTATTATCAAATACTTATTGATAAATACCCTTGAGATTATTTTATGAATATTTAAAGAAAAATGGGTACTTGTGTCTTAACGCAGCCCTGGTTACTTTTCCCTGGTTGTTCGCGTGCGCGAGCTGTTACATTTTGTAACGGTTACATTTCTAACAGTTACATTTCTAACAGTTATTTCTATTTATTGGGGTTGAAAAATGATGAACAATTACAAATAAAAAGAATTTATTGACAAATGGAAAATAATAATAATAAATTATGAACAGTTAGGATATAAAACTAAAGAAAAATTATGTATAAAAAAATAATTTCAAACAATTAAGAATTAAGAAATAAAAGTAATGAAAAATTATGTAAAAAAAAATACAAATAATAAAAATATAATCACATTTAGGTGGAAAATGCGTAGAAATAGACTTCAATGTAGATTCAAAACAGTCTGTATTTTGTTTTGACTGATGCTGTCACCATACGAACTCGCATAAATATGATTCATTTCCAAAAAAACCTTTCACCACAATACAATTTCATTTGATGGAAATTATTACGTTTTCTTTGTTTTGGTAAAATATTACGCTCCTGCAAAAAATGAATAGCTTGTTCTTCTGTTGAAGGCAAATTCCAAATACGCATCATTTTACACTAATTAAATAACTAACTAAAATAATAACTACGAAAAATCTATAAAGAACAAATGACGAACAATAAACAACAAATAAGCAATATTCAAAACACAGTAAGCAAGATGAAACATAGAACAAATCAGCTGTTAGAAATGTAACCGTTACAAAATGTAACTGCTCGCGCATACGAACAAGCAGGGAAAAGTAACCAGGGCTGCGTTAAGACACAAGTACCGAAAAATGTTCTGAACGCTTATGTAAACACAGTTATTGACATTTTACTCTCTTTGCTGATTAAAATAACTTTGGTATTAAGCATAATTTTGAAAGATTTAGTGTTCGTCTGTTTTTCGTCTAGGTCTTATTTTCTTGTTGATCCTTGTTAAGATCCTATGAGACATCCCGTGTCCGTTCTCCATCCTCCTAATTCTGGACGGATGAAGCGGGTAGAAAATAAATTGAATAAATCTGGTGGTCTATCTGGTTTTAATGTAATATAAGTAAACATGTTAGTACCAAATGCGTTATTACAATTAATTACTGAATGTAAGTAGCAATTATATCATTTTTAATTTGTTTTGTTTGTTTGGTTTTTACCAACGGCTTTTTGAAAGCAAATCGCTTATTGTCTCAATTATAGCTCAATCTATATCAAACATTTTTTCTGACATCATGTTTGTGAGTGATTTTCGTATTTGTAATGCGGAAAAAAAATTATAAAAGCCATAGGAATTGATGACCTAATGGTTTTACGCGTTTAAAGACCAACAAACAAGAACAATAATTGTTTTTATTCTTCTGACGCGTCCAATTTAATTATACTTCATATCATGTCCTCCTTGCCATAGTCTTGTCTTTGAGATGACGCCTTCTCTCTGTAAATAAAAAATATAGAACTTTCTTCTTCTTCTTGGGCACAAGCTAAACAGTTCTCTAGAATAGTTAACTAGTATAATTAAAAACTAAAGTAGAATTAAAATAGAAAATAGAACTATCTAAGCATATTCATGATAATTGTCATAGGGTTTATTCAGATAATGAAAAATAACGTAGTTGGCTAAAAAGTAACTGGCGGTCCCACAGTAAAGTACTCCAATATTTCATCGATTTAGTTCTTTTTTATAAAACAGCTGTTATAAATAAAAGATACGAGAGGGAATATTTTTAAAGTACGGTTACTGTGTGTTGAGTAAATTGAAACGCTTAAGTTGAAATTTGAAAGAAACTCGAAGTAAAGGCATTGAATGCTGTTTCTTTGTTTTTTTCTGGTGAGGGAATGTTTAGTTGTAAATTATTGTAATTAATAAAGACATGTAAATATGTATTGTGAATAAATCTTTGTTTTTTCAGGGAAACAATTCCGTCTTTATTTCATTATCTTCATTATATTAAAGGCATTAAAAATTTATAAAAAACCATTATATGTCTATATACATATTTAAATTCTATGTATCTGTTGTTGCAATTAACAAAAGTCCATACCCGCTGTACTATCCGCCAAATCCACTTGATGGCTTGTGTTCCTGACGTACCTATGCTCGGGTTAGCCGCAACGTAATTAAACAGTACGGGTAATCGCATTTGGCGAACAAGACCCCCGGATTACTGGACCCCACTCAGAGCGAGGTAAATTGTGTATCGGAGGCTCGAGCCAGTAAATTGTGGATCGTGGCAATGCGGGAAGCCATGAGAGGCTGAAATACTGGCCACGAACAAGAAGGAGGAGATAAGGAAAACGTTAGCCAGGGAGAAGAAAGGGGCTGAAGTGGAAGAGGTATGTAGATTGGTTGGAGACGGACACGGCGGAGCTGCGGGGCGATAAAGTCGCAACACGTTCTGTCCTCTTTCTTATCCCTAATTACAATCGCAATTAGCTCTCTCGAGGAGCGGGCAAAGTACAGAAAGAAACGTCCGGCTTTAATTCACATTAATTTGTTGCGCTCGCCCGTTAATATTGTCAGATCTAGGCTGTCAGTTAGGTGCCTCTCTACTTACCGATAGGCGTCATGCTTCCTTTCCTCTAGTTAATTATTGTCAATGCCGATTGGACATTATCTTTCTTTAACTAAAAGGTTTTGTAGTCACTTAATCTCTAATAAAATAAATAAATAACTTAATAGCTAATAATTAACCTAACCTCTCTTATAACAAATAACTCACTCAATCCATATATGTGGGGACACAGGGGCCCGTGCCCTCCCCCATACGGTTTTTTGTGTACTGTGGAGAATTTATTACAGTACATACTTATAGGCTAATCATGTGATGATAGTTGTTAAAATAACAGAATTAACATGAGTGAAACTATTGTTTGGATATTTTAATAAACCTTTCTATTAATACTACAAGTGTGTTTCTAAGTTATTGTTGATTTTTTGCACGTTGTGCCCCCAGAAAAAAATCCTGGATCCGCCCTTGACTCAATCTATAGTAAAATCGATAAATTAGATAACTTCCCAAAAAATACATAAATAACACAACTTCCCACAAAATAAATAAATAACTTAATCTCTAATAACATTAATAAATTACTTAATCTCTATCAAAATAAATAAATAACTTAATTTCTAATCAAATAAAAAAACCCTTAATTTCCAAAACACTAAATTAACAACTGAATATCTAATAAAATAAATAAATAATTTTATTTCTAACAAAACAAATAAATAACTTAATCTCTAATAAATAAATAACTCAATCTCTAATAAAATATATATAAAATCTTAATATACAGTAAACTAAAAGAAATAACATAATATATAGTAAAATACTCGTAAAAAACTTAGTCTTCTACGAAATAAATAAATAACTTAACCTATTATAAAATAAAATAAATTAATTAATCTCTGATAAAATAAATAAATAACTTAATCTCTATTAAAATAAATAATTAACTAATTCTCTAATAAAATAAATCTATTTTATTTGGATATCTTTTCTTGTATAATTTAATATTACATCGTCTAAACTGTCATTTTATTAAACTATATCGTTAGACTACTCTGAACAATTACTACAGATGCGTTCAGTACGTGATTGAGACTGACTCACTGTTTTAGGACAACGATTGTGCGGGAAGGAGATTCGTTCAAAATCCCGCTAAACCACCAGATTTTCCCCCTGATTATAGTACACACTATTTTCCAGATGGAAGCCATCAAACCCCTCCTTTTTAAAAAAAAATATTATACATTTTCCGAGTATGTACATATTAACCCCACTTGACTTAATATACGTAACATTTATCAACAAAAACCACCTCAATTGGTTTGAGTATTTCCTCTTACATTAAACATACTAGATATGTGTTAAATTTGTTACAGTTAAAAAAACAACAACAACAACCCTTGAAGGGACTTGAGTACAGTTCGTGGAAGAGGAGATTTGGCCTATTTCAAGCTCTGCTATGGAAGGATTGCGGTGCCTTAAATTTCTAGACATAATTTATTGTGCAAATATGTTTACATATTCCTTTACTTAATAACGTAAATTGTCCGTGTGAGTTTGTTAACTATGAATTACCGTAGCTACTTTGAAAAAAATCTTAAGAAACATGGATTTTTTTGGTCTGTTGAAGAACGCTGGTCCCATTTCGGATAATCGTGAACGCGTTCGTTTATTTTGTGACCATTATCGTTCAGGCGCCAATGGTACAAACCAGCCAGCTAGCTTGTCAAAATAGAATCTATCAGCTCACATTACAAACAGTTCCAACTGTGTCACTACCAAGACTGACAGACATCATCTCTTATCAGCCTTGATTGATGTATGGGTGGGATGATAACGCTAGGAATTGATAGCACTATCTCAATGAAGTACTGCTTTATGGATAAGTAAATTCCAACAGTAGCATCCTCGTTATAAGTTAGTCCATCCAGCTATATCTTCTTGGCTTGAATTCGCATGTTAAAACTTTCAGGTCAATTATTATCCTATTTGTTTGTTTCGTTTAACGTCACTGTATGCTGCTATGGCTAATCGGACGATGCTGCAGCGGGAGTCCTAAATTTTGCCTATCAAGGTATATTAAGAATAGATCTTTGACGACATTGGCAGCAGCAAAGGATCGAGGCCAAGAACAATCCCGGGTTGTAGCGCCATATAGATAGATATATAAATCTTTGACGAGCATTTGACATCTCACTATCTAAGGACCTCCATTTTACGTCTCACGCGAAAGAAGGCATAACTATGGATACTTTTACTCCGTTTACAAAATCCCAAGGCCACTAGCAGAGCTTTGAATCTGTGATCTTGGGCAGAACAGGTTGTTATGCTAATCGCTACATCTTAGGCCACCCTCGATTAATATTGTAAAGATGACTTATAAATGTATATAATGCTTAAGGTAATAATGGTTTATGCTGCTATGGCTACTCGGACAGTAATACAGTGAGCATCGAAAATGATGCCTACTCAGGTATATTTTGGATGGATATCTTTAACGAGTAACTGATTTTTACTGTCTCAGGACCTCCATTTTACTTCCAATCCGAAAGAAGGAATAACTAAGGATTTTTACTCCCTTTACAGAATCCTTAGACCAAGTGCCGGGCTGCAAACCAGCGATCAAGGACAGTAGGTTGTTAAATTAAACAACACACCACAGGTGACCCCCAGTTATTAGCTTAAATAAAAAATTAATAACGATTATAAGATCATAATTACATTACTATTGATTTAAAAAAACAAACAATAAATTACTGTATAAATAAATAGAAAATTGCAAAGTAATAATAATGCAATTAAGGGATAACGATGCAAGCTTAATTATATAAATATTTATTTAAGCTTGCATCACTCCCCCTAATTAGGATTATTATGATTCATTTATTGCACCCCCATAATTTGCCTAATGGGATTCAGGTGAAGGATTACCTATGTTAATAATAAAAAGAGAGTTATAATATCCCTGATACTGTAAAATTGCACACAGATCTTATTACCATAATCAGTTAAGTGTAATAAATATAAATGGTGTATACAGTAAAGGTTTAGGGTTCCTAAGGACTGTTGTTCATGGATGTGGACTATACAGGATAAGACTTTACTTTCAAAATTTTCCCTTAACACCTGGATGGATTAGAAAAGCTTAGGAGCCCAGTGTATAGAAGGTGTTCCATAGGACACGTACAGATTAACGAGCTGATACGTTGCAGGTAAACGGAAAAAAAAATATTTTCACTTAAACCCAATCTCAGTAATTAAGCGCAAGGGGAAAAACTAGGCGATTAAGCGCGATCTAGAACAAACCTTAGTGCACAACCGTTGTTCACGGTTAAAAACAGAACAGTCTCTCCATAAGCGGCACCCAAGAGCCTTCATGGACAATGGTGGTGCAGTTTTCTTTTTAAATATTCTTTACTGATATGTATTGGTATCTTAATAACTGAACTGCAGTGCCTCCTTAAATTGACAGATTTCTGGGCTTCAAATAAAATAAATATTTTAATGGACAACTGTGATCACAATTTTTTTTTTAATTAACTAATAAAGTCACACTTTTGCATATTTTTTTTTTTTTAGCACTGCACTAGCTACTTTTGTTTATCTAATCAGAAAAATCACTGCACAATTGTTGTCCTTAAAACAGAGTAATATTTAGCATATACTGAACTCCATCATGGCGTGTAGCGGTACCGTTTTTTTTTTGTTTTTTTTTTAAGTTAATAAATATCTTTAGTATAGGAACACGAAAAACTGTCATAAAAAAGTATGATGTTTTCTGGGAAAAATAATTCCTAGACATAAAAAATTAATTTGTATAATTGAAAACATTTTAATTATTCTAAAATTCTAAATGTAAATACACAATTTATATATATATATATATATATATATATATATATATATATATATATATATATATATATATTAATTAATAAATTTAAATAGATCTATATTTATTTATCGGTAAATTTTTTAATGATAATAAGATTGACCATATTTACTTCTTTCTTTTGATTTTCAAACTTTTTGATAAAATTAGCAATGATTATGATTGTGGTTTTTTTTCATAGATTTCCATAAAATTCCTTATTCCTTTTTAATGATATATATTTTTTTAGGGATTATTTAATAATAATACATAGGCTCGTATATAATCACTGGATGCTCGAAGTTCCTTAAGACTTGGCTAGTGAAGTTCAAGAAATAAGCTCATGAAGCTAGGTTGGCAATATGGTAGGATATTGTGCTGGGACCCCACCCTTCCAGATATTGTAGAAGTGCAGTTTGGGGAGTGTTGCCCTGGGTCATTTTCTACCTAAGATTGCTTTCGTTATTAAATCAGAAATTTCTCTGCCCCCGGATCGATATTTTGTGTTCATCCGGTTCATATATAGCGAGCTACTTCGGGAGGCTTTACTACTTCCATGTAATAGTGAGTGAATTTGGTACAATTCTTCGGGAGTATTATACGCACTATTTGACGCATGTAAGTGGTGAACAAAAACAAAATAGTATTATATAGTGTCAATAGTATATAATGAACGAAGCCTCATTATCGATACTAACTATTATCCGAAAGTATAGATGTCTTTTCCGACTCTAAAGAGGGATGAAGTGAAGAAATGCATTTCCATGGAGAAGCAAGAAATCCGAATTACGATTATTAAATTATCTATTTTTACAACATTAATAAAAGTTATGAGAAAAAAGATAGGTTTCAAATCACTGATGATGGTAGGTCGTCAGATTTCAAAGGAACCCATGAGCGTTTACATATTTCATTTAGGGAACATAATATTCCCGAGTTTTGAGGCCCCAAAAATATCTATCTAAAAAAATGTCAAGATAGATCTATATATCTATATCCAAGGAAGGCAAGTTGACTACTTACAAAAAAAAAAATTTTTATTTCATTAACCGTGAAAATGTTATGTTTGTAATTAAATAACTTTCATTTAAAATTAAAAGTCTTCAATCAATAACTAATGTGTGATAATATAAATATTTTTAAAAACATAGTTAACATATTAATTCCTGATAATAATAGCTGAGATTTGTATTATTTTATTATTCTTAATAAAATAAAACATTTTCAAAGTTTACTTCACATTGAATATTCACATCATATTTTAATTATTATATTTTTACCAATAAGTGGCTCAATCTCTGCAGAGCAGAAATTGACCTTCCTGGGAACTTCAGATTTGTCATTAATTAATTTCTAAAACATTGTTAATTTCCATTAATACCGAATTTATCTAAAAATAGATTACTAAATTGACTTATTAAACTAAATGGGTGTAAATAATATTTAATGTAAACAATTAATATTGAGGTGAATCCCTAATCTATTAGAATGGTTTGCTCGAAATATTCGCGAAATTTGAACAACTATAAATTACATAATTAGGACTTAACTCTAAATTTCCAATAAAACTTTATCTGAGACGAAGATATTAGATCATGCATTACTTCTAATCCTTCGTTAACAATTCACTCTTCATCTTAGCAATGCTAAGTTGACAAAACTTTAGCAGGAAACACGATGCTTTTTGTCTCATCAATGGATATAAACCCAGAAAGGCTTAATTGCAAAACTCGTTTATATATTACATGAATAATTCACATTTTTAATTGCATTAAAAACTTAATTTCATAATCTCACTTTCACTCTTGTTGAATTAATTTTATAACTAAATTCAAAGTACAATTCGCGAAGGCATCCTTACAATTTTACTAGAAGCGAAGAGTTCTATTGATACTTTGTTTATTTAATTTTTGTTTGCCATTAAGATTCTTTGTTAATTATTTTGTTCAACTAATAAAGGGGCATGAAAAACTGTGCTAATGAATTATTTGTGAACATGTTAGCGTGTGATGTCCAATGCCTATCACATCAGCGCAGTAACATTTATAAATAAATAAAATGATAAATTACAATGGCGTCATCTCAGGAACATGCGTGTGTATAAAAGTATCTCTTTATTATCTAGGTTATCATTAAGTATTTAGATGAAGTGAACTATATGTATATATATATATGTGTACATATATATATATATATATATATATATATATACATATATTACATAATATATATTACATAATATATTTAATTGAATTCATATAATTGATAATATATATAGGATTTATCTTAAAATGTAAAATAAGAAACGTTTCTGAAGAAAAGTTAAATAAGTTTTTTAGGAGCGAATCAAAAAAAGAAACCTCCGTTAAAATATTTAGTTTTGTTTATTTCCTATTTTTAAGATCAATACTTAACTACTGATTTTTTTATTGAAACAATATCGCTAAGAGAATAATAATTATTGTTAATGGAGTTGATAAAAAGGAAATATTTATAACAGTTGACTATATTAAATAAAGTAATAAAATGGAATAATTATGGAAGGAATGGATTTGGCAATAACCATAATTCCCTGATATTTGGAGTTATTAATGTTCGCTACAGCGTTACCTCTTCTTCAAGTAGAACAGTAATATATATTTCTTTAAATTCAGTTAAAGATTTATGGATTTTATTATTAGGTATATCCTTAGTCAAATTTCACTATAAATATTATTTTATTTTAGTCGAATTCTGTTGTTGTTTTTTAAAATATTTTTGAAATCTTATATATTCATTATTTAAATTTTAGAATTAAATAAATAAGGTAAATCATTATTGGAAGGACTGAATTTGCTAATTCAATAATTCCTTATATTTGGAGTTATAAACGATCTATTTAGCGTTAGAGTTGTATTCATTGAAGGTACTATGAGACTCTTCTTTAAGTCGAGTAGTAATTTTTTTTTTAACTTCAGTTAAAGACAATTTATTTGTATTTTTACATTCTTAGTCATTTCAAAATGATAAATACTTTAACTAAAAGTTATATGCATATTTTTTAATATTATATATTCATTATATTAATTAAATGTTAAAATTAAATATATAAGATAAATCATTCTTGTTAGGAGTGGATTTGACAATACTACGTAAGATTTCTGATATTCGGAGTTATAAACCATCCCTTCAGTGTTAGTGTCGTATTCATTGACCCTTTTACTGTAGCGGATATTCCGGATAAAAGCCAGTGATATTCATGTAAATGTCTGCTCGCGCGTTAATATTCCATGTAACCGATCGGCAGGACCAGGCAATCCTTCTCTCATTTTCCCTTACTCATATTCAACACACAAAAAAAATAAATTGAACTGCAATTTCCACTCGATGTAGAGGGTAGCATCCCCTCCTTAAGCGGCTTCTCCTATCTGATCGACATCCCCGATCTTATTTAGTGGGGTGCCTCCGTTCTTGGGGGAGCTTCGTTAATCCACGATTTACCATAAAAATGGGGGAACTTAAGAGGGTACTTTTGCGAGAAATTGCTCCGTTTTAACGCTTTTCTTGCTTATAAATGCTTCCCAAAGTGGGATTTATCGTCGTTTAGCCCGAAATCTTGATGACGGAGCACTTTGAATGTAATATTCATTTTGCTCAATTATTCCCTCTCGAAACCATACCACATTTTCACCCGTTACTACATTACGGAAACATTTGACATGCGTTTGTTTTGTATCTTTCTGAAGAGTTTTTAACTCGCATTTATTGTAAAATAACATCTTATATGTTTGTTTATCCATTTAATGTTACTTTATGCTGCTATGGCTGATCGGATGATGCTATATTGGAAGGCCTAAAAGTTGCCCATGCAGGTATATATAGGCTTGCAAATATTTTCTTAATTCCATGAAGTATTTCGACTCAGTTTTTCCTTTTTAGGATTTGGAATGTCTAAATATTTTTTCTAATCTATTTATGTATTTTTGTGTATATATAAAATATACTTGTGATTTTCAAGTTTCAGTAAGTTCTTCTAACTTATTTTGGCGACGTTTAGAGACTATTTTGGTCTGATATTCATGCCTAATTGTTGGAGGTATGAATATCTATTTATAATATTTATGAATATCTATCTATAATTTCGATACTAAATCATTACAAATACCTTCAAATAACTGCATGAAATGTAATGAAGAGTTGTGATCAATGAGTAATTACTAGTGTACTCAGTAATTAGTAATTACTGTGGAATGTACTTGACAGACTAATGATTTAGTATCCATTCTTCATCAATTTGGCATTAATATGAGACCAACATAGTCTCGAAACGGCACCAAAATAAGTTTATTGAACTGACTGTAACTTGAGAATCACAAGTATATATAATCTATAACAGGCAAGATACGTTGAAACCGATACCCGTGTGTGTGGGGAGGGGGGTGTATATATATTATATTATTTTCAACTTCCGCGCTCATTTTTCTTAATCATAAGTTTTTCTGATTTCTTATAACCAAAAAAGTACCAATAAATTTTCTTCAAGATTATCACTGTTATCTCTTGATTAAGAGTACCCACTTTATAGAGGCCGGATGAGCCCTCGCTGGGTCTGAAGATCCCTCAGTGCCTATCCATAGCTGTTAAAAAATTAATTACCATTACATAGCAACTCAGCGCTCTATTACTGAGTTGCCCTGCTCCCTTTATGAATAAATATGCGTACGTTTATATTTTTTCTAATGTTTTCCCTTAAGCAAAGGATAAAAAGAGTATTATATATAACACTTGATACTTCTTTCGAGCTGTGAAACAAGGACCCGTGCTGGCTCTAGAAGTGAGGGTATCGATTCGCAGAGCAGGCACATAATTCAGAGAGGTTTCTTCTAATTTAGGGAGGCTAAGTAATCTTATCTCGAATTAACTTCACCTTGTCTTCTGGGCACTTTACCCGTTTTCTACATAAACTCTTAACTCTGCCCCTCGTCTTTCTTGAGGGCCCTATTTATTGCTGTTATTATTGTTCCCCAGAGCTAGGGGAAGGATCACTATTCAATCCTACCAAAAATTGCTTTAAAACCATGGTTCGTTTCGATTGGAATAGCTTTAAAGAGAAGTGAGGTGACTAACCTGATTAGATTAAGAACTAACCATGGTAATACCAGCAAATTTTTAAATCTGATGAAAATAAAGGCGACACCAAATTGTGAGATCTGCGGTGAGGTCGAGGATCCTCTACACGTGGTGATGTCCTGCAAGAGATTCAACAATGAGAGGAAGAAACATATCGAGGGGTCGGCCCTCAGTATACCAGAAAAATTAAAGGGACAGGACAGAGAAGGACTTAGTCAGATTATAAAATTCCTTAGGAAAACAAAAATAAGACTTTAACATTTAAACTATCATAGTTTACTGGCAAAATAGGACTTTGAAATTAAGTCTTAAAGCCATAATAAAAAAAAAAAAAAAAAAAAAATTGTTAAATTCACATTTTTATTTGTAAAACTGTAAATAGATATTATTGCTAGGTTATATGAGGGGTGTAGACGCAAAAATCACATTATACACTTTTCATAACTTTCGGTAAAACGATTTTAAACCGATTCTGTTATAATTATACGAGATAAATGATTCAGAATTTTCAGGAGCAAAAGCAACCCCGTCTGTTAAAAATTTCTGACTCATTTTTCTCAAATATTTATAACAGAATCTCAGAAACAGAATTGCAGAAATGCAACTATACATATACTCTTTTTAAAGTGATAAATAAAACCAATTCTCGGGAGAGAAATTGATCGTGAGAGGTAAAATTTTTTTTAAATAGTGATAAGCAGACGTTTTCACCCATATCGCAAGTATCTTCAGGGCTGGATATATATATAAACCTGTACCACTACAACCCGTGAACAGGTCCAGGGTTCATTTCATGGTAGAGACTGCATTATTTTATGGACAACGGTTGTGAGGGGATGTTTGTCTTATATCACGCTCAACTGCCTGATTTTCCGCCCTTAGTTAGGGTACCCACTTTAGAGGCTGGGTGAGGCCCAGGAGGTTCCTACATCCCATATGATCCATCTAACAGACTAAATAAGATTCTTGTCAGCAGCAGGATTTGAACTAGGATTTTCTCTTCTACTTGTCATCTCTACCTCTGAGCCACCCGGGCTGGAATATACAAGATACAAAAATATTTAAAAATAAAATAATCAGAATAGAACAATATATTAAAAATAATATAAATGAAATAATTTATAAATATAATTTAAGAATAATTAAAAAAAAATTATATTCAAGCCTTGGTCGTCCGCATCTCTAGCGCAGTGCTCTAAACATCTGAGCTACCAAGGCTCATTGCGAGAACACGGGAATATAGGATCGGTGAGGAAAATGGATTTGTCTGGCTTGGTAACCGCGCTAGAGATGCGGACGATCCGAGTTCGAATCCCGGCCAAGACAAATCTTTTCTCTTAAAAATAAAAATATTTAAAAACCGTTATCGTCATTGATATATAGAATTTTTATCGGTTGGCCACGGAGATATTAGCTTTCATATTATCGATGAAGTAATGAAATATAATGAAATACAGTATATCATTTAAATAATATACAGCATAATGTTGTTTATTTTCGGCTAGAAGGTTTTTATATTGACGGGAAACGAAGCATTCACTTTCAACAGAACTGATTACAATAAAATTGAATTTCAAATCTTCTCCATTCCGTCTTTTCTGCTGCACGTGCCGCTTATTTTTGGTGGGATTGGATCCCACCAGCGCTTCTGTGACTTCCTGAGAAGACGCTATCTCGAATTCGCATCTGCCTTGACGGGAACAGAGCCTCGAAGACGTATGGAGGTCGGAGTTAATTGATTAACCGCCTGTATGTTTTTATGCTTGCAGGTCCTCTATTATACAGCGTTCAGGGCTGTTTGATTAATGAATCCACCGCAGCCCTATTTAAATATATCTCTGTTGTGACAGAGCAATTTAGCCAGAGACTCGTTTATATTTTATATTTTAATCGAGAGCGGAATGGGGAGATATCGCCCTTGTCCAAATCCCGACCCGATGCGATTTTAATCCCCGATGTGACCCTTATGATATATCGGCTATTAATGGATATTTCTGTGTGCCCTTTTGTCCCAGATCAGTCTCCACTACAATATAGATGCTCCGTTTGTGATTATTGTGAAAATAAATGATTGTGGAAATAAAAATAGGCAGTTATTACAAACAGGGCTTAGTAGAAAAGTATCCATTGCGTATTTAAAGTGTCTAGCATCCAACAAACATGTTTGGACAATTAAAAAAAACAATTTTCCATCTGTTACAGTAACTAACGTGACATTTTTTTAGGAATTTCCTTTTTTAATAAAAAAAAGTCTGAAAAAGCTTCGCAGGTCGTCGGTTCGAGTTGAGTCACAAGTTTTAATTATCAGTTCGTTTCCTTTTTAATATTATCCAAAAATGCTAATAATTGCAAGCCTTATTATGAGAAAAGAGTACAGGAAAAGAGTGAAATGTGTAGATTTCGTTAAACATTTCATCAAGGAGAAACACATATCACCTATTCATCGAAAAGTTATTTGAAACATTCATTTCTTGATGAAAAGGTTACCGAAATATACAAGTTTCCAATAAGTACATTATTATTTCATTGAAATAAAATAAAAGAGTAGTAACATGCAAAATAATAAAAAAAATAACTATACCCTTATATCCCATGAAGAGTACTGGTAGAGACTATACTGTTTCTATGATAGCAGTAGTGCAAAGTGGTACTTTTGCCGAGACTAAGCAAGGTTTTCCCCTAAATTCTGGGTACCTCGTCCAGCCTTTACGAAGGCTTATCGATCTTCATGGAAATACATGGATATATATCGACCGAGTTTGTTGAAATGTTGAATCATTTATCAATCGGTTTTGAACCTGGTGTCTTCAGCTTACTAAACGCTATGAGTTACCCTATTCCATATTTAGAAATTATAGGATAAAGAGTCTTCGGTCCGATCCAAATGAGTGAATAATTTCTAGGTCCCTAATTCTAGGACCTGGAGATCAGTAACTCAACAATTTAAGTTCTGTTCGTCTTCGCTCTCAAAAAAATAAAGAAATAACAAAAAATCATTGAAAGGCAGTTTCTTGATTTTGCTGAAAGCACTCTCTGAAACTACAATGCCTGGCTTACTAGGTATAAGGTTAGAAGGCCTTAAACCCGGCGCTAATAGCTGAGCCAGGGCGTGAAAGCCCATCTCCCTGACAGAGGCGATTGCCAATATCCCTCCCCGGGGAGTATTCTTCAATCAGCTGGGAGGAGGGGTGCAATATCCTCCAGGAGGTGGAATCCCCAATAACATCCTCCCCGTTGATATTGTCTGTTAGTTAGTGTCTGTTTGAACTTAGCCTTGCTATCCGAGGAATCCAAATCCCTCAGGGGTATCCGGTTCTGCCTTTTTGTTTGCCTTTCTGTCTGTTTGTCTTGGAGCTGGTGTCGAATTTCTTTCAACAGTCAGCCCTGCCTTTGAAAGGAGTTTAATTGTAATGAGTTCGTCGTCAGTTGGAAGACGTCTGATCCAGGAGCTTTCCCGCTGGGATCATCCTATAATGTTTGATAAGAAAGTCAAGTACACGGTTTCTGTTTCGTTTAGAGTTAATTGTACAGTTATACACAAGCTACAGCCTAAACAGCACGAATTAATCTTAGTAACTCTCCTTAGCAAGCTGGCTTTCCTAATATTTTTCAGTACTCTTTATTGTAAAAAAATGAAAATATCATACTCATATGGTATAAATAAGAAGAAATTGTCCCATAATGGGCAAGCTATAAATGGGTTAAAATTTCAAATTATTGATAATAAGTTATACTACTGTTTCATTACTACATTCTTACTTTTTTTGTAACAACTATCCTGATGCATTGCTTACATATAAACTGAGTCTCTCTTTTTATGTAAATGAGATGTTAGGTGGACATCCCTTTTATATTATTGATTTTATTTATTGATTAATTTTGGCTGTATCCCTGTTGATAGTCTAAAAGCTAGGCCAAAAGTTCGGTATATATTGAGTCTACGGCCCCGGTGAATAAGTGTTGTAGTGCTAATATTATATCAACCCAAACACTACCACCATGACACGATTTCGCTTCCCTCAGACCAATTTACTCATTCAGGACAAAATTCAAACAATACTTAATCACAAAGGCCGATGTTGTAAGCTATTTTACTATTGTAACCACGATCTTTTTCTACATTACCATTTACATTACATTATATTTGCCAAAGTAAAAAAAAAAAAAATGCATTCATCAAAAGTTTTAAAGTTCGGGCTGTTATTGATTGTCGTCTAAAATTTAGTCTTGAAAACTTATAATGTTGAAATGTTCTCTGCCTTGGGCAGGAAACTTATGTTTATAACTTGTTAAGGTGTTCAAAGTTAATCTAAATCAACTGGAGGGATCTAAGAAGCTATCCTGTCGGATCCTGTACACCATGCCCCCTCTGTGGATTTTTATTAGCTCCATAGAAGAGGGTGTAATCGTGGCCTGCCCGGAAGAATTTTAATGGCACAGTAGACGCACATTGGAACGAATCAACGCATTTGTTGGACATTGGACCAATTCTCTAATAACTAAATTTGTCCTTTATTTTGATCTTAAATTATACTTTATACTTGTTCTCAACAAAATCCATAGATAAGTTAATTGTGAAATCAAATCAAATGAAAAAATCTGAATTGAAATATAAATTTTTCTAAAAAGTCTCATATTTTTAAAGCAATCCCCTGTTTGAGGTAATGCCTTAAATTAATCGTGCACCTACTCGAAAACAACTCACCCATAATAAGATATTTTAGGCAAATAAAACTTGAGATTATTTCAAACGCTTGGGATTTTTCGGTGAAAATTGGGGGATAAAACTAAAAAAAATAATTGCGTAAATCGCTTAAAATCGCCCAAAAAACTACCTTCACAGTAAATAACTAGAATGTTTGAAGTTTTTTCCATAAGTCGGTTTCTGATAGTAGGTGCTATTTTCCGAGAAAATGATTTTTTCTTTTCTTTTCTGGGCCTTGAGATTAATTTAAAATAATTTCGGTTGATATTGGCGTCTACTTTACGCAAGTTTTCTTTTGTTCACCAATGTTTGTTACACTCATTTAACCGAATAATCCTTTTCAAACATAATAGTATTAATTTCTTTTCTCTCATACGAAATGTCCTCGTGCTCTCGCAATTTTTGCGACTAGAACGAAGTTCTTTGACAATTAATTTTAATTTTAGGATCTTATTGACTTACGTCATATTAATAATTATAATTTTTTATAATTACTGGTCATTTTATTCCGGCCAAAGGCCTATCTTTTCTCTTAAAAAAAAATTTTTAAACTCTATAAAATGACCAATAATTATAAAAAAATATAATAGTATTAACAATGAAACTCAGTTTGTGTGTGTGATTTTGAATTTGAACGACATAGGTGCAGTGGTTCCTACAACAAATCGTCGAGTTTTTCAATTTAATCATATAAGTTTTAAAGATTATGACCTGGCATTGGAAGTATTGGATTAATTCATTTGTAATGGAACAAATTTCAAATACCGCAAAGTTCTGCTTACGGAAAAAATTAAGAAAGTTCAGTGGTAGTGTACTCTCGCTGGATTTCGTCCCACAGGAATATCAATTATTTTATGGGGAAGCATGGAAACTGGTTGAATTTGGATTTCATTGTTCCTGAAGATGTTAGCCAGGACCTACCTTCATCGTCATCATCAACAGCTGCAAGTATACCATCTCGTTATCAGTCATTCAAACAATTATCCGATTGACAAAGATGGAGACAAACGGAAAGTTTTAGAAAATGTTCAGAGGATATGTTCGCTTTTTGATGAAAAAAAGATTCAAATCTGATGACAATTCGGATCCTTTAATTTCGATTCTTAGACTGAAAATAATAAACATTAAACGTGATTTATTACCAGAAGCACAACCACTTATTGTTACTTAGAATATAGAAAAAACAAATCCTAATTAAAATTAAGTTGTTAATTTTGGTTTAATTGTGATCGTTATCTAAATAAAACAATTTTATATAGGCACCTACATTTATTATAGTTTTGATGTATCAATCATACCTAGTATATTGACTAACAAAAGTAATTATCAATTATTATGTTAATTTTGTTCAATGATTAAATTTTTTGGTTTGTTACTTTTTCCTTTGTATAACTTTATTTAATACCTATGTATCTGTCTTTCCATAGAATACTGTATTGTACCTATATACTACGAAAATAGGTACAATAAATGGTCCAATGATAGATAATAAATTATCTAACATCGAAATATCAAATCGAGAATTTTTACATGTTTCCCCTAAAAGATCTGATCCTGTTTATCATATAATTAAATAGTCCATTCAAAAAGCTTTAAAACAGTACCAACAGCCTTATTCTAGGAGAACCAGAAGCGGAGATATTAATGAATGTCCAGTCCTCTCTAACGCTCGTTCCACTGTGCGGTGTCTGTGACAATTAACTAGTGGATAACCGAGCTTGGACATCCATCTCAATCGCTGATTGCCCATTGCAAGGCTTGATACTCCACTAAAGCGATAAATAAAGGGAGAAAAATTACTCAATCCCTGATATAATTGGAGAGTGGATAATTTAAGACCGACTCTCGATCGGAGGAAGGTGGGATCAATGGATGCTCTTTCTGGTTTTGGCAACTGACCAAGCCGATAGCCATCCGTCTTGTTGCCGGAGAGGAGCGCTTCCCTCCAAGTGGCTCACTTAGGAATGGATAATCATGGAAGGGAACTCCTGTAATCTCCTCAATCTATCCTTCCTTTGACCTATTCCTGATCAGAGATATTCTCTTAATGCATCTTTAGCTCTCTTATCTTAGTTGGAGTCCGAACAAAGGAATATGATTTTACTAAAACATTTCATCGTCATCTATATTCGTCATCAACTTGTAGATGCTATTTGTATAAATATTTGTTTAGTCAGTGAATTAAAATTAAAAAAAAGGAAGAAAATAGTGTAACAGAGAAATCTCATTGATGCCCGTTAAAATTAATGTAGTACCACCTTAGGGTATACCCTTTTGACTAAAGACTATCTCTTTTTGTTAAAGTTAAATAAAACTTAAATAGCTAAAGGTTATAAATACATAAACGCATTCAGTGTAAGAAATATAAGAGGTAGCTGTTCATTAACAGCAAAGAGATTTAGTGGTTAGCACAATGATCTACTTAGTCCACGATCACGGGTTCGAAGCCCGGAAGATGGACTTAAAATTGTTTAAAATGGAGTAAAAATATCGGTGATTTTGCAGTTCTTAGGAAGGGGCCCCCAGTCTGTGCGGTGTCAGATAATCGTTATAGATTCCTGTATGCATAATTTAGGACTGCACTGCATAATTGCTTATAATATCCTGTTTTTGTTTTTTCTAAATTTTGTACTTTGATATTATTTTATTTCTTCATTACACATACCCACATAGTATTTTATTCATTACTATTTTTTTCTGCTACTTTGTATCGATAAATCTCTTATAATTTGTATCAATAATAATACTATTTTGTATATATAGAATAATAATAATATTGTATATTTAGAGTACTGTAAAACTTCTAGCATGGCATACTCATAATTCATTATAAACATGTAATCGTATGTAAGTATACACATATATATATTTATCCCTCACAATGGTTATTAAGGATTTGTATACGAGTATGCAGATATATTGTTACTAGAAGTATTCATGTCCCTATGTCTTTCCTTCTTCTATTACTTTGTTTATATATACTTACATGCATACATACGGATGTATACCCACGTATATATATATACACACACAAAATCTATATCATAATGCTGGAGTATTCTTTTAGAACTTCTTATTAAGAAGATTAGAATTTCTTAGAGCACAGAAGAAGGTCATGAAAGGTAGCTAAATAATGATGGTGTTGCGAATATCAGATAGTTAAGTTGAAAGCCCTGATAGTGGATTGGCAGGCCGAGGTGTAAATAAAGACAGTAACTGAGTGGGCTCCTCAAGTGACTATTCTGCGGAGAGTCGTGATGCAAGTTAATTGCGAGCGATCACTTAGCCCCATCTACTGTCCCATCCTCTCCCGCTGCCAGCCATTCATTGTACTGTCCCATTTCACAACTTTATACCTCTTTGTTAATGTCACTCTTTCTGGGTTGGCAAAGTTTGGAAACAATTCGTCCTCGATGCCTTTAAAACGTATCCGTGTAATGCCAAAGTTCATTAGATCGAACCACAATTTCGTTGTTTATTCGTACAACCTCACTTTCTTAATCTTATGGTGTAACTGTTGGAACCCTAATTTTGCCTATCCAAGTGTGTATTGGCTCTGATTAAAGGGGTCTTTTAACAAGCCTTTGTAAAGGCTCGGAGCCCCATTTTAAGTCACTAAGGAAGGACGGGGTAACAGAACAATTTTTCACTCCCTTTAAAAAAAGCCAATAAGCGCTGTGCCGACTGAAAAGCGTCTGAGAGGTTGACCGAGATGTAGGGGGGAGGATTGCGTTAAGAGGGATATGGGAGGTTTGGGTTTGTATAGTCCTCCGTGGATGGAATTGTGTAACCAGAGATTGATCGGTAAACATAGGTCGGAGCCTCCAGGTCGTTAAGCATTATTATTATTTTTAAAGAACCAAGGGTCACCTATCTGGCTACGAACACAAGTTCTTGGGCAGAGTGGGTTGTTGGTAACCACTGAAGGTCAACCATCACTACTACGATTTCGATCTTTTTCACTACTTACGATCTTTTCTCTTTAAAAAATAAAAATATTTAAAACTCAAAAAAATTACCAATAATTATAAAAAATTATATATTTGTTTAGCTGTCGTTTGCCTTTTAAGCTGTATAATCCAAAACCCTTTGATGATCAGTCGTCAAAACTAACCTCTACCACTACAACTCATGAATGGTCTCGGGTTCAGCACATGGTGGAAACTGAACTACCGCTCTCGACCACCAGATGCTTCGTATTTTATCTCTCCCTTATTTTAGGTGCCCAATTTATAGAGGCTGGATAAGCCCAGGGAAGTTCCTAGATTCCATAGGATCCATATCCGGTCGCTAACAGATTAAATAAAAGTCTGCCATCTAGTGGGATTTATATCCTGGATCATCGGCATTGCAACTCAGTGCTCTACCACAGAGACATTCCTTCAGTTCCCGGGTCGTCAATAACTAAACAAAATAAATTCATCCATTTAAGCTCATTGGAAATATCCTGTACCACTACTACCAGTGAAGGGTCTCGGGTTCAGTACATGGTAGAGACAACACCGTTTTAAGAGCAACGGCAGTGCAGGGAGGAGATATAATTGTAGAAGCTGTCTGGTTAATGTAGATACCTAATGATTAACCTAGCATGGAGGTATGTGCATTGAGCCTTTTACTCGACGTCTTAACATTATTATGAAAATGATAATTTTTGTAAATATTCCACTGTCATTGAATACCATTTGGCTGCATTGAATTATGGAACTAGCTGGTTTACATACACTATAATTTTTAGGTGTTTTTTTAAATAAGTGTTGTTTTTTAAACTTTTAAATGGAACGCTGAAATAAGTCTTTTGCATCACTGCAAATACGATATAATTTTAAAATTTAATTTGCTAAAATAACAGTGATTTATTTCTCTACATAGATAAAGTCTTCCTAATGTAAAAAAGGAAAAAATAGATTTTGAAATTGTTACCCTGTATCTACTAAGGGTATAATTTTATTTCAAAGCAATTCTTATCACAAAAGGAGAATCCTCTTATAAAAATTTCCGCTCTGAGGAATCGTCGTTTCTGTGAGTATAATTTATAATAATATTTTATCAGCAAAAGGCGGTCTCAAATGTACCGAGCTATCACGCTCCCCTTTTGGTATGCAAGAAATCATTTAAAATATTCATGTTTTTTATCATGATCGGAAACTGATGAATCGATTGAACAAACCATAAAATGGCTAAGTGGCGAAGTGACTGGGGAATAAATTGGTGAAAAGGGGAAAAAATGGTACCAGAAAAGGAAGGATAATACAGAATGGGAGAAATAAATGAAAAGAAAACACAGAAGATGGAGGAGTGGGCACAGTGCGATAGGCTAATATTATTCCGTTTTATTCAAATATCTTGCCCGTGTAGCGGCAACAATTCTCTCGTATAATTTGCCCTCGAGATTTATTCCCTCCATAAACGGATTTACTCAGAGACGTGGATCCAGCTAGTAGGTGTACTGCCGACTGATAGACGATTTAAATTCGAAATTCCTACTTCATATCACTACGAAATCAAAATTTATACCGAGTTTTATTGCTACTCAAACAGTGCCCATAAGAAATAAGTCCGTATTCCGTGTATACAGAATTTATTCGGAGAGTGATCCGATTTCTTATTGAGAATTTTTAACTGCGATATATCTCCAGTAATGGATAAATTATTCCTAAAGTCCGAGCTGGGACCTCTGGGATGGGGACAATCTAATACCGTATGAATATATTAAAAACAAATTATCTATTCTACATGCACCTTGGCGATTACATTTGGCTGAGTCCGTCCCATGGGGTCGTTGTTCGTGGGTCATATGAGGTCATCGTCTGGAGTGGGCCTTCATGGAGAAACGTAATATTGTCAATATTGTTTATTTCATTGATATAAATTATATCGGGATGGCTCAGTGTAGTCACGTTCAGATCCGACTGTCAACGGTTCAGATCCGTCTCTGGCAGAAAAATTTTCTTAATTGTGAGCAGCCAAGGTTGGACTCTGCAGTATCTATTGACCCTCTGGGGCTCACTCAATCTGTATAAAGGTACTCTAAAATAGAAGGGAAACCTGGCGATTGAGCGTTATCTCGGAAATCACTTCCCAGCACACCCGGTTAACATTAAGTAACTAACGGCCGCGTTGTTATTTAAAGTTACTGAACTAGCTTGTTTACACACTTGTTTATTATTATGTATTCTTTAATTTTTTCCCTCTTATAGATAGTTATTCTATATCCCTCTTATGTTATTTTAAGTGAAGAATCAAGACCAGAAGTACCAGTATGTAGTTTCATATTATTTTGAGCGATGAAGCAATCTTTAATTTTAAAGATAAAATAATTGATGATTACAGCATATAGACATTATGTTTATTACATAAATGAGCTATTATTTTTAAAATTGGTTTATGTCCATAAACAAATAATAAAATTTAAACAGTGTATAGTGTTAGAAACATAAAGTTTGTTCATATTTTAAAATTAATTAAAATGCTAACCCTTAAATACCTCGATGTATGAAAAAATATGCTTATACAACTTTCAAAAATACCAGCTGAAATATATTTTATTTTAATACATTAAAATAATCTTGGGTATCAGCTCCTCAGGTGGTCACTTAAAGTAAGGTCAAACTTTTCAAGTCCCGGTCCTGGTCATATCTATTCTTTTCAAATAAATATTTAAAAAATTTCAAAACTTTTCATCGTTTCCTTTTTAATATTATTTTATAAATAATAATAATAATAATTTTGTCACCGAGTGTATTTAATAATTATTATTGACTGTAAGTAGAAAGTATTACTGGCAGGATATACATTAAACAACGGTCTTACACACACTGTTTAAGTAAGTATAGGTATAATCATCCATACTTCAAAATGTTAGTCGAAACGTTAATTTCTTGATGAAATGATTGCCGGAATATACACATTCCCTATAATTATAGGGAATAACTCTTTTTTTCATACTAAAACTCACGATTATTGTTATTTTCGAGAATCTTAAAAGGAAAATGAATAGTTAAAACTTATTGTGACTTGACTCGAAGCGACAATCTGCGGAACCTATACAATATTTCCTATATTTAAATATTTTTGTTTTGAAGAGAAAAGTTTTAAAAATAATCTCTATCAAAATAATAATTAATAAAAATAAATTAAAAATATTTCCTATATATTTAGTCATTTTTCCGTGTGGTTGTATATACTGAGAAGTTTTTCAATAATCGATATTTACGTATGTATACTCACGTCCCGGATGGAATAAATTGAGCAAGAGGTAAAGGCATACATAATGAAAAGGAAGTGAGATGAAAGAAGACTGCGGAGGGAGACAGTGGTCTAAGCCTTGGAACCACTTTACGCCTGATTAGGTTACCTATCTGATCTGAGCTTGCTTTTTTGGAGGGGGCAGCCTGGGGACAAAAACCCCCACCACAATAGGCCCTGTTTATTTAATAATTGGCCAGCGGTATCGGCTCACATCAAAGCTGTTCTCATGTCTTCTCCTGTTATTCCAACGCTCTTAATTGGCGTTAATAATTCACTGAGTAATTCGTCATACAGTAAATTTTCAGGCAATTAACTATATTTTTCAGTATTCCCGTACACTGAAACTATCATTCGATAAAAAAAAAAAATCCTTAGCCGTGCTATCCTTTGTAGAAGACGTAACATGACGGTTTTGTGGCTACTCTGAATTAGGTACCCGTTAAAGGTCCCTATCCTGATTATACCTGGATATGTATGATTTAGGACTGTCACTATTGTCCGATTAGTTATAGCAGCATAGAATGACGTTAAATAAATAATAAAGAAAAAATAATTTAGTAAAATTATCAAATAAAAAGACTTCAAACTCCGCTCCGGTTATTATACGATCCTAATTGGTGTTAATAATTCACCGAGTACTTCGTATAGTAATATTTATTCTAGTAAATCGCTATCTTTTTTTAGTGTTTTTACTTAAATAAACTAAGGAACTAATGTGAGTACAAGCTCAATTGTTAATTGATTTAGTTTTCAGCTTTAGGAATTTAAAAAAAAAGTAAAAATCCTTGATTATGCTGTCCTGCGGTACTCTACGCATGCTGTGTCAGGTATAGCATGGGAAAAAATTAGGAATCGCACTGTTGTTCGATTAACCGTAGCAGTGTGCACATTAAAAAAGTCCAATACTACAATCTATAAATGTCTACCTAAACCAAAAATCAGTTTGATCACTCATAACACTCACTATCTTCCCAACTATGCCTCCCTTCACTACTAGGTAGGCACTCGAGTATGAAATATACAAGACAGTTTGAATGTAGTTTAACTACATTTAGATTTAATTTATTAATTGAATATTTTTAGATATTTATGAATTTAATTTTCTTAATTTACTACATGTACTATTTAATTTGGCTGTTTTCTAATGTTGATTTGTTTGATTTTTACAGGTAAGGATCTACGCCTAACTTTGGTAATCGTAAGTTACTTATTGTTTACTTAATATTTTTTATATATTTCAAAACCTTTCAATTTTTTTATCACATGCATGAAATTTTCTTCACCTTACTTTCGATTTAGTGATTATTGGGTTACATTTCAATAATAATTGAAAATATACATGCGTATTTTTATAAAAGCGATATTAGTGATAAACAATTGAAAAATATGTATGCGTTTTTCAAATTGTTGGAAATCTTTTAAAATTAAAGATTAGTTTAATCTAAAAGATTAATTTCATTGCCTTTTATTTTCTTATGAAGATTCACTTGTGTGCATAAAAAAATTACTCAAAATGTAATAATAATTAGAACATAATGTGAAAACTAACAAAAAAAGATTCATCAAATTATAGTAAAACAACATAAATATAAAATAATTTTTTTTTAGTAATTTTAATAGTTTTTTAATGCTATGCATATATGTGTACTTCCAATTGTTTTTGGCAAATTTTATTTATTCACTTATTAATTACTTTACATGCTACCGCAAGCAATTTTTTGAATATGATTTTTGTTTTTATTTGCCTTAATAAAATAATTTTATGCAGTTTTATAAGTAGTACATATTTATAATTTTAATTGTATATTTATATTTTTTATCCCAATTATCAGTACTATTATATTGAGATAAATTGATAAAAAAAAAGAATTTTACATCATGTTGCAAATAATTAAATATATGTCTACTGCATTTAAATTTTAACTAATTAATATAATAATACGATATTTCTATATTATGAGAGCATTAACATCAGTATAAATATGGCCTAGTGTGGGTATTACTGTAAATAATTAAATATTTGTCTACTGCATTTAAATTTCTATATAATAATACAATATTATTATATTATGAGAGCATTAACATCAGTATGAATATGGCCTAATGTTGGTATTACTGTAAATAATTAAATTATAGATTTTATTAATATTTACAAGCTTAAACTAACTGGAATAAAATTCATGTTGTATGTGTCCAAAAATTATTCCGAGCACAAGGTGATATACCTAATCTAAATTTATGAGTCTCTGTTACTGACATGTTATTTATGCAAATCCCTATGTCCAGTAATTAAGGGATTATGAATGTTAATGTATTTTATAGATAACGACCTCTGGTTCGTTGTAATGAAGGTTCATTCGCTTGATGCATCAATAATGCTATGACCTATATTGTGGACATTTTTACCTTAAATGTTTTTTTTGTATAAAAAATATTAAGCTAACATATTTTCTTTTTTTTCTTTATTATATTTTTTTTAGTATGTAATCTTTTTATTGGTTAGCAATAAGTACAAACTGCCACACTTAAGGCCAATAAGTATCTTGATCTATGAATTCAAACAATAATGAGCGCTGACATTTTCACTCTTTATTAGATATTGACTAATCTAAAATCTACTATATATATATATATATATATATATATATATATATATATATATATATATATATATTCATATAGTACTAAACTATATATTGCAATCCTCCATTAGGTTCGGTGGACTAGATATAAACAGCAATTAATCATATATTTTGGTAAACTCAATATGGCTTCTGTTCATATGGCTTCTGTTGGCATGGCTTCCCTTAAGATACACAACGGAAAAATAATCCCCCACCTAAAAGTTTTCCCAGAAAATTGGTGTGTTTAAATATATAACATAGAAGTTGGTGTTATTTTTTAAAAACTAAAATAAGATTTCTTTTTTTTTCCAATTGCATCCTGTTATTTTTTTATTTGAAGGAGTGGACCAAAGGTGTAGCATAGTGAGCACCTTTGGCCCACTTATTCAAACTTAATTTGAACAAAAACTAGCAGTTGAGCGTGTTCTACGCTAAATCACACTCCTGCACAACCGTTGGCTCGCCACCGTTGACGCCACAAATTCTATGACGTACTGCACAGAATACGCTTCATGGGGTAGCGCACAGATTTTTTATATGTATATATCCATATTTATTATCTGGTGACAATTTGTTTCGATTAGCGGATATGGGACAGATTTTAAAAATCATTCGCTTATACTTTTTTTATATTATGGTCTGTCTTAAGTGGTATACTACCTGTATTTCATTAGTATATCATAGATTTTTAATTCAATCCATTTACTCTCAACACCCTTCATATATCTACAGTCTCCTTCAATTAAAATCCTCAGTTCAACACCATAAAAAAAGATCCCGCCTTTCCGATCTCTATATCCGCTCCCACAGAACTAAAGCATTCGAACGTTCCTTTCTCGCCTGCTCCACCACAGCGTGGAACTGAATCCCTCCTAATATGTGTTATAGTCCCTCACTATCGTTATTTAAATTCTTGTTTTTCCAACATCTCCTTATTGTATTAATTTGCTTATAATGTAATGTATTGAATAATTCATTGTGTTATTTAGTTCTTTTAATTTTGTTTTTTAAGAAGATGCACATCATGTAAAGAAATTATTACATGTTGCTCATGCATTCAACAAAAGCTATGGATTTATCTATTCTGTTTAATTACTTAATTTCTTGTCAAGATTTTTACTGTTTATTTATTATTATTTTTTGTATAAATATTTCTTTTTAAATTATTTTCTGTCACTTTTTACATGCTTTATGATTTGTAAGATTTAGCCTTCTGGCCAGATACATATTATGTTTCTTTTTCTGATCATAATTGTTATTCTAAATGGACTTAATCCCAGAATAAAGTTACTTTTCTATTCTATTCTATTCTATTTTTGATGTGAGTTGAATAGTAGTCTAGGAAAACCTGATAGTTGAGCATAATCTCTGAATCACCTCCCTGCATAATGGTTGGCTTTGATGCCGTATAGTCCTACAATGTGCTTAACCCAATACCCTTCGTAGGATATTGTAGTACAGTTTATTATTATTATTATTTACTTTAAAGTCGTGAATTAAATCTGTGGCACCTATGCATAGTGGGCTAAGTCGAATTTTGTGAATTTCAAGCTATCTACTTAGAATCGTATTTTTTTTCTCTTTCCTTGTGTCTAACGTGCTAAGTGTTCCGTCCATTGTAATGAAGGATATTCCTTTGTGAATCGTGGGCTGATACTCCAATCTTGAACTTAAAATAAGTTCAGAAAAATTACGATTCTAAGTAGATGGCTTGAAATTCACAAAATTCGAATTAGCCCACTATGCACTGGTGTCACAGAAATATGAAGATCAATTGAGGCGTTGAGATGCAAAAGGGGATAAATCCAAATTTAAAAATTTTTCATGAATCACAAACATATGCATAATTTAGGTTATTATGATTATTTATTTGAGACAATTATTTTTAGAAAAATTAGATTGGCTTTGACATGTTTTGAATGGTGAACCATGTAACATCGTATAGAAGACGCTAAATTTGTGAAAAACAAAAAAAAATTAAAAATTATAAAATATGGATTTATGCCTTTTTGCATCTCCACTCCTCGATTAATCAATTACCACTTAATATATTGATTTTATTACTTACTGAATAATACTCTCTAACCATTCCGGGTTTTTTTTTTATCTACATGGTTTCCTATCATATATTTAAAATAATATCTTCTCCACTTTTGTATCTGGTTTGTATTTCTCCACTATCTTGATTTATATATTTTATTTCAGCTAGTTTTATTATTTAAAATATTTATGGATCATTTCAATTTGTGTATCTCTTATATATCTAGCTCTGGAGAAGAAAACATTTTGGCCGAGACGTTGGTTTTCAAATAAATAGTTCAACCCTATTTAAGAAATTATTTCTCTGACCACTCGGAACATTTTCTTCCCTGACATTTTCTTGTCGTTGGAAATTCCAATTTTTTCTATATTTTTTTGTTTACTAACAAACTCCTTGTTCTACCAAAATTTCAAAGCATTTTGAACCCACAGTTTTTCCGATCCATCCAACCCAATAAACATCTGAACCGAAAAGTCGGCCTACAAGAAAGGAACAGTTGTAAATAAGCCTTGCTCGTCGAGGTTGGCAGGCCTGACCTTAACAAGGGCCGAGGATCAAAGACTGAAGGGCTAATTCAGGGACAAGCAAAAACCAGGCGCCCTTTGTGGGGTCACTTCATTAGCTCAGTCGTCCTCCCCGCCTTTGTTCCCTAAGGAGGTTACCTCCCGCTCAACCGAAAATTATTTTCGATTCTTCTTATAAGAAATATTTAGTGCTTAGTAACGGAGAAGGAAGAAAGGTGGCATCGTCACAAGAAAGCGATGGGTTCTCAAAATTTTAGGACGGGTTATTTTATGTTGTGTTAGTTAAAAGAAAGTCCAACAATGTTTACTTTTTTCAAGATAGTAATGAGACATATAAGGCTTGATGTCGATAGGACCTATCATTGCTTACCAATTTCCGTCCACGATGCATTATCCAAACCCAACCCTATCAAGTCTAAGAAAATCAGTATTTTCGAATACCTTGAGATGTTAAATACTCTCTTAAATTGCCACAGCCAATAATTTGAATGCATACATCAAAGATCTGAAGAATCTAACAATATGTCTAGCAAAAGTTGGTAAAAAATATCACGAATCGGTTTGAAACTCGAAAAGCCTTTGATGAATGGATTCACCTTAAGACTTTGTTCATCCTTCAGCGTTAGCAGCCTCGCTTAAAGAAGTTGCTATTCAGCAGGGGGAAAACCGGAAGGTTGAATATAATCTTGATTAATCCACGTCCCGTTGACATCGATCGACTACAAACTCTATTATCTAAGCCGCTAACGCCCAGGAAACAACAATTTAGGAATTCAAAAATTTTGCGAAGAATATTAGGTTAATAAAAGCGTGAGACCACTTGAAAATTAAGGAGATCACACATCGCAGAATTCTCGCAGAAGCATCCAGAGTATGCTTCTGGTTGGTATTATGGAGAAGTCATAGCTTCGCGAAGATTAAGATGGATATGGTAAGTTATTGGGGTGAGTAACGAACGAATTCTTAAACGGTAATCGGAAATGTAGGTTGGAGAATTCCATTAAGTATGATCTGGTGAGTATGGGTGTGGGTTGTGATCCTTGGACGGGATTTTTTTTTAGCAGAGATAGGTGATATGGAGCCTTCGTGTTCGCGAAGCCTTGTTATTATTATTCCATTTTTGGCGGGGCATTAATGATCTCCTACCCACAGTTGAATTCGAACTATCTCTTGTTAGTGAATTCAATAACCCCTATCACCCCTATATACCCTCTTAGACCCAAGAAGCCTGCTAGTGACACCCATATCAGGAGTTGCTTCCCCCATGCAGATCCTCCCCTCAGGCAAGGTGGGTCCCTTAAGTCACATTAAGGTGTAGTTAATCCTCCCTCTAAGGAAGGGCGGCCTAGGGCCCAAGGGCGGCGATTTACATAGAAATGAACCTGCCCCTCATCAGGCCCCAGTCACATCAAACAGACCAGGAATGGCGCAGTATGAGGTCTACTCAATTACCTAAAATCAGCCTTGAAGAAGGTGGAAAAGCTGCACAGGATTGAGAAAAAGTTTTGTTTGATTTTTTATTTGTATTTTTTGTTATCAGATGGTACTAGAGCTGACAAGATATTGTTTCTTTTGCATCACTCTATGTAACTATGGCTATACTCTATGTAACAGTGTAACTATGGCTACATTGGGAGTCCAAAATTTTATCTATCCAAGTTTAATTAGGATAGGGATCTTTAGCGAGAACCTGACATTGCACCCGATACTGGACCCGAACTTTTAATCTAATGTCTTATGTATGTACAAAGTAATGTTAAATGAATAAACTATCAATTCCTATTCCTTTTTCTTACTTATCTTGCAGACCTTCCGAATTCCTTGATTAGATCTTCTTGTTCTTTATAATTCTAGTGTAGGGGATATGTTTTCCCCCTTGAGTACAAGAGTTAGCCTCTTATGCAATATAAAAATTTATTTACTTGATTTATTTAAATTTAACTTTAGTTTATTAAAAAACTTAATAATATTGGCATAAACAGATCAGAATAACGAACTTGGTAATAAAATACCGTTCGAAGAAATATAAATCCTGATGAGTTAGGTTTCTTTGATCGGTGTTTTATTACCGAGTTCATTATTCTGATCTGGTTATGCTCACATTATTAAGTTTCTTGAGCTGAGATTTACTACTCATCAATTTCCTTTCCTTCTTTGTTGGATCATTTCATTAAGTTCATTTGAATTTAGTTGTATATTAAAATTAGTAAATACTAAACTTAAAAATAATTCCATCATATACTCTTTTAGGTTTCCACGGTCCACAATTATTACAAAAGACTCTGTTGATTTCTTCTGGTTTAGAACGTGTTGATAAATTTTTCGCAAACGTTTCGCCAGCCATGCTGCTGACTTCTTCAGGGCTGAGATGAAGATGAACGCTGAAGAAGTCAGCAGCATTCTCATATCATTTATATTTTATAAGTGTTTTACCAAGGTTTATGCTAAAATTAAAATACCATTTCCAGTTTATTGCTGGCACCCTTAAATAATTAATTAATCATTTCGAACATATGCTAAATTAAAATAAAAATTATAATCGATTTTCATTAATCTTTTTTATTGACTTATCAAATTTGAGTTTTGCATTATACTTTAAGATAATTTCTAAAAGTCTGTTTTAACCTTTAAGGATATTGTAAAGAAGTACTTTAAGAAAAAACGGGACTGCATGTAATAACAAAAAAAGAGAGGTGCGCGCCATGTAATAAAAAAAAAGTGTTTATTTATTTATTATTTTTTGAAAGTTTAAATTAAATTATTTTGTATAATAGCAGTTTGAATGGGCTGTAAACTAGATTGAATGCAATTTTCAGCCTGTTTCTTTGTTTATTGTGCTACTCAGAATTCACTGCTGAAAGGTTCCGGTGTCAAATCCGGCTGTGGCAAATAAATTATTTAATTTCTTAACAGCCATGGGTGTACCCATCTAAAGGGTACTCTTAATTTGTGAAAAAACTGGCGGTTGAACATGATCTCAGACAAATCACCTCTCTGCACAACCGTTGTAGAAGCAGTATAGACTCAACCACGTCCTGAACCTGATACCCCTCAGGGATCGGGCTGGTACAGTTCTTTTTGTTTACGTAGAAGGTCTTGTAAAAAATATATTTTATATTAATTGTGAAACATTTTTTTTTTATTCCACCTCTTAAAACGAATCTTAAAGGAAGAGGGCTCGTACAGACGGAGGACAACTTGTAAGAAGTATATAGGTTTATTGAGATTTTGAACAGATATGACATGGTATACATAAGAATACATGATGTACATGAAATATAAAAGAGACATTCTTATGAACTATCTGGATTAATGACTATTGACTATTATTTTAACTTATTGACTGAGACTACTCTCTTATGTAATGTATACCTCTACTCTCTTACCTCCAACCTTCTCTCCTATACTAATCTTCAAGCTAGTATACATGCAAAAGAAGAAGGAGCTCAAGAAAGTTACATTGTTGACAATACTTAAGATATTTCATAACTTAGGAGTAGGGAGCAAGTATACACAATGTCCCTAGGTCGTCAACCCAATTCGACTATCCATTAACTGTACACTTACATCCTTTATAACATTATTTTTTTGTTCATGGTGTAAGAAATAATTCTTTTTATACAAGGGTATAAGGATAATTTTGCTTAGCGTTTTTAGCTCTGTTCTCTGTGCTTTGTTTGTATTAAATTTTCATATTTCTATAGGAAGTTACTGAGCTGATTGGCCCGGGTTCGAAATTTGTTGTGGCAGATAGATGTTTTGACATGAAACATATCCGCATTAAAGACACTTCCTAAATAACCCATCCTCTCCACCATGGATTTAGAGATTATTCCGCAGATGAGAGAATGACGACATACAAAGTGGCACTAAATGGGTTAGCTGACACGAGCTACATATGAATGAGATTGGCACTCCTGTCCGGCACTAAACCGCTCACTACAATCACATATTGTCGCACACACTGTCGCTACGCCGTTATGAAAGCGTACGGCCTCTGTTAAACCCGCCATGAAAACTGATTGGTCAATATTTCTTCTCGATGAGATCCTATTGGGGGATCATCCCCTTCCTAACTGCCAATAAAATCCCTCCGCCACACTCTCCCTTTTCCTTTATAATAATAAAACGGAACGCTTAGCTCGGAGTTGGTTTTTATTAATATTTATATTAAAATTGTATGGATTAATTATTGATAGTTTTATATCACCTTAAAAAAACAATAAAACCCGTGAAGGGCCCTGGGGTTCAGTACTGTTTCTTGGACAACGGTTGTGTAGGGAGATGATTTGTCCAAAATGACGCTCAACAAATTTTATCTATACCCTTATTTTGGGTACATATTTTATAGTGGCTGAGTGATCTTCTGACTCATCTTCTCATGGCTGAGTGAAACATCTTAGTTTTATAATATTTTTTAATTTATTGGAAACGTTAATACAAAATTATTAACAAATATATTGTAGTTATTTGTTTTGTCGTTGGGGTTTGTACAGTTTTATTTTTAGACATTAAAAATAAAACTGTACCCCTACTACCCATGAAGAGCCTTGGGTTCAGTACGTGATAGGGCCTGTACTCTTTATCGGTCAACGGTTGCGCAGGAAGTAAAATTTTCCTAGTTCACGATCAACCGCTAAATTCACCCCTTACATTGGTTACCCACTTAATAGACCCTCTGGAGGGTCCTATATCCGATATGGCCCATCTCTGACCGCTTACAGATTTAATAGAAGTCAGCCGGTGAGCAGAATTTGAATCCTGGATCTCCGGCATGGCAATTCAGCGCTCTACTCTACCACTAAGCCCCTCCGCTCCCTATTTTATATAACGACTATTTGAAAAATTGTGGAGTCGTATGGTTATTATTTTTATTTATTTGAATATTTTTATTTGTGGAATAATAGCTCATTATGTCGATGAGTTACTGAGCTGATGGGCCCGGGTTCGAAATTTGTTGTGGCAGATAAATTATTTATAGATCACAGCTCTAATGTGGGATCTGCTGATCTTCCCTTAACTTAAACAGATTTAAAAATAAAATATTTAAAAATGAGGAAAACAATAGAAACAGGGAAGACACGAAGAAAACGAAAATATATTTATATACAAAAACTGGAATAAAATAGGTTCGTATAAGGCAGGCTGCTATAAATTAACTAGTTATAATATCTACATAAGTCGCATAAACTAAATTTTTGGAAAAATTGGAAAAACTATTGGTGAGCACTAACAACGACACAAGTGCCTTCTGTCTGACAAACTATAAAGTTAATATCACACAGTTTTGATAAGTAATATAGAGATATATACCAGTTTCTATCATAGACTTAACTCACCCCTGATTTTTAGTTGTATCAAATTATTAATACTATTGCGATTTGGATACTGGTGCAATAAACTAACGTTTTAGCACCATTTGATGTATTATAGTTTTGTTCTTAACAAGTGTTAATAAATCTCGTACTACTGTATGTATCAAAGAAACTTAAGTAGAATTTCTTTAATCCATTTTATTATGCTAATGAGCAACGTAACGGCGCTTAAAAGTGAATGCGCTCATTAACTTCACGAGTTTATGGTTTCAATTGGCAATAAAGTTAAATATTATAGCGGCAAAACATGAACACGTCACAGTAATTAAAAATTGTATTTCTGTTCAATTACTCCCACATACCACAGGATTTTATTGTTAAAATCAATGATTGACCCTCAACCGCATTGCACAATTTCTGCTGATCATTTATCTGCTTTAGAGTTTATTTTCAAATGGCTGTATTTTTAACAGTAAAGCTATGACAGGTTGCATGATGACAGACTCCCACACAAATTCGGTTGTTCAATTATGCTTTATGTATTAGAAATTTGTATTAATAAGAATTACATTTGGGAATCGTACATCAATTAATAGTTGGAAATGTATTTCATATCAAACGAAGCGCCGTTAAATTAACAGGTAGAATATCAATTATTTTTAAACAGATAAGTTATTATGAGCATTGGATTTATTATAATCAAACAGGAAACCGGCATATCATTATGTAGGCTCTTTTTACGTATTAAATATCAAATGCATACAAGACTGAAAAGACAAGAAAATGCTCGACGCCATTTTCTTCGCCTACTTCAACATTTACTGAAAAAACGCTCCCAATTAATTACAATAGACTCATTTACATTACAGTGATCAGACCTATTGTACTGGACCTATAGACATACGGAGTTGAGATTTGGGGCTCTACTAAAACATCCCATTCATATCGTATCCAATCCTTACAATCCCAAATCCTTGGTAAAATCCTCAATGCTCCTTATTATGTAACAAACAAAGTCATCTATCTTGATCTTAATATCCCATATGTTGCTGATTTGGCCCAAACTAGGTACCTATCCTTCCATGACAAGCTCCATAAACAGTTAAATCCACTAGTCTCTCAACTTGCTTCCCATACTATTCCAGGTAACCATCCAAGGCGTCTGAAAAGAAGATGGCCTCGAGACGAAGGTAGTATTCTATAGTAGTAGAAGTATTATAGAACTTTATTGGAGTGCTACCGATGGGTAGTTTCTCCACAAGTGTTTTTTTCATGTCGAGTTGATATTAGCAGGTTTGCTTGTTGTAATATTATTATAGTTGTAAATATCAATAAATTAATCTAAATATATATATATATATATATATATATATATATATATATATATATATATCAAATGTATCTCAAAGTGGCTGTATTGTGAGATCAGTTAAATTATAATAATTAAAATTTCATATCGCAGTTATGTCAAAGTAAGCATTTTTAATAGAAAAAAATATTCATAGTGTTTCATAATCATGGATTTGATTTGATTTATCTTTAATCCATTCATCAGGTGTTTCGTCTCGTTTCGACAGTGTAGTTAAATTCAAGAAACATCTGATGAATGAATTAAACATACGGGCCATGGCAAATTAAGAGGGTATTGATTTATCTTATTTCAATTATGGTTATGCGAATTTTAATTGTTTGATAAAAAAAGCCACAAAACATAATATATACATACATAAATTTTGTTGATTGCCATCTGATCTTGATGTTAATATTTACTATACGAACTAGTTTAGTAGTTTATGTAAACGATCATTAATTAAGTGAATATTTCATAACTTTTCCTGTTATTATTTCCTTGATTTTCATTTATTAATTTAGTTCAAAGGTTCTGAGATCTGTAATGGGCTCACCCAGCCTTTTTTAAGGAAAACCTGGTTGTAGAGGGTAATCTGACCCAAACCATCTCCATGTGCAACCGGTGTCCGATCTGAACCTAATAATTTTCATGTGTTGTAAAATGTAGCGCTACGTGTTTTTTTTAATGCTTGTTGACTGCGGTTAAACGTCCCATGAAATCTTGTACTATACGTATATATTACGTATATCAATACGTATATATTATGGACGTAATGTTTCATAAAACAGCATTGACAGCACGAGCCGGCCTAGATATGTATCTGCCCAGCAATGAGTATTGACATTTACATGTAAAGCTATTTACAGTTGTAAGCATTATAGTTTTACTCCGGCGTCCTTGGACACAACGTGAATGATTCATTTGACCTATTGATAGTAGGTGTGAGTATGTTAATTACTAACGCCTTCTCCATTTTTAGATAATCCACATCGCTCCCAATTATCGACCTTTCCTGCCGTTAATATTGTAGTAGAGTCCCCTTCAACATCATGTTCAAGTTCTTTTTCACAATTTCGAAATATTGTAATATATAGGTATATATTAATATACCAATATAATAATATCAGTATACCACCATAACAATGAAGCTGCTTGAGTACAATATATGGTAGAGACTGTACTGTATCTAGGATAACGGTTGTGCAGGTAGGTGATTTGTCCGAGATCACGCTCAGGTGTTGTTTTCCTCCATTTAGGATACCTTCCTCATTATTACTGAAGTAAAAGATTATTAAAGTGCTGTAAGCCATTTTGTATAATCGGAATGCTTTCCCAACTTGATTATTTTAGCTTCGTATTAAGTATATAATGTGTATATCCCACTTTCCCATTATAACATCATGAAGATATGATGGGAAAAAAACATTCCCGGGTGAGGTTTTGGCCAACCATATATTTAATTTTCATATTTTAAATGTTTGATACACGTTATCATTCTTCGAAAATAATTATTTTACCATAACTTCTTCTCTACATCTCTTTTTAACGAAGCACATAACGATCGGGCATACCATTAAATGTCAAAGAACACTCCTCGTTCCTGAAATATCCTAAATTGTTGCCAAACTCTGCCAAAAATCCAGACTTCCGTTATAGTTGTGGTGAGGGTTCCATCAGGATTGCAGTCATGTCTTTGAGATCTCCGGAGGACCTTATCGCCGCAGACATCGCGGAAACATACCCCGCTCCCTTCGTACTCTGTGGGAACTAGGACTCTTTCGGGCAATGTCGTTCATATTCATCCAGTGTGATCCTGGGTTACCGAACCTAACTTAGTTTGACATAGGTTGAACTGAAGTATAAACATTTCATGGATTATTTAAATATATTCACAGATATGTGTGTGCGTGTTTTGTCTGCGCCTCTACATTTCTGTCAGTGAGTCACACGAGCACACACTAACACACACGTATGTCAAGTATTTCCCAAATACATAGATGAACAAGTTATAAATTAAGATCTTTAAAGGTAATTATCCTTAACAATTTTTGTTTATTTTTGGAATTAACAAATATTTGTTATGAAATTTGTTTTTCATTTTTAATTTTACACCTCAGGAAAAACAGAAAAAATAAAATTAAGGAATGATAGTAGTTAAAAAAAATTGAACCTTTCTTATTTTTGTCTAATTATTAAAAAGTTGGTATTTGGTACTGTTAAAACTTGGCATCGACCGGGCTAGAGGGGTCTAGAATTAGTATTTCATTATTAAATTTTGAATATTTCAATTTCCAACAATATGAAGAAGAAGGTAGGTGTTCAGTATCAGTATCAAAATTTTCACTCTTCAGGTTATATACAATCGCAGATAACAATCCCTTTGTTCGATTTGACCTATTAAATTATTGACAGTTACTCCCACGTTGAGTTGATCTATTTCCCTCCCGCTATCACACACCCAATCACAGTATGACTCCCACTTCACCCGAAACTTTACTAGGCTATAAAAATTTGCGCCTAACGACTTGCCTTGCCCATAGACTCGGCCGACGTGATGTTCACGCCCCACTCGTGACGGGGAGATAATCTTATTCAGGGCAGAGGAACAAGTGGAAATCGGCTATCGTGGTCACCCAGATCCTCTGACCTCACGCCTCTGGAGATTTTCTTCCCTGGTAGCTCTAAAACCAGATCTGAGGAGTTCTCAAGAAGGAGTCTGATCAAGGATCTCGTTGTGTTGGTTGGATTGAGTCTATATCATTTATTTATAGTTTATTCATTCAACACCACTTTATGCTGCTATGGCTTATCGAACGATGTTGCATTGGGAGTCCTAAATTATGTCAATGCATGTTTAATTAGGATAAAGATCTTTAACGAGTACCTACATCGCAAAGGCTAAAGACGTTCATTTTACGTCCCTTCCTCAAGATGGCATAACTAAGCATTCCTTACTCCCTTTAAAAAAACCGAAGGCTACCTGCTGTGAATGCACGGCCTTGCGTTGTCGTGCTAACTATCATACATAGGGAATCCTATTTATTTATTTTTTATTTAAGTATTTTCCGGTAATTTTATTAGCCTTAATGCTTTTGATTGAAAAGCGTTTATTTTTGCCGTTTTGGCTCAAATAGAAGAGCGGTAAAACTAAGTAGAGCGATGTGTTGCTGTGTTAAAGGTGTTGGATTAAAATCCGGTACACTGAGTACACTCAGCGTCAAAATGTTAAACACGCCCATTGAAATAAAAATCTTTTCTTGTTTTCTTCATTTTTGATAGATATTATTTTTTAAGCACAGTTTAAAGTATAAATTATGATATTGGAATGGTGACAATCTTCTCAGAATTTGAGAAAATTAAATCCAAAATAAGTAAATATTGACATTATATATGCGTCAAAATGATAGACACACATCTTGTTTACTATTTTCTTAATCCTCTAGCGTTGGGATCGTTAAAATACTATTTCTACTTCAGTGCAGTGTTGAATTTGTTTCAAAATAGACCTAAAAAGAACGTGTAATGCAAGGAAGAAATAGTTGGGAATTTTGTCAATGAAAACACCGTAATAAGTGTACTTATTTATTATGTGCCGACGTTTCGACTTACAATGTAGGCCATCTTCAGGGCTATGAGAGAGAAAAAAACAGAACGAAAATATAAAAAACGTTGCATTAACAAGAATATGACATGTAATGTAGAAAATTAAAATAGTGACTAGATATGATAAAATAGTGTAATATATAGGATAAAATATAAAATACAGAATTCGTTTTCTTTAATTATTATATCTGTCCCTATTTTAATTTCTGTTCATCAGCTGTAATTTTATTATATCTGTCACTACTTTAATTTTATTATATTCTGTAACTATTTTATATTCGTTATCTTTAATTATCACATCTATTCACTATTTTATCATATCTAGTTACTATTTTAATTTTCTACATTACATGTCACTATATTCTTGTTACTGCAACGTTTTTTTATTTTTGTTCTGTTTTTTCTCTTTCATAGCACTGAAGATGGCCTACATTGTAGGTCGAAACGTCGGCACACAATGAATAAGTACACTTATTATGGTGTTTTCATTGACTGCACCCCCAACTTTCTTACATTAGAAGTTCCAGTCAACTATTCCTTCTCTAAAAACAACGTGAGTTGAGTGGGAAAAAATTAGTGAAATAAGCAAATCTCCGAAGAAGAGTGCCGTTTGATTTCTTCATTCCACAAGGACGGGATGAATTGCAGGGAAATAGTCCGCCGAATCAAGCGGAGTTTTCCATCGGTCGCGAAGTTTACATTACAATATTACGAGAGAAACAGAATATTCTTCGAGTCGCATCCAACTCTTGTATTACACCAATTTGCAAAGTGGTGGAACAGTTTATGAGACTCAGTTTATAGAACGTTTAAACAAAACTATATTAATATTTTAATAAAGACTGTCGAAGATTGTGATAATGTAGTTCCAGCCTTGACATTTGATGAAATGGTAGTGCAATGTAGAATGTAGTTAAGAAGAAAATTGTTATTATTGAGATGACAGATACAAATATCTAGTATATTTTTGCTGATACAGGTTACGTAAGACCACTCCTATCATTTCAGCTTAATTTTAAATTACAGTATTTATAAAGAGTATTTACAACGCTGTCCAATCATCGGGGAATATCGGAAATATTGCGTGTCTTACTGATTGATATGTTGCTAAGTCGTATTTCATTTTCTTACCATATTACTAATAAGTCATATTTAATTATATTTATTTATCGTATATATTTCATGCCATTATGGATTAAAGATAATGTGTACGATAGATCTGAACTGCACGGTGAGTTAAGTCAGAGAAAATATGCAATGAATGAAATTGTATTTTCCGAAAAGATAAGTTATGTCTCTTATATATAACAAACCTTAGCCTATCGAAAATTATTTAATTCAAGCTTAAATATCTACAGCCCCGGTTAATAAGTGGTTAAGTCTAATTTTCTCCAAAATGAGTTTCTTGTACTTAAGTAAGCGGGATCGTGTTATTTTCGTTGAGATTAAAGGGCTAAGTAAGGCATTGGCTTGAAAAGGAGTTATTCAAAACGAGAATGATACGATTCCGGTTATCTGAAAGCAGTTAACTCTCTGGACAAACTCCGACTTTTGTATTCATCGGGGCTGTAGATATAATTTAATATTAATTTTAATATAATTAAATTTTCTTTTTAATCTCAGAGGTGGTTGACCGAATCAGCTCTAATCAAATTTGTTTAAACATGAGTTGTTCTTTATTCAAATTGCTGAGATTTACTAATGCGATCGTTGATCCCATATTTCATTATGATGCTATCTATGCAGACTATATCATCGAATTCTTAGATCTCAAAATGAGTTCGCCAAAAATGAAATTACACTGACACGCATTGGCGTACAAACAAACAATTTTTTTTTTCCTATAAAATAAAATAAATTTATTATAAGTTGGTATTGTTGGGTTATCCAGCCATAATAAGGATAGGGATCTTTAACGAGTAGTTGACTCCGCACATGTTCGGTACCGCCATTTTAAGCCTCCTCCGAAGGAAGGCATAACCAGGAATTTTTTATTCGATTGCTAAAATTCCTGAGCCACTACCGTGCTTCGAACTCGCTACCTTGAACATACAAGGTTGTTGCACTAACCACTATACACATATGACTCTAGAACGAATGAGGTAGAAAGACTACAGATATAACAAGCATAGCTTCTAGTTCATAGAACACCTACGGCGCCTCTCTGTTTTATGAAGGATGTTACGAGTCCCATGCTTACACGGAACAGCTAGGGTCATCGTAACTTCGGTGGCTGGTTTACGGCACAGCGAGTCCTGCACGGAGAAGAAATTGCGTTCTCAGGCAGCATATGATAACTATTAGATTTGAGATACCACCGTCCGTATGACATGCATGAGTGTCTCTGTTTACGATCTCAACCAAGTATATTGTTTGTTCATTTAACGTCATTTTTCCTGCTGCGGATCCTCAAACGATGCTAGTTGGGAGTCCTAAATTTTGAGTATCCAGGGTAATCAGGATAGGGGACCTTAATGACTGCCGCACAACGTATAACCAATGATTTTTTACTCTCTTTAAAAAATACTAGAACCAATTGCCGCGCTGCTAATCCGCAACCTTGAGCATAGAAGGTTATTATGCTAACTACTACACCCCACATGATGTCTCTATGATTAAAGTTTCTTGTACAGCGTATCAAGGCATTCATTACATTTAAAATACTAAGTTTAACAACTAAATACATTTCCAAATATCTTAACTCACTAAAGGGAGAACAGCATTGTTATTAATTTTAAAATATGATTCACCCATTAGAGGAGCATCAGCTGGCAGAAGGCTCCAAATCTGATTAGGTGACCTTATCAGCTTTTGTGACCAACAAGTCCACTTACGTTGTACCATGTTGTACCAGCTTCAGACTGCTAATATTGGAAAGTGAGCGTCATTGTTATACACTATATATACACTACAATATTCCTCTATGTCAACTGTAAAGAATGTAGTAATTGATTCAGATTTTTTAAGTGCTTTAATTCTTATGACTATGGTATTGTCAGCAGAGTCTAGACTGGTAAAAAATCCACAAAAATGGTTGGGCCTTTGAAATAAAATCTTCCAATCTAACTCAGAGGCCTTATCACTATATCCAAGATGCCGCCAACGTTGCAATCGTAGCCTAACAGTAATCCAATGTCGATGTAAGGAGACAAAACAGAGACTCCTTAAAACAAACGATTTCATTGTTTACTTTTACCTTTTCCTAGTTTACTCGAATGGCCATTACTGGTCTCTGTTTTGAATGCTTGAATGAAAAAAGCAACCATTAATTGGGTTAACACTATGTGTATAAAATTTATACTTAATTCTCAAATATGAAACTATTTGATTTTTTTTTTTTTTTTTTTTACAAGCATACACATGCCCAATATTTAGTTACGTGTCTAAAACTAATTACAAATATTCCAAACCAAATGTCTTAGAATTGCTGGAAATTATGCATATGACAATAAAGTTAAAATTATGCATAAAGAATTAAGTATACCTTATATTAATATATTTATCAACAAACTATGTAAACAATTTTGTTTAAAGTGTAAAATCAATAAAAACCCACTTATAAAAAATATTGAGGACTATACAAGAAATAGTTCAAAGCGGTACAGAAATGAACCAAACATTTATTATTGTAGGATAACAAATTCTTTCATTTCATTGATATTGTTATATATATATGTATATAAGTTACTAAGAATGTATAGTTATAATATCTGTTTATTTTATTATTATTAATTTTTTGTTCTCTCTCTGTTGGAAGTTTTTTATACATTTTTTCTTTCATTGTAAATTATGATTCTCCACAGATATATTTAAATTTGTAGAATTGTTTTTAATTTGAGACTGGTCTATTGGTACAGCATTTTTATTTTGTGAAATGCATCAAATTATACAAGAAATAAATAAATATTTATTTTTATGTTATATCGCTCCCTATATCATATAATTGGTCGTATACATAAACGGAAAAAAATCTTTTTTAGCAGAAAGAAATGTTATTAATATTTACAACTTTACTATTATTATTCTTTTATTTACAACTCCAGGCGGAGGATTGCTTAGCGTCAGAGCGTTGAGTTGTTGTGTCGAAGGCCTCGGGTTCAAATTCGGCTGTAGCAAATAATATATTTGATCTGTTAACAGCCTGAGATGGACTGCATGAGATCTGGGACCCTCTTGGGCCTATCCAGTCTCTATAAAGCGTGTACTCTTGGGAAAAATTGAGTGTGATCTAAGAAAATTTTCCTCCCTGCACAACCGCTGTCCTTGAGTTAGCAAACAGTGGACGATTTTTATGAAATATATAGATGTATTGAGTTATTGGACATATATAATACAGACATACAAACGACATTCTTATGAACTAACTAAGTGATTTATTGACTATTGACTGTCATTATATTAAATTTTATAATATAATATACGAACGTTTTCTTAATTTCGTATTTTCTGCGATAGCGTCACAGCCTTCTTGACCCAACAGCTGTTATAAATAAAATAGTTTTAATATCGGTTACAAATTGAAACTCTTAAATTGAACATATAACTTAGAGACAATTCTCTTACATACTATAAACCATATAATGCATCTCTACGATCACGCTCTTCTCTCCTACCTCCTACCGTTTCTATAACCCAAATCTTAGAACTAGTACATATAAATATACATCGTACATGTAAAAGAAGATGGGAGGACAAGGAAGTTTACAATGCTGACAACACGGAAGCAATGATGAAACTTCCTTGTTGCAAATCCAATTTATAAACAATTTACTTCAGGTCATTGTCATAACTGCCCTACCATAACATAACTCTGGAAACAATACAGCCTCAAATATGTAATATACCCCCGAAGACCATGATTTGTAGAGGCATAGGGTTTTTTTGTTTGCTTTGTTTTTTAGCACGTTATACTAACACCTTATATCATCAAGGTTATACTCAATTATCTTTATCAACATGAATTCAAAAATTGCATTCCGAGGTAAAGTCGGATAAGCATAGGTGGACCTCTCCATTCCGACCAGGAACTCTTCCTATTGTTCGCGGCGGAGGGAAGTACAAGGACTCCTCAGGAGGGACACGGACTTTTTGTACAAGCTGGTCGATAGTGTAATAGCACAGTAGGATTTTTCATTGGCCATATAAGAGGTTGCAATAAGAGGATGCTAGTAACAATGGCGGGAGGTTGAAGATACCCATGTAAGTACAAGCTCTTGTATCCCTGCCAAAGATTAACGATATGCGGACCTCCTGACTAATGCCGCAGCTTCTTTCATCAGATTAAAACCACAAAAACTAAAACCACTAAAAGCACTAATTTGCAAAGCTAATGCTATGACGACTATAAAGCCCGGTGACAAGTATTGTCCAGATAGGCGCGAGGCGTGGGCCGGGGGAGAGCTCCTCCAATAACTCGCCGAGGAGGGATAAGGAGCGAGGGAGAGATTAGCCGGCCCTAATGGCTCCTATCTCTCCGGCCTACGTCAGAGCAATGACAAATCACTCCCGCGAGCCTAGGGACAATTAACATCGGAGGTCCTGCTGGTATCCCAGGTGCAACTCCTTTTTTTCGGAGAAGTCTACTTAGCTTGTACTAGCCACTTCTTTGGTCTGTACCTTAGAACACTAGATTCATCTGCTTGAAAGGTTATCTTTGATTAAAAAAGGAAGTTTCTTGTTACTGTTAATTTATCTGCATACCCGAGCACACTTTCTGGGAGAAAGTCCTTTTTTGCTGAAAGCAGTGTTGTACTTTCATTTTCCCTTTTAATTCCTTTGAGGTGTAGCGAGAGGGGTAATAGTAGAGTGCTAAGTTACTGAGCATAAAGTACCGGGTTGGAATCTGGCTTTGGCTCATCAATTGATTAATCTATTAACAGCCATAGCTTGACCCTTTGAGGTCTGTAGATCCTTTTGGGACTTACATAGCCCCCATGAATTCGTGGCTTTATATGCCCCTTAAATAAGGGAAAATCTGGCGGTTGACTGTGATCTTGACCAAAACACAAGTGTTTCTAACACAGTCGTTGGATTAGAAATATTAAGACCTCTACCATGTACTGAACCCATGGCCTTTCGTGAGTTATAGTTACACAGTTTATGCCTTACCTCGAAGTCTAAATAGAATGGGTACCTTTGTCACCAATTGGTGACAAAACTGGCAGTTGAATATGATATATGACAAATCACCTCCCTGTACAATCGATGTTCTAGAAACACTATATTGTCTACTGAATCAAAACCCTTCATAGATTGTTGTGATTTTATAGATTGCCGTGAGGGTAATAGCTCATTAGCTTCAGTTATAAGTTGCTGAGCTATAGGCCTGGGGTTGGAATCTGTTAGTGGCCGATAAATTACTTAATGTGTTAACAGACATAGATCAACGCTGAGGGGGATATACAGACCATTCTGCCTCTAAAAAGTAATACCGTTAATTAGGGGAAAACCTGGCCGTGGAGAGTTTTTCGTTCCAAAGCACTTTTATGCTCATCCGTTGGCTTAGAAAGAGTTTGATCTCTATCATTTATTGAACCTTCGTGGGTTTTACTGACACAGTTTATAGTTACAGCTTTTTGGTTTTATATTTCATTTATTTTTTTTTATTTACTTGTTGTATTTACATTGATATTGTAAAAAGCAGGTAGATGTCTTACTATAAAAATTCCAATTTAATAGGTAAAATCGAAAAATAATTAGGTACTACTCAGATTAATGCAAACAATTAATTATTTTAATAAATTAAGTCAGGCAGAATATTTTAATTCACCACACGATTTGTTCCATCCGTTTTATTTATATTTTAAAATTGTGTTTTTACCTTTTGATTTAACAATGCAAATTGTTATCACATCGAACAAGCTCCTCCACTTTCACCTGCTTGGACTAATATTTTCTAATAAGATGCATGCGTTGCCGTGGTATCTTTCTTTACTCAGATGTTTCGGTTGTGTAAAGAGCAGAGGTGTGATGAACAGTGATGAGATATATGCGCAGCCGATCTTAACCTTCCTCAATGAATTTTCAAGCGGAATTTTCTCCACAAATTTTCATTCACTTTCTTTCTTTATATATATATATATATATATATATATATATATATATATATATATATATATATATAGAGAGAGAGAGAGAGAGAGAGAGAGAGAGAGAGAGATTCTTTAGATATATACTTTTACGTTTATACTTCATATTTTCCTAATGTTCCTTTAATATTAATTAATATATCATAATAATTAATAAATAAATGCTGAAGTGCTAGCACGAATATTAAACACCTTTACTGCATTACTCAGTAACTCAGTTCACCTTATATTTGGTATTTGTTTGAACCAGTAATGGAAATGATTTATTATAATAATACTAAAGATTTTATTTATTCTGGGACTAACTAAAGTCCCTTTAGAATTATATATAAACTCTCATTCGCCAGTTTTTCTCAATTAAAGGTAGACCCGTTATAGAGGTTGGGTGAGCCCCTGTAGAGTCAAAAGATCCCACATGATTAAATTATCTACCACAATCAGTTTTGAACTTGGTACCTTCGGGGCATTACATTAACTTAGCACACTACCACTGAGCTACTTCGCTCCTCAATTTAATTATTTAACTAAATGGAAATAGATTTTAATTTAGCTCCCAATATAAAATTAAAAGAAAGAAAAAATATAAAGAAGATAATAAAGGTTATAAAGGAAGAAAATAATTGATATTTACAAATTTTATGAAGAACAAAATAGCTCAAACAAAACAACAAGAGGACAAAGAAAAAAGAGAAATCCAAATAATAACTTTTTTTAAATAATGCTACTGGATTGGTGAACGATAAAAAAAAAGAAAACAAATTATACAAATATGCGACGATTTTTCTACTGATAGAGCGACAATATGGTGATAATACAGACTATCTACATTATCATCACAATATCATCATGTTATCTCATTGTAACATCATCTTATGCTACAAATGCATCACGTTTGAGGTATCGACTAGTTATATAAGGATTTTTTTTCAAATCTATAGATGTTTCTATTTCGGATTATGATTATTTTTTTCTACTGTATTTTAGACGTTTTCTTGTTTATAGACTAAATAGAATTTTTTTAAAAATATTAGATACCTTAAACTCGATAACTATGTTTACATAATATCTCCCCTTCAGAAGTACTCTGTTGGGAACAAGATGCTGGGAGCTGCTCCACGGCCGAGGTTATCACATCCAGATCTGTCCTCGGCCAATTTATGTCCACTCTCTTGTACGTCGGAGTTCTCTTCTCTCTGCGCTATCTTCTTTAGTCTTTTTCACTTTCTCAGCCATAATTTATAACTTAAGCGGGGTTATTTTCGTTTTGAAGAAACATGCCGATAGTACTTGCTTCGGTTAAGAATATTATCTCTCGAATATGTTTTAAAGCAAACGATATTTTCGAACGAAGAATTTGTTTTTTATTCGTATGATATATTTCAATAATTCAACTCAGTAGCCAATCTAGGAAAACTAACATCCCTCTATAAACGTTAATATTTCAAAATAACTACACAAATTCTTAAAAAAAAAAAAAAATCGGTTTTAATATTAAAATTAGTCCACAGCCATTCCGTTTGTGGCCATATCCCAGCGTTGTTGCCACTTCTCGACTGTCATCTTCCTTTCCTCAGTTCTGGGGATGCGAGCAACTCTTTTATACCAACGCTGTCTCTCTTCTGCGATCAGTTCTATTGGTGGCATTCTGGCCACTACATATGCAGCTTCGTAAGAGACAGTGCGAAACGCGCTGATTACCCTCAGGGCACTTCGACGATAAATGGACACCATTGGTCTCCTGTAAGCCAGTGTGTCCAAGGCACCATTCCATATCGGGGCTGCGTAGAAAAGGATGGATGAGGTGACGCTCGATAATTATAGTCTTCGACTGTTTCTAGGCCCGCCCACGTTGGGCATAAGTCGGGCCAGTGCTATGGTCACTCTTGCTGCTTTATCGCATACTCGCTGGATATGCTCATTGAACCGCAGCCTTTCATCGATTATAACTCCGAGATATCTCAGCGAGGGCTGGGACTGGATCTCTTGTCTGCCCACTCTCAGGGTTAATTCTTGCCTCCTTTTGCGGCTACTAATAAGAAGAGCCTCTGTTTTCTTGTCTGCAAGCTGGAGCCCCACCGAAGCCTACCAATCACGGATTAGTGAGATACTCTGGTTGGCCTTCAGGGCCACTTCATCTTTGTATTTGGCCTCAATTACCACTGCAAAGTCGTCAGCAAAACTCACTGTCTTGGCACCCTCTGGTAGGCTAAGCCTGAGGATCCTGTCATACATGATGTCCCACAGGACAGGCCAAGTACTGAATCCTGGGGTACTCCGCCAGACACCTTGAAGCTTTTGGGACAGTCCTCCGTTGAATATATTAGGGTCCTGTCCGTAAAATAATCAGTGATAATGTAAATTTTAAATTATATCATATAACAATTAGTAATATTAATAACTTAAAGTCAACAAGATCCAAAAATAAAGTAATGTTCAATTAACATTCTCCCCGTGTATACATCGCAAATTGCGAGAACACTGAGATAGAGGATCAGTGAAAAGAATTGATAGGGCGGGCCGAGAAACGTGCCAGGGTGGCCGAGATGGTTGAGGCGTCACCACGAAGAGGTGAAATACCCGGGTTCGAGTCCCGGTCCTGGCCATATCTTGTCTTTTCAAATAAAATATTTAAAAAATTTTTATATTGATCTGCATTTCTTACAAAATTATATCAACCTATCAAATTCTCCCCATTCAGAATATCTATTAGTTTTAGTAATATCTTTAGTCCAGTACGTGCTAGAGACTGTATTGTTTCTAGAAGAGGGGTTGTGCATTGAGTCGATCTGTACTAGAACATGCTCAATTTAAACATGTACATATATAGAAGAGCTTTGATATATTTATGAGAACACTGTTGTACTGATCTTCCGCTAACACTTAAGATAAGGACATTGATATTATGTTAATCTAAAGTTGTAGCTTATTCGGTTGGATGCCGCAATACCAATAATTCGGTAGAGCTGCATTGTATTAGCAAGGAGAAGAATGAAATGTTTTCGTGGCCAATGATTTTTATTATCACAAGCCTTGGATCCGTTCCAACTCATCTCTGCTTGGGAAGGGACATTTATCACGCTTGGGAGAATAATAGAACGGATATATTGAATTATCCTTCGAATAAACTTCAGCCTTTTATTTTTATATGCTGTTTATTTATGTTTTTTAATTTTCTTATTTTATTTAAGTGTCTTCCATGCTATTTTAAAGGCAATAAGTAAATAGCAAGGCATATTCGTAGGTTTGAGAAAGGCAACCCGCTGATAACATCAGAATAGTTATATGTTTAATTATTTTTAAAGATATTCGTGTTCAGGAAGAGAGCGGTGTAGCTCACCGCGTAAAATGCTGAGTTTCTACGGTGAAGTTCCCGGGTTCAAATCTGCCTGTAGAAGATAATTTCTGTTAACAGTCACGGGTGGACCCTGTCGTTGTCAGAAACAGTACAGTCTCTACCATATACTGAACGCAATATCCGTCATGGTTTGTAGTGGTACAGGAGTAAATATCTCATATCGTCGATATAAATGCTAACACATTTTTCGTTTTTGATCTATTGCATTTCTTAAGGTTTAATAATTGAAATAACAATCATATTTGAAGTTATCTATAAGACTCAAAAAGTACGTCTAATGACATAGATAAAACGTTAGACAATACGATTCATTCATTCTCCTGAATATACTTGTATCGATGATTTATCAGCATCTCCAGTTAATAAGTGGTTATTTTGAATCTGATGCAAAATGAGTTTCATGTACTTAAGGTAACGGAATCGTCTCTATCTTGCCGTTTTTTAATATAAATGGAATAATAATACAAGTGAAAACCCCATTTCAATCCATGGTCTGGCCCAGCCAGCTATGCAATACGAAACAAAGTTTTGTCGCTAACCCGTGTATAAGAAACTCATTTTGGAGAATATTCGACTTTACCACTTATTCACCTGAGCTGTATATGCATAACTATATATATATATATATATATATATATATATATATATATATATATATATATATATATATATATATATATATAGTTATTCTTTATTTCTAAGATGAAATAAAGAAAAATAAACTTTCTTCAACACGAACAAACGTCAAAACTCGATCTATTGTTTTGACATATTTACTATGATTGATTCTAGGATTGACATGGTAGAGACTACTGTTTCATGGACATCGGTTGTGCAAGGAAATGACACAACCACCAGGTGTTTCCCAGATTTATGGGTACCCACTTTATAGAAGCTGGGTAGGCTCCAGGAGGGTCTGAATATCCCACAGGGTCTATACTTGACTGGTAACAGATTTAATAATCTTCAGCCACACCAAGATTTGGACCCGGAAGCTTCAGCACAGCTCGGGGCTCTACTGAGCAACTCCTCTGCCCAGTCTTAATATTAACCCAAGGTTTAATCAATATTACTATTATTTATATGTTTATCCCCGAAACCCTCACTAGATTCGCACTTTGTGATCTAGGACATGTGCAGCGTCCCTCGGCGGCACTCCAAAGAGGACATTGTTCTATTGTGCTTCGGGTAGCCAGCTCTTCCCTATAGTCGTCTAGCTGAATTTATTATTCATTTTTTTTTAGGGCCAACTGCTTCATAATGACTTCAAAAACACACGCATCTATTCATCAGAGGCTCTTTATTTTTTCCTGTTCTTTTATTCACTTGGTTTTCTAGCGATTTCTTTGTTTTTTGTTGAACTAGGTCGTGTTTAAATACAGGCACACGGAACCCATTTCAGGAGCAGATGAAGCTAGTTCTCGGAAGCTTTTAGATAATGGGCATCATCATGCATTGGAAAATGGCCTTTAGTGCAGCTTATAAAGAGAAGATTATTATATTTTATAAAGCCTAGAATGTTAGAGAGCTGCTGGGTACGTGAGTGGCTTTCAACTCCCTTACTTATTTAATATTTTTTAAATATTGAAGAAATAAACAAATGAAATAGCCTTTGATCCACTCTGCCTCTGCAATGTGGTTTCTTGGTGACTAAATCCGAATGTTGTGGGTTTCGATTGCATCTCCTCTCATCAGGAATCTAAACGCATAATGGTGGAGATTTATTATGAAAAAAAAAACTACCGCTATAACCCATGGCTTGGGTCCACATGGTAGAGACTGGACTGTTTCTATAAAAACGTTTATGCTTGGAGGTGACTTGCCCCCGAGATCACGCCCAACCGACCCAGGGGTGTCAGAGTCTTCACCCTTGGTGTTAAAAAATGTATTTTCATTTATTTGCCACAGCCTCAACGTCTTAAGGTATTCGAAAATAAGGTGTCGTGTTTGATTGGATCCGAAAAAGGATGAGACCACTAGAGAATTTAAGATATTACACAACGCGGAATAGTGAAGCATGCACTCGGTTTATATTATTGAGATGCTAGCGTCACGAAGATTAAGATGGGCTAGTAAAGTTGCTGGGCTTAGTAACGAAGAATTTCTAAAAAGTTAATAGGCACTGTGCCAACTGAGTGGTCGACCGAGGTGTTGGTTGGTATATAGAGAAATTTAACTAATATATATTTAATCATTGAATCTGTAGTAACGTTGTATGCCCATATCTAATACCACCGAGGGAGTGAGTGATCTGTTATGTCCTTTCACTAAATGTTTAAAATTCCACCAGAAGTATTTCAGTGGCATTCTAAAAATTCTATTGTAATAGAATATTAGTCCATATTGTCAGATAATTGATGTGAGAATTTATAACAGTCTAAGCATAGCGATACCTATTTGATCCATGAAAACATCATAGAGTATGTGTTTATTCTACCCCAATCAATTAATATTTAGGGGAGAATTAGGCAATAAAATATATCGATATAGATGTATAAATTTGCCATATCATACATGATATTGAAAAACTAATGAATATTTTTTTAAATATTTCATATTCCCAATAAAATTTAATTAATAACATTTATTTGAGTGTTGACATCCATGGCATTACATAGTTGTTGCTCAGAAACATAATTTCTCATGCCTCTCAATTTAAAATATTTTTAAAAATATACTATTTTTCTTTCATTGATATGAAATCTATGAGTACTACAACAAAAGTTGAATAACAATTCCGTTGGTCTTATAAAACGAGGAATATAATTATTTTATTTTATTTTAAAGAGAAAAGATAGGCCCTCGGCCGAGATTCGAACCCGGATCCTCTGTCAGCCAGAGAATCCGGGTTCGAATCCCGGCTGAGGGCCTATCTTTTCTCTTTAAAATAAAAATATTTAATAATCAAAACAATTGACCAATAATTATAAAAAAATATAAATAATATTTTATTTTTGTGGTGAATAAGAGAACTAGTGTAGATTATTGCGAGTGAGGTAGGTGAACGTTTGACGTTCACTGACTTCATCAAATTCTTTTATAGCTTCTCTTTATATAATATAAATCTTTTATAACCTACCGAATTTTTACAGCTCTGACTCCTACAGGACGGCCACAAAGATCTCATCATATATACTGAGGAAAAATAATATAAATTGAACGTCCCTCTGCTATAAAAAAAAAAACTGTGAACCCTGACACAGAAAAATGATAGCATTAAAAAATAAAATCCTTCCCACTCTTCATCCCTTAAATTATACCCTGTACAGTATTCTCTCACAACCCTTCCTAGTATCTCAACCCCATTTCACATCCCATGGGACTAAGACCAGAAAAAAAAGATTAATGTTGCAAGTATTTGAGAACACCCCAATTTTTACTCCCTCCAAACCGCACTTGTGTTTTAGTTAGAATATAATAATTCATATTCTTTTTGGTAGACAATCAAAACCTGTCATTAATCGGTTAATCAAGGCTTACAATAAATCTATTGTGAAAATTAAAGCCACTATGGCGATCTTTGAGAATCTTAGATTTTTTAAAACACAACCCTTGCCTTGACCGGTTTTGGATAAATATATAAAGAGAGGAAAAAAATCAAAACCAAAATGAATAAATAGTGATACCCAGTAAATAAATAGCTAAGTCAAATTTTGCTATCTTCGTACTTCATAAGTGGCTAAGTTAGGGCTTGGCTTGAGATGGAGTTGTAGAATTGCTAAAGTCACAACCCCATTCTAAGCAAAAAAAAACATTTATCGACAGAGGATTCCGATATATACACAACCATTTTATGCCTTCACAAATTTTTATTAAGTATAAAAGTAAGAGGTTTGTTTTATGACGATATTAAAACTAATAGACTACAAAAAAAAAAAAAAACGTACCACTACATCCCATGAAGGTTTCATTCTTTAGTCCAGTACGTGCTAGAGACTGTATTGTTTCTAGAAGAGCGGTTGTACATTGAGTCGATCAGTACTAGAACATGCTAAATTTAGGTTATCCATTTTAAAGAGGCTGGGTGAGCCCCAGAAGAGTCCCAGATTCCCGGCTGTTAACAGATAATATAAAAGACACTAACAATCATTCTGTAATTTTCTACTTATTGACCAATAAAATTTGTATTGCCGTACAAAAACTTTTTTTATGTCATCCGTTCCGCCCTCGATTTAAATTTATGGAACGCCGTTTTCCTTCTCCTTTTAAATATGTATACTTATTTATTAATTTATACCTATCGACTAGCTTGTACTTTTATATCATATTATATTATATTATAATATATTATCAATATCATATAACATTTATCATATAATCGTATTATATTATATTATATCATTATAATACTGAATGTTTCTGTTTGTTTCAGGTATGTTGCTGAATCCAATTTGTTGTACTAAGCTCTCTTTGTAGGTATCAAAATATTTATATTTTTTACTGTTGAAAATACTTTTTAATTTTGTAAACTATCATATAATTTTTTATAGTTGTCGTATAGTAATCTTTTTGATTAAAACAATTTTTTCCTCTATGAAACATAAAGTTTTAGATAGGTTAATTGCTATATCGTTAAAATGTGAATGGTATTGGCCACTATTATTTGCTACTGTATTGTAACTAACATGACAGGCTATAGCGTATCTAAATCTACACAATCAGATATTTTTTTATTTATATTGTGAAGGAGGGGGCTGTAGTGATGGTATAAGAAATAATAGCTACAGAGTGTAATTTGTCTTTTTCCGAAACATAAAAAGAAAAAACTAACGCTATTTGTTAGGAAAATTTCTATAAAAATAATTAAATTAAATTAAAAACCGTCACATTTTCATTAACTTGTACTTGAATTGCATGATACAAATTGAACTTTTGTTATGAATAAAAGTCGTAAAATGGCCATAAAAAAAATAAACACTCGAAAACGATTTAGAACGCAATTAAACTTTACAAATTAAGTAATTGGATGAATATTGAAAAAAGTAATTTGCAAATGAAGAAGTAGCTAACGGAATTTCCACTGTGTTATTTTCTAGTCGAGAGTTTTTGTTTCGGTTTTTATAAGTACTTCTCAATCCTGCGGTATGTACTTAAAAATAAATATTGTGTGGAGTTAATTAATACCTGTCTCAATAAGCTGAAGTACCAAGTTTTAAATAAGAATTAATTAATAGAAACGAATTATGTAACATAATTTTAGCAATTTATCAAAAAGTTTACTTAAACGAACAATTTTCCTATAATACTTGATGTATCTGTCACACTCTCTCGTCATGAAAAAAGATAATTAAAGATAGATAATAATTAATAACTACCATGTGGTAAGTGGGCAATGATTGATTTACATTACAATAAGTATTTTTAACACCGTAAATATTAGGACTATATGTAGAATACACATCTGCTTGTAGTTTTAATGTTTATTTAAAACATTATTTTTAAAATTATCTGTACATATTTCAGTAACATATATTTTCGAAACAACAATTCACACTTGTTTATAGTAATGTACTATTATAATAAAGTTTTGTAGATTATTAATACTTGTTCAAATCAAAATATTTTATAATTTATTTTTATTAATTGTTATTTTGATGGTGATTATTTTTAAATATTTTTGTTTTGAAGAGAAAAGATTTGTCCTGGCCGGGATTCAAACCCGGGTTGTCTGCATATCCGATGCAGTGCTCTAAACCACTGAGCTACCAGGGGTCGCATCCAAGTCAGACAAATCCGTTCTCTTCACCGATCCATAATACTAGTGTCTGATGTTTGTGAATTTTATAAAGTCTCTCTATGAAATAAAAAATACGTTTTCAATCTTATAAATTTATAAACTTACAGAGTGGGGTAAAATATGAATGGGTCGTAAAATATTTGATCGGATTGGAGAAGAATACCAAAGGTACTACTCTCTCCAAGTTTAGCTATTCTAATATAGTGATAATGTTTAATTAATAAACTAATCAAGATTTTCTCCTAAAAACATCCACATCCACATTTTCTATTTAAGAGGGATGTGGATGTGGACTAGAGTTCTGTGTCCTCCCTGTCGACTCAATCCCGCCATGTTGGGTCTAGTACAATATAGTCTGAGAGGCAGAGAATTATTGTTATACCCTCCGAGACAGGCACAATAATTCCCCAGGCCTCGGGAACACAATACATATAAATATGTTGGGAGGGAAAATAAATACGGAACTATAAAATGGGTGGCGGCTAAGTCTAATTGGGTGCCCCATGCCGGGCACAGCGGGGTGCCTTCCGTCAGGGTCCACACTTACTGGGACCTTATTTAAGTCCTTAAAGCAACTTCTATATACTTCTACCTGTCTTGACAAGCAATAGAGAAGAAGGTTTAAAGTTGTTATGTTCTTTTAATGTCTTCTCTAAGACAAGAGGTTTATGGAGCCGAGAATGTTTTGTATAAACTAGGAGGAATTAAATTTCGGATATGCAGTGGGGTACGTACGTGCTAGAATGCTGAGTTGCCTTGTCGAAGGTCCAAGGTTTGAATCCGGCTGAGTCAGATAATTTATTTAACCTGTTAACGGCAGGAGATGGATCTTGTTTGAATCTGGAGACCTTCCTTGGGTCTAATCCATCCTGTATTGATTAGGTACCCTTAATTGAAAACTTCGCGGTTCAGATACAGATAACCTCCCTGCATAACCGTTGTCCTAGAAATAGTCTCAACCACGTATCCAATTTTCAGAAGGACAGGAAACTATTTTTTAAATTCAATATTGGCATTTTTTTACCCAACATTTTTTTTTTTACACAATGTCTGAGTTTACTAAATATTTAAAATATTAAAAAAAAAATGTTTCGTCAATAGCATTTACAAAAAAAAAAAAATAAACAAATAAATTATCAGGCCTATCTAAATATCAGTTGAATCATGATGTTTTATTACTAATTAAAAATTCTGATGCTGATCTGATTAATCACTGTGTCTGTAAATGTTTTGCAATAAGTAAATTTTAAAAACAATTTAAAGATTATTCAAATGACGATAAGAGATACTGGACGGTGAAGTGAATATTTGATCGAGTACTCTAAATTTAGATGAACGAAAAATGTTAAATTTAATTCAAATTTGACTTCTTTTTTTATAATGGAAGAGATTCCTCTTAACTATCGTTGTTTTTTTGGAAATGCAAAATAGGAAATTTATTTTTCAAAATCATACCGAAGACTGATGTTATTTTAATAATAATGTTTTAATTTTTAATTATAATTAAATAAATATTTTTATCGATATCAGCAAGTTCTTTATAACATATCCATAATGGTCTTCCCTTTATATTTCTCTCACTCACTCTATCCCTCTCTCACTGTTTCATTTTCTCTCCCTCTCACTTTCTGTCTTTCTCGCAATGAATGAAGATCTGTATATTTTTAGGAGTTTTCTAGGGAAGCTTAAGGTAGATTATTCGTTTGAATTTTTGACTCTCTCAAGAAACACTATTTATTTTAAGAACACGTTGAATATTTCAAGAACCTTACCTTCTGACATACTAGAGCATATCCTGCAAGGTGGTGACGAGACCAAACGAGGTGGGAAGACCCCACATTCAACGCCCTGACTTCTGTTAATGACGGCTTCAAGCCATAAAGACATCAATTAGTGGTGCCTCCTGTCCACCTGCCGGCATTCCTCTCCTCTTCCGCCCTTCAGAGCGTTGGTCACCACTTCTCAATTTATTTTCATTTTCGCTATAAACATTTCCTCACACTATCGTAGAAGTTTCGATTCTTAGGAGTGCAATTGTGCGTGAAATGGCAGGGAAAGGCATTCCACTCGTGATCCAGAAGAGTGCTATCGCCTAAATCGTGGCAGCATATAATTGCAAGTACACCGATCATAACGAGAATCATTCCTCCAGCACGACCTCTTTACAATAGGACTACTTTTGTTCTTATTTTCTTGAACGTGTGAATCAACAGTAGGATTAAGTGATGTGGATCACATATGCTGGGTTTTTTCCCTATTCTAAAAGTTTTTATTATTTAACGATGTTTTTACAACATAGTAGTTTATAGTTCCAAAAAGTTCTCTAATTCCAGCCACTCTCCTTCTCTAAGCCCCCTCGTTGCCATGTCCTCCTCCACATCCTGCAACCATCTTTTTTGGGTTGCCCTCCTTTCCTCCTATTCTAGTCAAAGATTGTTTTTGACTATCGCCCTGACATTTTTTTAAGTGGCCATATCCTATTTTATAGAGAGTAGTTGTTACCTACTTCGAAAATTGGAACTCCAGCTGAGGTTAAGTGATGTGGGTTGAGTTGCAATAGATTTTACTAATCTCGAATACGAGTATGCTTTTTCTTCTTTATTATTTGTCACACTCCATTTTCATAAAAAAAGATAATTAATGCTAATAATTAATCTTTCTCACAATACCATTCGTAGCGTTTAGGGACTATTTCAAGTGCCAGTGAGAAAAAACGCTCTTCCGGGTTCCTTAGTTCAGTACAAGGCTCTCAGAACAGTTTAAACAAGTACATATACTGCACTCATCTCAGAGCCACCTTTCCTATGAATAGCCAAGGTTGGGGAGTAAAGCCTAACCACCAACTGCCCTGCGGATGCAGGGTTCCTAGCGCTGGGCCAATCATCTGACTGGAGTATACCAGAGATAAATACCTGGATTATTCTTGGTCCATTGGGTTTTTGTTTTTGAAGATTTCTTCCTGCTTCTTTTGTCAGATCTGAACATCCCTAAATGAGATCTAACTTGTTTCGTCGTGTATGACGTTATACTCGTATATTGTAATTAATTATGTGAAATCTGTGTAAGTATGATATAAGATCTATGTAAGTAAGGTACATATTAGGTAATGTAAGGTACATTTAGACAGCCAATCTATTTAGGGATTGACACATACTACGTAATAAACTGGTTGGAACTGATATCTCTACAAATCGTTCTACTTCACCTTAGCGATTTCTCCTAGGTCGCTTGGGATAGAGCACTCTTTAGACTTCGTGCTCCAGAAAAAAAAGAGATTTTGGATTTAACGAGACATAACACACTTAGCGCTCATTATCTTACGATTTTTTTGTTGTTTTATTTCTTTGAAAGTTCTAAATTTTGCCCATTCAGGTATCATTAGGATACGGATATTTAACGAGTTCTGGCACCGCATAGGCTGGAGACCGCCATTTTACATCCTCTCCGAAGGACCGTACATTTTCATTTGCACTTCGCTTTTCTACATGATCATCGAGTTTTGGAATAAAAATATCAATAGTTGGATATGTCTCTTTCCAAAATTAAGTTTTTATATTTAAACTTCATTATTCCACGGTGTAGTCTTGCTTGATAAATCCCCTTGATATGCTAGCTGCAGAGGAAAATAAAAATATCCCAGAGACGAAGGTAATTCTTTATAAGTCCCATCATCCTGCGATTCTCTTGCGGAAGATGGAAGAGGATTCTTTTCAGGCCCTCCTGAACCATTTGTATTTGTCTCTCGACGGAAGTCTATATTACTTCACTACTTCATTAATCATGTTTTCAGATGATGCGGAATTACCTCAATATTTTTATTGTAATTGTCCTGCATCATAGCTATGTAAACACTTGTATAATATATTGTTTTGTTCATAAATTAAAAAAATTTCAAGACTATCGACTGAATAATGAGTAACCCAGGAGGTACTGTACTTTCTTATATCTCTCACTACACGTCTTAATCATTTCATACAACTTCCTAAATTCCAAATGCACGGGATTATGTAATTTTAAAATTTATTTCTTCATTATTGTGGAACATTATGGAAATATTATGGGACCAAAAAAGATTGACGATATTGTCTCACAAATGTGGTAGAATATAAGAAATTATCTTTCTTCCTTTAATTTTTTTCATGAATTTAATTAGATTTAAAATATATATATATATATATATATATATATATATATATATATATATATATATATATATATATGTATATATATACACAATTTATTTAAATTAGAAAAAAATAATACTCTTATTTATTTTAATTGTATTGTTTTGCTAGATATTTATTTTAAATAACATAAAATAATTAAATATCAGATTAATTAGCTAATTTTTTTCAGAAAAAATAAAATAAAATATTTTAAATAAAGTTAGTCTTTCTCAGCAGATAATGACTGCAATCCAACTATTTACATATTTCAAGTATCTCGCTAATAGTTTGCTATATTGGCTTTACTTCCCAAGCTATGATCTCTGGGAAATGTCAGATCTTTTGATCTGAATATAATTAAATACTAAATTAGGATGCCACCCTGAGATCGTTATACTTAATATATAGTAATTTTATATGATTAATAAATAAGAGACATATCCCTCTCTTCTCCAAGGTTAACGTGGTTGACTGACCAGGATTTGTTTATTAAATAAGAATAATAATTATTGAATCACATTAGGTATTTGTAATGCTTCAGTTAGTCACGTATAGCAAGTTACTGTAGGCTATCTTTAATCTTCTTATCCTAATATTAATTATAGGGGAAATAGGTACATATACATTATTATTGGGGAAAAAATGTTATTTCTGGAATGGAACTGTATAAATAAACGACGACACTAAGCAAAAGTAAGGCAGCAATATTTAGCAGAGGGTCCCCCGACGTCAAATGTGTTTTATGGCGCCTGAACCGGGAGGTGTATTGGAATACAGCAGCTGCACCTCCTCACCTTCTCTCTCTCCGACCTCCCATACACAAATTATGCCGGAGCGGAAGATAGCTTTCCCTTCTTCCTCCTAGGAGGAAACCGATTTCCTCTCTATATTGGAACCGGTTATGTAAGCCCTCTCTTTCTTGTCTTCGAAAGGATCGCATTTTCCAGAATTGGTTGTGCATCGAAAATTATGGATTCAATATATAAATTGATGGAGAGGAATCTTCATTAAATGTTTACTTCATTTGTTATAAAAGGGAGCAGGGTAGCTCAGTGGTAGAGCGCTGAGTTGCTGTACTGAAGGTCTCGGGTTCAAATCCGGCTGTGGCAGATAATTTATTTATTTGTTCTCATTCAGGGATGGGTATTGTGAGATCAGGAAACCCTTCTGGGGCTCACCGGTTGAGCCTGATCTCGGAAAAATGTACTCGATTGTCCTAGTTTCTACAACAGTTGCTACCACGGACTGAACGCCAGATCCCTATTGGTTGGAGATGGTAGATGTTACAAAAAAAAAATCAAGATTACTTTTAAGAAAATGAATTTAACAAGAGAGGGATTATTTTATTGTGGTTATAAATAAAATATTATTTTAGAAGGCAATAGGAAAAATCCCAAAAAGCAAAGCCTTAAAGCCTCTAAAATACAGGAATAAACTGATCAGCCAAGGTTTCAACAATTCGGACATTATCAGTACATATCTCTAAAGAATCAGATTAAAGAAGACATAGTACAGCAGATCTCACTTCAACAGTCCAAGCAGCAAGGAGTTTGGGAGCGGCTTAGAGCAAGATTGCTGTTTCTATTTGGTTGATAAGTCTATTTGTACTGTTGATATGAGATGTTGTATGAAACGGGATTGAAAATGAGAAAAAAAAGTGATACAAAAAGGAAAAGTAAACTAAATTAATCTGCTAATGAACAGAAATATTTAACTGGGATACGGCACTTCCCGGTAAGTCGTCCTCGGACATTTTGGCAATAAAGAAAGGAGATAAAATTGGCTTACCGAAAACTTGTCGGACCTTTCTCTCTTCATTGAAGTCTCGTAGGTGAGCTCACCGCAGCCTACGTCAAATGCCGGTCCTCTCAATTCGGAAAGAATCTTAAGAAAAGGGTTACAGGACAAGCGAGATAAGTTATAGTAAAATTCAAATCCAGAATTGTGTAAAGACATGACTGGTTTTAGGTAGCGGTAAACAATTGACTGATTTAGGAGGCTGTAAGCAATAGACTGACCCCAGGTAGGAGGTTTAAATCCTGCTAAACTGTAAACAAGCGCGAACCGGGAATTATATACAGAATAATTAGAACTAGATAATAAATAAATACAGAAGTAAGCAGATGTGTTGCACTCTGTCCTGTTTAATGTGATTTTTTTGTTTCGCCAATCAGGCATACACAGATAGATCACATTGATGAATTTGAGAAACGTTGACTGGTTTGTTTTTGCTATATTATTGCAGAGGCCTAAGGTTTTGCTTTTTGGGATTATGTAATTTATGTATCTTTTTGCAGTTTTATAAAATAATTTATATTGTATATAAAATAATTTCTACAAAATAAAAATGTTGACAGTTTGACTTTCCTTTTAATATCTCTATCAATAAAATATTGTCTTCTACATAGTGTTTAAAAGACGGTAGTTTTGTTAATTAAAAACAGAATACCTTTTTGCTAAAGACATATGGACATTTTTTGCGTATAAGACAAGTGTTTTAGTAATAATAAAAGCTGCTATTGTTTAATTAAATATGTATTTCAAATCCTTTTTTTTTTTACAACTCAGTTGGTTATCGTTCCCAAAATGTATCACCAAAAATCTCGGCCGAGCCTGTTTCATTTCAAAACCCAAAACCTATAATTATGGTTTTTATATATTTTAGCTTTGTGAAATTTAGCTTCCCACATCACTGCAAAGGAGTATAAATTCCTAAATTACAAAATTGTTCTTTGGGAGAGATTTTCATTCGAGGGAGGTGCTCCCTTGAGGTTTTAAAGTAGATATTTATTTATAAAATTTACATGTAGATTAATTGACAACTTAAAGCGAGTTTCTCAAAGGCGACTGGTATTGACAATATGTTTAATGACATTAGTTGAATGTCCCTAGGTCCCGTAAGAGCGCAAGTTCAACGGCACCCAGGTGGCAAGTTGCGAAGCTGTTATTGAAATGTTCTGACATAAAACGTAGCACCTTGGGCCAAGTCCCTGTAAGCGTAGGAGCATTATAAACTTGTCCCTCTATCTGATCGCCCCTATATATCTCCTAATTAAAGTTGCTCAACTTCTGCCGGTGACAAGTAATTTACTATAATTTGCATAAGGAGAGAGTGCCGATACCAAAGCTAATCAAGTTGATGGGGTGCCTCCCAGGGGGCAGGCCTAAGGGATGTTCTCCGAGTCATGATATACCGCCGCGATCAGTGGCCATTGAAGGGGTTGAGATTATAAGCAAGCATCCTATTTAAATAGATCTCAGCATAATATAAGGGAAATAGGCAGATATTGCAAGTAAATTATCATTAAAAATAATCCTTAATTAAACCTTATCCAGGGTATACCCCTTGGGAAGTAGAAGGGGCACTTTACTAATAAAATTACCACATATCGTCAATACAAGTGCTAATCCAATGTGAAAATTTTTTTATTAAATTTATAAAATTCAGATAGAGTCATCTATAAGGCGCGATTTTATTTATTTAAACACCCTTCCTAGCTTTAAATCAACACGGGTTTTGACAACTTAGATTGTCTATAGCCTTCTCGCCATATTGTAATGTGCCTCCTACGTTATATGCAAGGCTTTAAAACGAAGTACATAGGTAAAATACGTTTGACGATACGCAATGATTTTCGAGTGGAAAATATTTGACTGGATAATGACTTTTAACATTATTTCACTCTCCTAACTGGCCTTTCACTTTCCATACTTAAGATTTGTTGCGACAATATATGTAATGGGTATTTCAGGTAAGATATTTCGAAACAAAACTCATCTTATTCAAAATATTAAGTTATGAATAATCAAAAAGCAGCTAGAATCATTTATAGTGTGTAAAGGAGATAGTTGGGGGGGTGCAGTCAATAAGAACACAGAATAAGTAATAAACTTATATTATGTGCCGACGTTTCGACCTACAGTGTAGGTTTAAGTTTAAGTTTAGGTTACAGTTTAGGTTTAGTTTAAGCACTAATTTTAATTTTTCAAATTCATTAATCCTATCTACTATTTTTCAAACAGACATTGTACACTATTGTTACTGTACAAGAGTATTTCACTTATTTTAATTTTTCAAATTCATTAATCCTATCAACTATTTTTCAAAACAGTCATTGTACACTGCTGTTACTGTGCAATAGTATTTCTATTATTCACATTTGTTATTGTACATACAGTTCCATACTTTTCTGTAACATGTAGCATCTTTAAGTCCGTTATCATACATTTTATACCTTTATTTTACTAGTTTTTCTTTATTCTTCATGTTCCAACCTTTCTGTATATGTAAATATCCTCATTTTGGTTTCTTTTGTTTAACTCCTCCTTTTGATTTTCCTTTATATTATTATTTTTACTTTACTATCCATTCTGTACATTTATTTTCTATTTTTTATTTTATATGCGTTATTTATAATTTATCATTTCTGCTCATTTTCTCTACTTTTATTAAATCTGTCTTACTTTATTATATCTGTCATTATTTTCATTTTCTTTTCATTATCAATAATTTTGTTATATCTGTCTTTATCTTAATTTTATTATATCTGTCACTATTTTAATTTCATTATCATTAATTTTTTTAAATCTGTCTATATCTTTATTTTATTATATTCTGGCACTTTTTTAATATTCGTTATCTTCTATCTTCATATCTGCCACTATTTTAATTTTCTACATTACTTGTCACCATATTATTGTTACTGTACATTTTTATATTTTTTGTTCTGTTTGTTTCTCTGTTAGCCCTGAAGATGACCTACACTATAGGTCGAAACGTCGGCACATAATATAAGTTTATTACTTATTCTGTGTTCTTATTGACTGCACCCCCCCAACTATCTCCTTTACATTAGATCATCCAGTCAACTATTTTCATCTCATAGAATCATTTATATTTGACCTAAATAAAACAAGCATTCCCTTTGCCCTTTCTTTATCTAAAATGTTTCTTTGGAAATCTATAATAATTATAGATTATGGTGTCCTATTCAAATTGATGCTTCGTCGCTGCTTTAGAAAAAATCTGATGGACGGCATTGAGACGATTATTTTATCATTATAGAATATGTTATCTATTCAGAATTATAAACGAAGCAGTATTTTTATGATTAAATTCAGGGGACTTAACCTTTTGTTTATACATATCACTGAAACAGTATATTAAAAAAAATCAATTCCTCGAATTACCTACTATTACGCCGGCGAACTAAAAATTATTAAATACATTACACATTATCATCAATAAATAAACGGTAAATAAAACAATGGTTCTAGTCAAATTATATTCCCACTGCTAATAAATAAAAAAAGAGAAAGTGAGTTAAAATAAGAAGGAAAATAAAATTCTGGCGCCCGAACAATGTGACAGGCGTACCTCCAGAACAGCTTCTCGCATGGTCCGGTTTGCCGGGGGCCTTAGTGTTGCGAATAAGCATAATATTAACTGCTTGTTAAATTTTTTACAGTAGAATTTCAATATTAAAATGTACCAACCATATTATTCAGTTCAATATTTCTGGACCTCAATGATCACTTTTAAAAGCCTTCGCTCATTCGAAACTATCTCTCAATATTGATACTATCGACTACTGGAAATATTGCATAGAGGCCATCGACAGGAGATAGTACTCCAGGGGAAGCCATGAAAGACGAATAGCCTGGAATTATACATCGGGCGGAGGTCGAGCAACCTCCCGTGCTCCATCAACTATTGACTTCTCTATGGCCTATATGTTTAACACGGGCTCTGATGAATTGAGCGCCGGTCTGGGGGATGTGTAATTGAATAAGTGGTCATGGATTTGTAAACACTTTCGACCTATGTCCGTCGTTCTGGGCAATCATCGAATTTCCACCATCTTTATCGCTGTTCCAATTTTCATTAAAATTCTAGTCCCATCAGTTCCATGACACTGTTTTATATATACTCGTACACACATATTTTAATTAGTAATTAAAACTATATTTCATGATAAATAATTGATGTTGCATGTAGTATACTGGTTAGCATAACAACCTACTAAGCTCAATACTGGGGTTTTCAGCTTGGCAGATGCTCTTAGGTTTTTAAGAGAGTAAAAGATCCATGGTTATGCTGTCCTTCGGAGAGGGCATAAAATAGTGGTCCCGAGTTTGTGTTGTTTCCAGATAATCCTTAAAAATCCCTATATTAATTGTTATCTCCGGTATGGCAAAATTTATCATTACCTCTGTAGCATCGACTGATTTCCTATAATAGCATAAAGTCATGTTAATTGGAAAAAATATTGGTTGACCGTGTTATTATATCAATGAGGAAATGGTTTAAGTGGATGAACAAAATAAATTCTCAAATATTAGGAAAATATGTGGAAACTAACTCTTCGAACCACATTTTAGGTGTTCATCTAGGTTGAATAAACCACATAAATAAGTAAAAATAATTGAATACACTTTAACAATATTTTAATATACTCTTTCAGGTTTCCACGGCCATTATTTATACACTAAACTTCAGTGGTTTCTGGTTTAGACCTTGTTGTCGAATTTTTCTTCGCCAACCTTTCTCCAGAGATACTGTTAGCTTCTTCAAGGCTGGATCGAGAATGAAGACGCTCCGGTAACTCGAGGCTTTATATAGCCGTCGCTCGAGTTCACTATATAAAGCCACGAGTTACCGGAGCTTCTTCATTCTCGATCCAGTCTTGAAGAAGCTAGTATCTCTCAGGCGAAACGTTGGCGAAGAAAAATTCCACAACATGGTCTAAACCAGAAACTACTGAAGTTTTGAATATTTTTATATATATTTTAACAATTTTATATATTTTAACAATATTTTATAGTATAGATAAAATTAAAATTTTAAAAATATTTAGTTTTATTTGTTAGTAAATGTTTGAAAAACTACATTAGTCATCATGCCCATTTGTTTAAAAGTTATTAGGAATAATATAGTGATATCAAAAATGGATAGAGTAATTAATAGCTTCAAGCCTTCGGGTTCGCTAAGCCTTTTTTATTATTTACAATAAAGATTCGTTTTATTACATTCTCCACTAGTTAACCAGATAGGCAGCAACTTGTTTGAGTGCATTTGTCATAGAAGTGAGAAGATACTTGCTAGTAGGTAGATAACTCTTAAACTTAGTATGAAGTTTACTTAATTTAATTTATTTTGTTGTAGTTGTAAGACAATCGAAGATAAAACATAAAAGATATTTATCCTTGGTCATATTTACCCTTTTAAACTAATAAGAACTCCTTTAATTTATATAAATAATACGGAATATTCCACTGTTGCGAAAAAGTTGAAGTAAATAAGTCTACCCAGGACTTTATGTGAAGTGGGTAAACGGACACGAAACGATGAAAGGGAAGAAGGGTGGAGCAGGAGGACAAGAAGTGCATTGGAAGGATGGCCATTGAAGCGGAATACAGAGGAGATGGGAACTGGCTAAAGGACTTGGCGAAATAGTTGTCCGGGAAATTGTCCCGTTTTTTATTTTATTTTTTTTTGTTCGGGGCTTCTCTTTGTGATAGAAGAACTATTTGGTTGGAGCATCCGGGGGGATTTGAAGGGTCACAATGTCTATATAGTCTGTGTAGTTTCAACTTTCTTCTTATCTATATCAAGTGATATGCACACGGATACAGTGGCATTTAATCTAAAAAGTAATAGGAATTTCGTATAAAATTCATAAATATATACACCGTAAAACAGGGCTACTTTGGCCCAAGTTTTTGAAATTTTTCAATCACGCTTAAAATTTTTTTGTAACTTTCCTATATCTAAGCTCTGGTAACCTTTATTACACAACTAGACTATCATAAATTTAATTTGTAATGAGTTTAACAAAAAAATTAAGTTCTTCTTTTTTTCTTTTTCTTTTTTACTTGGACCAATGTTACCCTCATGTTTGGGTTACTTTGGCCCAATGATATTTTACCTACTTTACAGCATTGAGGAATTATGTTGAGTCAAAGAAAGACTAGGGTTAGTAAGATAATTCATTTATAAGACAGAAAAATAAATTTAAAATTCATTTAAACATTCTTGTTTTCATAAAAAGGTACAAAAAATTAACAATCTAAAAAATACACATTTTTCTTATGTCTAACTAATTGCTGACAAGGAAGAGTCCTCTTCTCATCCAGTTTTGGAGGATCGATTATCTTCTTTATAGCAGCCCATTCTTAAACAAAGTGTCCTTTACTGCTGGCCACTTCCGAAATTTGTTAGTGCGTCCCATGCAACACATTCATCCTTCACATCCACAATTATCCCAGGGAACTCTAGCCCGTTCCATTGCACAACAACAAAATTCCCTTCTTTTATATTTGCCTTTACATTTTCTTTAGGAGTACTTTCTGGAGGTGTATTGGTGTTTTCATCTGGAGATTCGTTACTATCTTGAGGATTATCGCCATTTTGGGAAGTAGGTGGTACAACTGTGTGGTGACCACATATTTTTTTTTTTTAATTTAATTTATTGATATTTACAACTATAATAATATTACAATAAGTAAATCTGCTATATGTACAATACGACTTGAAAAGCACTTGTGGAGAAACTACCCATCGGTAGCACTCCAAATACATATAGTATTTAAATGATTAGTGATCCACATATACATATATTATATGTATTATTTAAATGTATAATGATAGGATGATATTAATTTTTGATTTATGATGATATTGAGTATTGATTAGTTTAATAATATGAATTGATTATTATGTATTATTTTTATGTATAGAGTTTAATTACGTATTCAGTATTGTTTATATAAGTTGTATTGGATGTTACGGTCACCTATGTACCTTTCCCCTAATTGATTTAATAATGATTAAAATAACGTCCGTGGACCCTTAGGAGGAGAAAATAAAGTCAATTACAAACAAAGTTCACATTGGAAACCCCAAATAAAATTATATTCTACAAATATATATATACATAAAATAGTATAACATGCAATCACTTCTTATATTTAATACAATTATTCAAATATTACTAATACAAGCCTGGTAGGGGATCTGAGATGGGCGGAGGTAAGCGGGCACCCAGGTCAGTCTAAGCAGCGTCTTCTTGAAAAAGTGTTGAAAGAGTCACTTAAAAATCCAGACGGAGGTGCGCTTATCGCTACCTCCACCCTCAACATTTCATTTCCCACTCTATTTTATTAGACAATAGTAAACATTTTAAGGCAGGTCTAGGCGAAGATATAATTGACCTATGGCATAATAATCCATACAATCAAATACAAACTCGTAAATACGTTGTTACATTCTTATCTCGCTAAGGTACATAGGTGAACGGAACATAATACATAATAATCAATTCATATTATTAAACTAATCAATACTCATACATTTAATATCATCCTATCATTATACATTTAAATAATACATAAAATATATGTATATGTGGATCACTAATCATTTAAATAATATATGTGGTCACCACAACTGAATCAACCAATTCCTTTTCATCATCACTTGAAATAACGAGGTCCCTGTGGCCTGAAGAAATGAGGCTGTAGTTATCACTATCTTCTGTTGATGAGATGTTATGTTTTTTTGTAGTCTTCCTCTTCAGGAATTTACCATTTACTCTTTTTTTCAATGCTCTCTGTTGTATTTTTTTAAGTTTTTGTCTTTCTCTTAATTCTTGTTTTTGCTATTTTTCATGTCTCTTTCTCTTTTATGTTGTTCTTTCTGATACTCTGAAACTTTCTTGATATTGAATATCTTGGACTCTTACCTGCAGCAACTTCCAGTTTTTTTCTTTTTATTGTTCTGGACTGAACAACCTCTTTTCTTTTTTGTCCCCAATGGTGAATGAAAGTTTCTCCAACCAGTTCCAAATTAAAAGATACATCCTTAGAAGGTAACCGTTTTAAAACTTCTTCTTTATTAATAGGATGTATTCCAGCCTTCTTAAATCCAGACTTAAAATTTCTTCGGCTCCGTCTTCCGCTTCCTCCTAGTTCCTTGGGATCTGTGTAGAGATTCCCTTTCTAGTGAGTCTTCGACCCCCACCTTTTCTTAACTCTTCAGTCACCTTGACCATAAGGGGACCATAGGGGACACCCTTCTACCTGCGTGACCTACTTCTCGCAAACTAACATTGTTTTTTATGCAAAACAAATTTACTTTCATGATGCCGCCCCCCCCCCCGTAATGCATAGCAATAACTACAAATATAAGTTTTCAAAAGCACGACTTACTTTTGACACAAAATAGGTGGGCCAAAGTAGGTCGTATTTTTGAGGTTACTAGAGCTGTTGTTATTTTCTATTTTTTTACCAAAAACCTAAACCGTAATGACAAATACAACTATACCACTGCCTACCGTACTAAGCAAATTAGTTAATTAGGTTACTTACCAAAGTTGTAACATACGTGGAACGGTTTCGAGTGTTGAAAGTTTGAGAGTAAATAAAACACGTGTTTTCACAAGGTTAAGAAATCCACAGGTTCTGATACTAGCAGACAATTATCGAACTATTTCGAGTACATCAGTGCCGACTTGGGGCTGCAGTCTAGCGGAAATTGCAGTAACTATCTGAAAAACTACTACTTGAAGTATTCAGAGAATGTTTTATCTTTTCCTACATTTGGGCCAAAGTTGCCCGGTATTAAGGTACACAAGATACTTGTATGCACACCTCAACCGCCTTTTTTTTTTTTTTTTTTTTTTAATGGCATTGGATTCCTTTCATTCATCCATACAGCCAGCTATGTATTATTTAGTGCACTGTTTAGTTAGATGCCAACAGCACGCGGTTTTTCCCCTTGTTTTTCCCTTGTTGTTCCTCCTTGTTTTTGTTTTTCCCCGGTTTTTCCTCAACCGCCTTGATTAATTTACAAACCACATGAAATTGTTGGGTTACCATATATGTGGCGTTCAAGATAAAAAACGGATAACTCTAAAATTTCATTTTTCACTAATTTAGTCAAGCAATTTTTTTTAACAAGACACTTTACGATCTTATTTCTCATGGTTTTAGTCCGGTTGTGAACATATGCTTTCAGGACATGAATCATGCGTGGCGAAACTTGCTAAAAAATTTTAATTTGGAGGTAACTATTTATTTCTATAATATTTACTCTTTGTAATTTAGGTTTTTATACTATGTTAAAACTATATTATGTATGAATTTCGAAGCTTGATTCTTTGGGAAATATACCAGGTACCATTATGACAGTATATAATTTTGTTGTTAACTCGTTCACTGTGGTTTAGCTTAACAACCTTATATCACCAAGATTTTGAGTTCGGAACCCAACAGGAGACCTTAGTAAGTTTTAAAGGGAATGAAAAATACTTGTTATGCCATTCTTCGAAGGTGACGTAAAATGGTGGTCTCAAACCTGTGAAGTGTCAGGTATACGCTTAACATCAATATACTAATAACTAACTCCATAAAATATACCGCTGGCTAGGTAAAATTTAAGACTCCCACTGTAGTATATCCCGATTTGACTTAGCACATTAAAGTGGCGTTAAATGAATAAAATATACTATTAGTGATCATTCAAACATATTTTAGGATTTTTTATAATAAATGTTTGACTGTATAAATTATACCGAAGAGAAAATGATCAGGAGGGAGGTAAAAATAAATTCTCAAATAGTTAGAAACTGCATGGTAACAGAAGTTTCGATCTATGTTGCTTATCTTCATCAGGATGAAATTAATAAGATTAATAACGCAAATAATTGAATATATATTAAAAATAGTAATGTCGAAAATAATGTTTAAAAATTACTATCGTATATTTATCCACAGTAAAATAAGATAACGTTAAATTATTAATCACACTCTATTCACTGTACTGAATTTTTTTACTGCAGTATCCTTACTTATGTATTATTATTAGAACATAATTTTTATTTTTATCATTACTATCTCCTTTGTTACTGTATACCGAAATATTGTAGTTACGAACCGTTCGGCCTTAAACTGTTTAGTTACTTGTTATTTTTTTGTGCTTCGATCGTTTAAGCTAAATAACATCTATTAAGACCTGGAATTACGACATTTTATGCATAATTTGCCGACTAAATGATACAGACCGTCCATTATCTCCCTGACCAGCCCGACGGATCAAGGCTGTTACATTGAGGCCAAGCCACATATCTCCTTTCAGTCATAGTGACTGGTAGCTGTCACCCAATCGGGAACCCCCTTGTGAATGTTACTGGTTCAGTTTATGTAACAATGGAATGGATTGTAGTAAATTATAAGTTGAAATCGGACGAGTATGTAAGATTATTCGTATAATTGTTAAGAATAAATCTTAGTAACATTATGTTTTGGAGCCTATATTTATTCTTGATTGGCCTTTGGGTTCCAGAAACCTTTTTGGGGCCCATCCACCCGCCGTAAACTGAACCCTTTAGAAGTCTTTTCTCACAATATTAATTATTGATCGATAAGTAATTATTTATTAATTTGTTATAGAAAAGGGAGCGGAGTAGCTATCTGTCCCTTCTATTTCAACGATTGATTCGAGATGTGCCATATCTAATGTGAATTTTTTGTGAATTTCCTGACGGTTTCTAAATTGACGAAACGCCGATTGGTTCTTTTCCAATCGCATTCTTTCAGCTATATTAGATCTCTTTTTGTTTATGGAATTTTATTATTTTCCAGCACAGCAGTAGATGGAATCTAGTTTAACTCCGGCTTATTTGTTACTTTCCGGGATTTAGTTTATTTTCTGTTTAATTAATTTTCAAGTTTCATTCTGCTCATAAGTTGCGTAGTTCAGTATGTAAAGATATGTTGGTGTAAATCCTACTTCCTACTAATATTATAAATGCGAAAGTTAGTAAGTTTGTCTCTCTTTCACGCAAAAACTACCGAACGGATTTGGATGAAACTTTACTGTAATATAGGTTATACATCAGAATAACACATAGGCCACAGCAAGGTTGGATTTAGCCGGGAAGGCATGGTGGGCACATGCCCCCCTCCTGACAGTTTTTAGGTACTGTGGAGAATCCATTATAGGACATAATTAAAGGCAAATCACATGATAATAGTGGTTAAAGTTACAGAAAGAACATGAGTGAAACTATTGTTTTAATATCCTACTAATATTTTAAATGCGAATGTCTGTATTTATGTTTGTTACTCACTCACGCAAAAACTACTGAACAGATTTGGATAAAAAATATTGAGTAAAATAGGTTATGCATCATAGGCTACAGCAAGAGCAGATTTATGTCGGGGCATGGGAACATGTGCCCCCCCCCTTGTAGTACATAATTAAAGGCAAATCAGGAACTTAGGATCTTGAAATTTGTAGATAGGTTCTTTGTATAGTTTAAGAAAGAAATTTGGATGATTCCATCCCAAGGGTTTCATCTTTAATATAATCATCTTTAATAATTTAATAGAATCTGTCAATTTTGAAGTTAGACATCTGAAATTTTGGATGTACGAGTAGCCTATATTTTTAAAAACTAATTAATTTATTTATTTTAAATGATTTTTCACGAAACTGTATGTGGCAGACCAGATTCCAGGCGAGCGAAGCCGTGGGCATAAGCTAGTCTGAAATAAGTACTGATGAAGTAAAAATTTCAATTCAGTCTGTTCTTCATAATAAATACTTTTTTAAATAATTCAATTTAAGTTTTCCAAGACGGAATTTAATGCTTAAACAACTTTTACTAAGTTATTGAAGTCTGCGATGATTATTTTCAAGGATTTATGAATTCAATTTAAAATACATCATTAACTTAAAAGTTCTTTTTTAGAATCTTCTTTACTTAAGAGTTTCTGTTCTTATTTCAGTTACATTAAGAGAGAGTTGAAAAATAAGATTAAAAAAATAAATAGTATCCTTTTCTAGACTTACTAGTATACTTAATTGAATTATCTGGGAGTATAAAGATTAGTTCAGCAAGAATTAGTAATTAATATATTTTTAAATCTGAACTAATAGGCATCCAGAATTGTAGGTAGATTTACGTTATATATAATATTTTATATAGTGATAAAGTCATTCTGTAACTTGGGCATTAACTTAGTGGGGACAGAGAAAATTAATGATCCTTTATCATCTATCAATAACTAATATATTGAATAAATAACGATTGGAAGGAAGGAGAAAATACTGTTGTTCCAAAAATAATTAAAATTGCTCATACATAAATTATTCTTTATAAAAACATTGATGATTTTCACTTAATTCATCATTTAGCTTTAAAAAAATCAACTAAACTACAACTCATGATTGGTCCTGGTTTGAGTTCATTGATTGACTATATTCTTTCTTAGGCAACGGTTGTACAGGATTTGTCCGAAATCACGCTCAAGCGCCAGGAATTTCCCCCTGGGGCTCATCCAGCCTTTATAAAGTGGGAGACATTCTGGCGTTTGAGCGTGATACGAACAAAGGACCTTCATGCATAACCGTTGTTTTAGAAAGAGTAGTCTCTACTTTGTACCGAACCCAAAACCCAATCCTGGGCTGTAGTGGTCCATTTTTTTGTTTTGTTTTTTATACACGTGTCATTGCAACCCTTAAAGGGTTAGTTAATTTTTCATGGCAATAATTTTGTTATAAATATCAGTAAAACAATCCGAGTATGTCTTATGGAATATTACACTGGAATTGCAATTACGATGAGGGAACCAATGATTTAAATATTAGATCATCGATAATTTTTTGTTTAATCCCCTTTAAAATTTTCAGAACATAAATTAACAGCAAAGGGGGCGACTTGTGGTCTTATGGTTAGTATAACAACTTACTTGGCCCAAGATCGCGGGTTCGCAGCCCGGCAGGTGGTCTCAGGATTTTCTTAAATTGAATAAAAACTCCTTGGTTATGCCATTCTTCGGAAGTTACGTTGAACGGGGATTCCGAGTCTGTACACTCTCCTGTACAATGTCAGTTACTCGTTAAATATCACTATCCTAATTAAACCTGGATAGGTAAAATTTAGAATTCCCAATGTAACATCGTCCGATTAGCCATAGCAGCATAAAATCATCCTTAACTAAACAAACAAATAATTAGCAGTACAATCTCTTACATTTACTGATCCCAGGCCATCCAGCATAATAATTAAAAATCATATTTTCATTTATATATGTTGTTTTTTAGGCTCGATTATCTGCGGATGCTACAGCTCTTATATTATTATATTTATTTCGGAAATAAATATTGCTTTAGATTAGGTCAGTGAAGTTAACCAAACAAATGAGTTTGGAATTTTGCAATAAATCATAGGCCGGAAAAAAACAATTCAAAACCGAACGGAGGGACCGTTCTCCTAAATAACGTTCATTATTCGAACTAATTCGATCGGGCAAAGATAAATTTCCCCAAAGTTACACAATTTTCGAGTAACCACAACTGTGATAAGGATCTCCTGAATTACCTTGGGCTACTTTATAATGCGATAGGATTGGAGCGATATCTGCGGCCTCACCCATTCTGCTTTATCTAAGGCCTCCTCGCCATTCATCTGGTCTGAGGGCGATATGTCCATTACTGCTTTCTATCCCTTCGGCGGTTAGCGTAACAAATAATTTTCTACTTTGGAAAAATGCCCAAACATAAGCTGGGAGAAGTTAAATAAATATTACAGAAGATGGTGGGTAGTGGAGCGCTTCAGTGGTAGAGATGGATGGAATCAGCCGGAGATGGGTCCTATGAGACGTTGGGCCCTCTTTGGGCTCTCCCAGGCTTTGTAAAGTATCAAGAAAGAGGGGGAATTAGGCGGTTGAGCATGATCTAGGACATATCACCTCCCTACACAATGTCCAACACAGTACTGTGTCTACCACGTAAGACACTTGATGGTTTGTAGTGGTACACATGATAAAAATAAAAAGAAATGATGAAGAAATCAACTAGAATTTATTAATTTATTTGTTTACTGGTTATCATTTAAACTTATTTTACAATGCTGTTTTTAGAATCCCTTCATTCTATCGAAAAAACAAAAACAGTATAACTACAACCCGTGAACGGGCCTGGGGTTCAGTACATGGTAGAGACTGTACTGTTCCATGGACAACGGTTGTGTTACAACGGTTATTGAGGCTGGGTGTGTCCCTGGAGGGTCCTAGATCCAGTATGACCCATCTTTGGCTCCTAAAATGCTAAATAAAAGTCTTTCCAGCAGCGGGATTTGAACTAGGATTTTCGGTAAGGCAACTCGGTGCTTTACCACTGAGCCATAGAAAACTTATTAGAAAAAATTAACTTAATTCTTTTTTTTTTTTTTTATTGGCTATAGTTTAACTTATTTTTCAACCTTTTTTTCTAAATTTGGTTCACTACTGTTGCTTAATATTAAATAATCTGTTATATTTATTAAATAATAATATACAATATCGTAGGCTTGATAATTAAATACCTCCAGTTATGTTTACCAGGCTGTAACAGGATTCTGACAGTTTGTTCTATTCACAAAGAATTGTATCATCTATAATTTCGTTGCTGAGAGCACACGTTATTAAACAATTATTATTGGTTATAGGAAGTTTTAATTAAAATGCCCCAGTTTAAGAAAAAATACTGCAATATAAATATATTTTGCCAAGCATAGCCAGCTCTCGAAACCTGCAGGCAACTGAACCGCGGAACCAATCTGGGATTCTGTCAATATTCCATTCTCCCCCTAAGCCTAAACCAACAACCTAGGCTGGAGGACAACCCTTCCCGTACGTTCCTATTCAAATCATAACAGAACGTGAATCCGATGGTAATTAGTAGAAGGCTTTGGGGTTATTAACTAATGTGACTCAATTATATCGTCATGTGCGTTATAGTTCCTTACCTGATCCAGGATAATAAAGGGTTCATTATTGTTTGAAGATGGATATTTAGCGTCATCTTCTGACGGTTCACATTCGCACGCCTTTATTTAGTTATCATAGGAAAATAATATTATTCAGTTGTTTTTCTTGTCAATTCCTTTCAGGGTCCAGGTTCTCGTAGGTAGATATGCATCTCACTCGTAGGGCATTAGCATGTATGTATATCTTATTGAAGTGAAATTTCAAAAGGCCTCTACATATAACGGTCTATACATATTTGATCTTCATTTATGTGAGCATTTTGGTACATGTCCAAATTGACGAAACGTCAACTCTTTAGTTAGTTTCCAGCATTTAAGAGGTTTTTTTTTTTAATTTTCCTTGTTCTTCTAATCTTAATCCAATTTATTATTTTTTAAGACGTTGGTTGATTGATATTAAACTATTAAATTTTTATTCTCTCCTATTTATCTCCTAGAGACTTGAGGGTTGGATGTTTTTTGAGTTTTCGATTCTTTTTATTGAAACATTGTTTATTCACCTGTACCGCTGCAGGGAAACAAAAATGATCCGGGTGGAGGTCAAAGAAATAATTTCTTAAATGAAGATAAACTATTTAATAGAAACTAACGTGTTGACCCACATTGCAGGTCTTCTTCAAGGCTGAATAGGTAAGATACAAATATATTTAAATAAAATATGGAATTATTCAAGCTGTACTGCTTTGATCAACTTGCTGCAGAATATGAATTGTCGTTTATTAATTCCCTACTGTGTTTAAGAACGTTGTCTTATATTGGTTGTGAGATCTATCGAATTGCACTTCTCATCCGTTCAATAATCCTCAGATTCGACAGGCGTAGAGTTTTCTTTATTGGGCAATCAGTTGGGAGCGGTGTAGAGGCGTTGAGTGATGTAGTGATAAGAACCGGCAAGCGGACCCTCTTTCCCTCTTCCGAATTACTATTCTGCTAAAGGAGAAGTGGAAGAAGAAAAAGGAGGAAGAAGAAGGTGGATAAAGAAAGGTGAGATTTGGAAATTGAAGAGGGCCCGGGAGTCGAGTCACGTAGAGCGGCGGGAGCTGTAGCCCCATCTCCCCGCTCTCCCTCTCTCGATTCTTCCCCGAAAATTTTTTGGCTCATAGCCTTGTCAAATATTTGCTATCTGTCGGTTTATTTGATCAGTGGTTCGCCTTTCTCGGAAATTTTTGGCTTATTTTAAAAGTTTTTAAATCCAGTCTTGTCGTCTACTTTTCATATTTTTCTTTCTTAGACATGACTCCCTAAGTCCATAAAGTCCGAGGAATATTTCATCTCCCACTGGGCTTGATTCATTCACTGTCAATAATTTTTATTATATAAAATAACATTATGATACATGAATTTTATATAAGATGTTGTTTTCTAACAAAGGCTTCAGGTATTCGAAAATAAGGCGTTCAGCAATTAAATTTGGTCCAAAAAAGTACGAGACCACTGGAGAGCTTAAGAGATTACACGAGGAATTTGCGAAGGTTCAAATCGGTTAATATTATTGAAGTGATAGAGTGGCGAAAATTAAGGTGGGCTTGTAAAGTTGTTGGGCTAAGTAGCGAACGAATTCCTAAAAAGTTAATAAGCACTGTCTCTGACTGGGAAGCGTCTGAGGGGTAGTCGGAGACGTAGGTGGGAAGATTGCGTTAATGATGATCTGGGGGATTTTGGTTTGGGTAGTTGTCCGTGAACAGAGGTTTGTAAGCAGAAATTGGTGGTATTGGCATCGAGCCATCGGGTTCGCTTAGCCTTTTTATTATTAACGATTACCGCTAATTACTTGGCTATCACCCCAATTCAGTGTGTCGTTCGCCCGACGTACTTAAGTTTCTACCGGTTTAAACATATTCTCCGTTTTATACATACCTCTTTATATCCGGAAGTCCTTGCTGAAGTGAAGGAAACTCAGGACTTGTGGACCAGGAGCTAGAGCGTGGTTCAGGATCTCATTAAATATTTAAGTACGTGGAGGCAAAGTTGTGATGCTCTTCAGGAGGACTGTCTTCAAACATTTACTCTCAACCAGCTCTGATAATATTTAGTTAGCAGCTTTTTTTATTCAAGTTTTTAATAGTTAAATAGAAAGATATGGTTTATTTATAGTTCAAAAAAGAACAAACTAATTGTTCTATAATTATCATTTATTTATGAAATAACCACCAGATCATCCGCATCCAACTAATGCAAGATTGATGTAAAAAAGAATTACCAAAGCATGTTACAATTCTATTTATTTCTTTTTTATAGTACTTATTTAAAAACTTTTAAGGATGTAGCATGTTGAATTAAATTACTCTCAACCATTAATAAACTAAAATATTAATCTCAACAATGGCATAACAACCGAACACTTAAAATAACAATAAATTGGTCAATTCTCAATAGATTATTTTCAATTAATAATTACTTTTGGAAACAAACTGACTAAACTCAAAATTAAAGGTATAATAGAAAATTGTAATGATGTAGAAACTATTAAATTAAATAATAATCTTTAATTTACATCAACTTTCTAAATACATACCAAATGGTATTTTTTATAAAGTTTTTCTCCTTCAAATTAGTGTTTAATTATTAATTACTAAACAACTTGCCTAACATGTGGATATTTTTTTTACAATAATATTAATATTTGTTTTCTCTTTTTTTGGAGCATAAGAATAATAATGAACGTAAAACAGTATCGATTCTAACTTAAATATCAATTAAGATCATATCACACATTACATTTATTACCATCAATAAAGGCAAAAGAATTTTGTGTTTACAACTTTAAATGAAAATGATAAAAATGAAAGGATTGAATGAATTAAGATTGAAAGAATGAAATTTAAAAATAAAAGATTTGAAGATTAAAAATGCGTACACTCTGGGTCGTATATTATTTTAAATTAAATAATTAAAATAATTTTATAAATTATTATTATGTAAAAAATTAAATTGTTATTGTTGCCACAACATTCAAGACACATGTACCTGCTAATCTTTACATCTAATGTTAATGATCATTTTTTTTCCTCATTTTATTTGAGAGCATAAAAATTATAATAAATGAAAAATATGATTTATTCTTATTTCGCATAAAATATCAATGAAGGTTATATTACTAATGCCATTCATTAAGATCAATAAAGCCTATTGACTTTTGAGTTACAAGAATAAGTGAAAATATTTAATGTCCGGAATTCGAACCTGGGTAGTCTACAGATGCGGACGATCCGGGTTCGAATCCTGGCCAACACAAATCTTTTCTCTTCAAAATAATAAAAAAATATTTAAAAATAATCACCATCAAAAGAACAACAAATAAATAAAAAAATATGAAAATATTTATGTTTTATTAAACAAAAAATAGATGAACTAAGTTCTAAATCTTATATCTAAGGCTCCGAAGTGTCAACCTCCATCAAGTTATTCTGATCCTACATTCATTCCTTTGCCTATTTGTGGTTTCGGCAGATTCTGGAAAAAAATATTGAAGGAATAACCGTGAGTTCTGAATGATGACAGAAGATTAAAATCGTGTCTGTATGTTAATGGCGGCAATGGGTATTTCCTCTTCAAACATCGAGTTTTTTTATTGATTCCTTTATTTCCTTAATTTATATATTATATATATTTGTATATATTATATATACATATATATATATATATATATATATATATATATATATATATATATATATATATGTATATATAATATATACAAATATATATAATATATAAATTAATCAATAACAAATTGAGAACAGTTATAAATGAATTGTTTAAAATACGCAATTAACATTTGCATAATTAATAATTATTTCATAATGTATTATTAAATTATAATTAATAGCTAAATGTTAATATTATAACATCCCATAATGCTATATAAACTGGATTAACTGACAACCATAGATTTTATAAAATATCGCTGGTTACAACTCAGAGATCTATCATTAATAGTTGAAAGATTAATATTCAATTTTGATAATTCCAACTAGTTATTTTTAAAACTTTGCTGAGTTAATTTTGACATTCCAATATGGTATAACGCTTAGATTCTGGCTGTGGATCTTCATTTGCTCACTTTAATTATTTATTCTTCATTGTATATCATTTTTTTATTTAATACTTAAATTATAAACTACTAGCTTTTGCCCGCGGCTTCGCTCGCATGGAATTTGGTCTAAGACAGAAATTTTGGATGTCTAACTTCAAAACTGGCGGATTTCATACAATCTTTGAACCCCTATTATATTATGGGGGAATCCTTGGAGGTGGAATTATCAAAATTTCTTTCTTAAATTACGCAAAAAACCTATCTGCAAATTTCAAGATGCTAAGTTCCTGATCTGCCTTTAATTATGTTCAATAATGGATTCTCCTCAGAACACAAAAAACTGTCAAGGGGCATGTGCCCCCGTGCCCCCTCTCCCTAAATCCGCCCTTGCTACAGCCTATGTGTTATTCTGATGAATAACCTACATTACTGTATAGTTTCATATAAATCCGTTTTGTAGTTATTGCGTGAAAGAGAGACAAACATACAAACTTTCGCATTTATAATATTACAGTAGGATTTAGTACTACTTTCAATCAATTTACTAAAGTTTCACTTTGACTTGTTCTGTACTTATTTTTCAATTTACAGTTCTTCTGTACCTTAAGCCATTACTATAATAAGTAGTAGTTATTACAGTACTTTTTTTCTATAACTTACTTAAATAAAAATAAAAACCTGTACCACAAGAAATAAGAAGTCTTCTTGGTTTCAGTGCAAAGCATGGAATGTACTGTTTCTTGGATAATGGTTGTGCTATGAGGTAATATGGCTGTGATCAAGATCAACCACTAGGTCTTTTCGCCAAAATTAATACTAACTTTATAGAGACTGAAATAAGAATATAATCTTTTGTGTATATACTATTCCATTACATTTAGTCTAGTTTTCAAACTTTCTTAATGCTCTTTAATCCAATTTTAACTCTAATGAAATCCTGAATAACGGTTAAAACATCGAAAACTTCAATCTTTTTATATTAGTATCAGAACATTACTTTTTCTTTGCCATTTTTTTTTTAAGATTATTTATTTTGCTACATTTCACATTTTACTTAAAATTGATGAAATGATATTTGTAGCCAGTTTGTTCGTACTACTTAATTCCAATTATATTTTTACTCATGTTATCTGAAAATTCTTTTCAACATTCCTTCCGAAAACAGGATGATTTCAGCACATCAGTGGAGGCTGACCTTAAGGATATCTCTCCTTCTCGATATAGGTACTTCACTTACTCCCCCTCTTTATAATATATTTTTCCTCTCTTTCATCGGCGAAAGATAACGTCTCATTACCATAACCGACAGTGGACTCAATTCACTCCGTCCGAGAGAAAAAGAAAAAGAAACAAAAAAGAAAATTCAGAAATCCGCATTTGTCGCGCCGCGATTATCAACAGAAACGTGCATTAGCGGTAGACGAGGCAAAAAAAACTCACCCTTGATATAATTTCTTCGACTCCTGCATAACATCTGGGACCCTTTCCTCCTTAATGATTAAAGGACATATCCGTTCCTTATAATGGAGGTATTAATTATGAGCTAATTGGAGATATCGAGAGCAATTATATTCCCTTCCTCTGTAATTAGTGATTCCATTGTAGTCTCCTTTTAATCGCCACTTCTTATTGTTATGGACCGGAAAGGTGTTTCTTCCATCGCACGATCACTTAGGACGGGTGGCATTGTATCTTAATCTTAATTCCATAATTTATAGCCTCCCTAGAGGTTTCACAAGTACAGCTCTAAACGTTTCTTTTAAACTACTATAAATTATTATTATTTACACGATTTATTAATTATTATAAAAATCAGTATTGATAAACACTTGAGCGGACACAATAAAGTTGGTATTAACCGAACTGGTATCCTGTCATTTTTTATCTGTTCGAAAATAGAATGTTCACTATTACTTTGGTTTTGTTCATGGTTTTACAAAGAAACTTATTTTAATTTATTTCTTAAATACAATTTTTTTTATTATATTTATATGGTATTTTTTTATGATCGTCAAGTAAAATTTTCCTTGCTTTTACTGCATATGTAAATCATTTTTCCGCCGTTTAGAATGTTGATACCTCAATTCTTAGATTATTAGAATATTAAAATCTTATAATAATGAATGATAACATGATTTTTTATAGTATTCAATTAATTATGAATTAATTAATCCTAGAGATTTTAGAATTAGTTGACGAGATTACCCTCCATTTTCGTTGACATTTAAAAGCAGTAGTGAAAAATCTTGTTTTTTAAACAAATATAAGATATCAGAAAAAAATAAACGTGACCATTTTTTTTCCAAATAAAATCCATTTTTAGAATTTACCTGCCAACAAAGTCCCTGGGCACGACCTAATCACATCCCACATTCTAAAACGCCTTCCTCGGAAAGCGATCCTACTCCTTACTTATAAATACAATGCCGTACTCCGCACCACATACTTTCCTGATTCTTGGAAATTATCCATAGTTAAGACGATACCAAAACCTTAAAACCACCAGAGCTCCCATCTTCTTACCGTCCTATATTTCTCCTGCCCAAAATACTTGAAAACTCATTCTGAAACGTCTTCATCCTATCATAGAATCCAACCAAATAATCCCAAATCACCAATTAGGTTTCCGAACATCAGATTCCACTGTCCCGCTAGCTCCAGAAAAAAAAAAAAAGTAAACCATAATTTTTCCTACTACTCTTCCCTCTTTACCCAGTCTGCCGGTGTTTCTCAAGGTAGTAACCTGGGTCCTATCCTATACACGATATATATAGCTGACATCCCAACCCATCCAAGCACTGTCCTAACTGCGTACGTCTTACTTACAGATCCGATACTTAGGGTTGCACCTCGACAAACGACTAACCTGGAATCCTCATACAAGACTGAAAAGACAAGAAACAACTCGACGTTTACGCCTACTTCAAGATTTACTGGACAAACGCTCTAAGCTCCCAATTAATTACAAAAGTCTCATTTACATGACAGTTAGACTTATTTGGACATACAGAGTTAAGCTTTAGGGCTCTACTAAACCATCCAATTCATCTCGTATCCGATCCTTACAATCCAAAATCCTTCATAAAATCCTCAATGCTCCTTATTATGTCGCAAACAAACTCATCCAACATGATCCTAATATCCCATATGTTGCTGATTTGGCCCAAAATAGATATCTACACAAACATACTTGAATCTGCTAGTCTCTCAACTTGCTTCCCAAACTGTTCCTGATAACCCTCCGAGGCGTCTGAAAAGAAGATGGCCTCGAGACATTCTACTATAGAACTTTATTAGAGGGTTACCCATGGTTAGTTTATCCACAAGTGTTTTTTTTTTTTCATGTCATTTGTTCATATTAGCAGATTTACTTGTTGTAATATTATTACATTTGTAATTATCAACAAATTAATCTAAAAGTAAAAATAAATAAAATTTTAAACCCAGCACCTTTAAATTGGGTATTTAGTACGTCCTTTATAGTTTCGGAGTACAAACCTGGTGAGAGTGTATTCATCAACTCAAACTATGAACACCGGTTACACATGGAAAGAGGTTATCTTACCAAGCATTTAAGCAGATGCTTTTATTATTTTTATCAAATATTCACAATTGGTGATCCATACTTATGACATTTATAATTTTATGTTTTTTTTCTCAAATATTTCATTATTTATTCATAATACATTCGTCAATGCATTATTTAAATTTTTATTAAAGGATTAAATATAAGTTTTAACATAAGAAAGTTTCAAGCAATAAATAGCAGGGACTATTTTCACAACTGTTTTTAATTTTTTTTTTACTACTCTAACGGATAGTAATTAAAATAATAGGTTGCTAATTTCTTTTGTATCACACTTCCCTGTAGAGACACTACAGTGGAAATTAATTCAATAGTGACCTTGTAACTGCCGTGATAACTGGCTCCAGATCCTACAAACTTTGTAACTAGTCATTGTTAGTTAGGAACAATGGCTTTCTACTCAGTGTCGTTAAGTAATTAACAGAATCGATAATGCAAACTCATTAGATATTAGCGAAACACCCTTGGACAAGGAGCCTATTAATAAACCCCTCTTATACTTAATTATCTCATCGATAACGCATAAATCGAAGAGTCGATTAGGGGATCGGGTTCGATTATAAATTAATAAAATTAATGTCTCATTATTGTTAACTTTACTGAAAAAAAAATCTCTATGCTTGGGTTCGAAATAGGTTTAATTCGTCTCAAGGCAGTGTTGGGTTAAGGGTAATAGTACTAAAATCTTAAATATCTATTTAAAAAAACTGTACATCTACAACCGTTGAAAGATATATGATTTGAGTACATGTTAGGAACCACACTGTATCCAATTTTATTTGGACGAATTGTTTAAAACTCGAAAATAGTTTTTTAAATAAGGTCCAGGAATTCATTACATTGTGTTGCCTCCAATTAATCCACTCTAAATCCATTGTATTTTATTTGCTTCCCTTTATTGAATAGTCGTTTTGGTCGTGTAAGAAATCTGAATGTTCTTCTACCACCGAACTAGCTATAATACTGTATGCATTATTATAATATTATATTATGCATTATTATAACTTGTTTCTTTTCAATTATTTTTTCACACTTACTATGACTATTACAATTCTCAAAAATTGCATCAAATCACTTTTAACTTACGTCGTAAACCAATGACTTCCTGCCCTTGTGTATCGTTTAATAATATCCCACTGGTGCCTGTAGAACAGATCCGATACTTAGGGTTGCACCTCGACAAACGACTAACCTGGAATCCTCATACAAGCCTGAAAAGACAAGAAACCGCTCGACGTTTCAGGCTACTTCAACACTTAATAGACAAACGCTCTATGCTCCAAATTAACTACAAAAGACTCATCTACATGGCCATCAGAGGACCTATTTGGACTTCCGGAGTAGAGCTTTGGGGCTCCACTAAGCCATTGAATTCCTCTCTTATCCAATCCTTACAATCCAAAATCCTTCGTAAAATCCTCAATGCTCCTTATTTTATTAAGAATAAAGTCATCCATAATGACCTTAATGTCCCTTATATTGCTGATTTGGCCCGAACCCGGTATCTATCCTTTCATAAAAAACTTCATTACCACTCAAACCCTCTAGTTTCAAACCTAGCTTCCTCTTCAATTCCCGATAATCCTCCGAGGCGTCTGAAAAGAAGATGGCCACGTGACCTTTTTAGTTGAACTTTGATTTGAGTACTACCAGTGGGTAGTTTCTCTACTTGTCATTATCATGTCATTATGTATCACTTATCCTATTTACTTGTTGTTTTATTCTAATACAGTTGTAAATATCAATAAATAAATTTTTTTAAAATGACTATTATAACATGCTTAATTCAAGATTACTCAATGTTAAAAGAATATAGTCATTGGAATAATACAATAATAATAAATAGTAAGTAAAAAAGCAATTAATATGATTTTAAAGTAATTATAATAAGTGTATTGACAAAATTTAAAACAGTAAATTAGGAATGATAACGATGGAATGCAAAAAAAAACAACTCGGATTTAAAACATAAACAAACGTCTTCATATCTACAATTTAATATTGAGGCACCAATATTTTTTTAAATTTTCTACTTTTCTATTCCACGCACTCATAGTTTCCCGTTGACTCATAGTTTTTACTTGAAATTTTGAAATATTAAACTGTAGCGTAAAATAGGGGTGACATTTTGTGTAGCGGTTAGCCTACTGTGTCCAAGATCCCGTGTTCGCAGTCCGGCAGAAATTTTTTTAAAAAGGAGTAAAAATCATTGGCTATTCCGTTCTTTGGAAGGGGTGTAAAATGGAGGTCTCGAGTATAGACGATATCAGATACTCTTTAAAGGTATCTTAATTATACCTAAATGAGCAAAATTTAGGACTCCCAGTGTAGCATTGCCAGATTAGCGATAGCAGCATAAAGTGACGTTAAATTAATAAATAATAATAGCGTAAAATCGGAGGGAATATGATTTCTATTTAGAAATATTTCCTTCGAATCATTCATTAAGTTATTTTTGAATTATCCCTTCAACCCTTCAGATGATCGTCCATTCGAGACCCAGATGTGGTTCTCCATTAGTAGCTGCTGAAGACCAGGATGAATCAATAGGCGGTCAGTATTGGCCTTAGTCCAACCAGTCCTCTCCATTGTTCCAGAACCGATTATAGCCATTGGATCATCCTAATATAATATTTTCCTCTTAATGGTTTATACTCGAGTCTAAAGAGGACAGGATATATATTTATCATGGGGATTCTAATGTTTTTACACCCTAATCATCCTATTTAATGAACTGATTTATTCAGTCAATAAATTAAGTATCTAAATTTGTTGAAATCAATACATATTAATTATATAGATGGCCTCGAGACCTTCTTAGTTTAAGTTATTTCAGTACTACCACTGGGTAGTTTCTCTACTTATATTTTTCCATGCCTCTATGTATCATTCATGCCATTTACTAGTATTGTTATAATACAGTGGTAAATTACAATGAATAAAAAAAATATATAAATTATATAATTATTGTTATTTATTTCCCAAACAGATACCCTGTTAGATTCTTGTTTAAATGGATCAATATTAAATATTGGATTTTGCTGTTTAGTCTTTTTTTTTTGTTAAGAACGTATACATTATAGAAAGAGGTTATTAAATCCTAGCTAATGTTTTTATTTGTTGTTACGTATTTATTTTCTCTCTTAGTTGCTTACTCACGAATTGTACTTTTTTTATATTTATATTTACTTTTTAGGCCCTTTTATAAAAATACTTTCATAATCTTTACTTATGTTTCATTATTATTACAATTATTGTACCTATTATTTATTTACTCTCTTTAGTTGCCTTTTATTTTTTCACGAGTTGTAATTTTTATTTATTTATTTGTATTTACTTTTATAATGATTTGTATGACATGCACGTTATGTTTCTTTTTCTGTTCATGTTTGTTATTCCAAAATGACTTAGTCTGAAGAAATAGTTAATTTTTATTTTATTCTATATCCAGCTATTATTTTTTTAAATGAACATAAATATGTGAAGCCTAAGTGTGTAGAGTAGTGAGTTCTTATGCTGGAGGTTCCGTGTTCAAGATCCTTCGTTGGCCCTCCGAACCTCTGTAAAGAGGGTGCTCTAAACTGATACAGTGTAAAAACTGGAAAAATCGTAGAAACCGTACAGTCTCTACCAGGTACTGAACTCAAGATATCCAAATCGTGGGCACAGATTTTTTCCTTTTATTTTTTTCCTACTAAATATATTAAATCTATATGATTAACTTTTGAAGTTGATTGAACATTATTCAGAAGAATGCCTAATATTTCTAAACCAGATTCTTGAGATAGGGTCTTGCTATTTTATTCATGGAAAAATAGTCATTAATCTTCATGGGGGTGAGATGACCTGTCCAACTGCGACCCCTTTGGGAACTCCATAGCTTTTTCATATTAATGGAATCATATTGCTTTCTTGAGTGTACCAATTTATGATGAAATATAGTAAACAGGATCGATTTATAATTTCATCCTAAATATTTTTTGTAATATATTTGTGATTTTTTTTAGAGTTTTAAACATCAGAAATGATTGCCACCCTTTTTTAATTAATTGGGAGCTTAGAGCGTTTGTCCAGTAAATGTTGAAGTCGGCAAAAGCATCGAGCAGTTTCTTGTCTTTTCAGTCTTGTGTGATAAAAATATAATAAAAAAAATTATAATGTTCAACGTTAATTAACCTTTTTTCCTAATTTTTTACAAAAACTTATCTACTTAGTTTTGATCCATACTTCTAAAATGTTAATATTTAATTGTTCCGGTTCTTTAAAAAAAACAGAAAATGTTTTATATATTCGTTCTAGAGCCTATTGCATAGCTGTAACCACTAGATTTTCCCCCTTATTTTGGGTACCCTATTTTTATAATATTTTATAGAGGCTGGGTGGGCCCCAGGATCAGTGGGTCCTAGATCCCATATGATCCATCTCCCTCTGCAAACAGACTAAATAAAAATCATGGCCTGCAGCGGGATTTGAACCAAGATTTCCGACATGGCTATTCAGTGCTCTACCACTGAGCCACTGCGCTCCCCATTTATAAATATATAAGTAAATTTACTAGTTTACAATATACATTGGTACATTGAAAAGATATGTAAATTTTTTTAAACATTTCTTTTGAGAAAATGACTCTTGATTTTCATTCCTGATACGAGTTCCCAGTTTGTTATCGCAGCCACTTAGTAAGTTCCTATCAAGCCGAGAGAAAGAAAACAAATTCTTCTTAGCTGACACCGCTGCAAATGGTTATCCTGTTGAAGCATTTTCAGAAAACTGATAAAGGCATGAATAAAGACATTAATTACTTCTAATGGCGTTTCAAAATGTCAAGTTCTTCGCGAAGGTTTTTTAAAAATTTTATTTTTTTCTTAATACCCTACTCCCAATATAACTTCTACTTTCCTGTTTCGGGTTGTTTTATATTCAATTTAATTTGTATTAATTAATTGTTTTCCAAGTAATCCATTGTTTTAAGATTCTTATTACAATTTAAGATTTTAAGAAGTTTCAATGAATAAAGTTTGTTTATGTTTATTTATTTAACGGAACTTTTTGCTATGGCTAATCCATGCTACAGTATGAGTCCTACATTTCGCCTATCAAAATATAATTAGTACAGGGATCATTTACGAGTACCTTACAGGTTTGTCACGCCTATTTTACGCCCCTTTTCGATTTCGAAAACCTCAGAATGTTTACTACCTTTACTTTACATTTAATTTGAAGTTTATATGATTCTGCTGGATTAGATTTGTAATTGATTTAAAACATATTGATTTTTAGTTTATTTAAGAATGTCTGCGGAAAATGGAGAACCGAGAATTTGAAAAAAAAAATGTAGAATGACTTCACTCCTAAAATTCTGTTGGCTAAAAGCAATAATTATATTTTTAAACTTGGTTTAGTGCCTTAGAGTTGGTTTAATGAGGTTTTTACCCAAGCCTTTTCAGCCCTTTTTTCAACGATCCATCCTTCAAGCGAAAACCTCATCTTTGCTACTGTTGTTTACTCAAGTCGATGCAAAATATTATATTTTTCGAACGTATCATTTTGTTAACTTGTATAATAGATAACTTAAATCATAGTATAATGCAGTATAGTTCAAAAATAACCAAATCACATATCAATTTGAGTTTTTTTAAATGTTTGTTTACAAAAATTGATTCATTTAGTTTTGATGTATGCTACTATTTTTGTTTTCATATTTAGTTGTTCGGTTTTTTATACTATATTAAAAAAAAAGTTTTATAATTTTACAACTGTTACTTTACCTAGTCAATTTCAAATGTTATAAGCCGACATATCATTATGTCAAATGTTTAATATATTATTGAAATCATAGTGGATATTGTTGCCTTTCTTCTGAAGATGATTTTCTTTTCCGCTATCATTTATTTAAGTAAAGCCATTTAAATCCATATAAATTTTAATAAAATAATAAAATTGTTTGATAAGAAATTCTTTTTATCGCAATTGTTTATTATCAATAAATCTTCATTTTGTATTTTTATTTTCATGGGGTAATATAGCCTGATCGCCATTTTGAGAACAGTCCAGAACGCGATACTTATTTATGTAACCGGCGTAATAGATAACTGAATTCATAGAATAATTGTTAAAAAATTACAAAATAACATATTGATTTGATTTGATTTTTTTGTTTACAAAAACTGTCTTACTTATTGTTGGTACATGCTTCTAATATTTTTAATATTCAGTTTTTCGGTTTATTTACATTGAACAATAAAAAAAAAATTATAATTTTTTTGAGAGCCTTTTGAATGACAGAACAAAATAAATACTGAAATACAATACTGAAAAACTAAATAAATAAAATATTAAGTTAATGCTAGCAATCGGCACATTACCCTTAGCGCGGTTTTTTCAAATTTATTTTTAATTCATTTTTTTATCTCATCTTATATAAATGATCATAATGACTTCTTTGACAGGGCTAAATTTAAAAATAAAATAGAATTATATATAATGCCATCAGGCCTGATTCAGTCAGCTCGGTGGAGGTTGGATATAATTATTTTAAAAAAAAAAGAAGAACATTTCGTTAATTTGACAGGAAACGTTTGTCACCGCAGCGGCGTTCTTTTCACCTCCAACGTTGAGCCTTAATCAAAGCCTCTGAAATAATATTTAGAAGTATATTATTTTTATTATATTATTTCAAATGTATCATGACAAATTATTATAGATAATTGAGCTGTTATTATTGAAAGTGGTTATGATAAAACAAATATTGCCTATTCATTTAAATAATTTTAATGATAATTTTTTTTCAAAATGATATATAAAAGGTGCACAGTGTAAAAAAACAAACATAAATTTTGCCTATATTTTTAAATTAATTCAAAGCGAATAAACTACTAATATACAAGACCATCATCAAACCTATTTGGACCTATAGACTGGAACTGTGGGGGACCGCGAAAAAATCGAATAGCAGACGCATTCAATCCTTTCAATCCAAAGTCCTGAGAACTATTGTCAATGCTCCTTATTATGTCTCCAACAAACCCCTCCATAATGATCTCAACATTCCTTTCGTCCTCGATCTCATCCCTACTAAATTTTCAAACTTTCATCAAAACCTTGCCTGTCATCCCAACCCCCTGGCTCAGTCATTATCCAGTTCCACACATCCATGTAACCCACCCCGCCGCCTAAACCGGCAATGGCCTCGAGACCTGATATAATAATGTTATTTGGAGTACTGCCAATGGCCAGATTCTCCACTGTGTGTGTGTGAAGCGCCCTTAACCAGCTTCCATTGGCGTTTAATGCCAGTGACGCGGCTGGGAAATGGGGCTGGGGCGTCCCGGATTCCTGCTTTGGAATTCCTCATTCATGAGGAAGAAGCTCAGTTCGGGGACCCCAGGCAAATTGTAAATAGAGTATGAATGTGTACAGTATATTTCTTTTATGCTTTATTTATTATTATTATATTTTTTTATTATATATATATATATATATATATATATATATATATATATATATATATTTTTTTTTTTTATTTTATTTTGGTATATATTTTTTCGCTTGTATATATTTATTTCGTTTATATCATTGATTTTTTATGGAATGATTGTAAGCTACATAGCACCATTACTTATTGCCCACAACAGGCAGAGTGTAATGCTTCAATATAACAAATTTTAACGGTTCAATCGTTTTATTCTTAATATTTTCCAAAAATACTTGATAGTATTTAGTATATTTTATGTTTAATATAAAATAATTTAATTATGGGTAATGAGTTGATTTTGGTAATCGTTCAATTAAGAAATAAATGCTTCTAGTAACATTTCTAAGTATAAATGATATATATTTGTTGAAAATTTCATTTCTAGATAACATTATTACCAAATTATACACATTTTCTATAATTACGTTTTATTTTCCATACTAAAGCTAATGTAAACTTGTATTTTGGGAAAATATTAAAAGGAAAAAGTTAAAATTTTTGATCCAACGTGAAGCGACAACCTGCGGAATAATTGCCTAATAAATAAATATATATACAAAATATTACTTTTTATAATTTTTCTATTCCAATTGTTTAATTTAAATATCTCCCTTTTCTTCTAGTTCCGGATCTATCCAGCCCGCACTAGGTCTGTAACGTAGGTCGCAACGTCGGTTTCTAATAAATTGTTTATCACTATTTAAGGAATAATTTATTTGATCTCCACCCAGACTGTTTTCTTCCCCATAAATACAATAAGGCCAACCAATAAATTATTCAAAATAAAAATATTTTCCTCTTCAGTCTTAAAATTACTTAAACTTTTTTCCGAATATTTCCTCTTTTATCAGAATCAATCCTTGAAGAGTTTTAGATTTCATCTTTTATAATTTTATCTGATATTGCTTATAGTTTATATAGTATATTTATAGTTTTTATGGTGCTTTCCTAAACATAGCGTAAACATTTCCCCAGGGAGTCCGAGCAGCATTTCTCGCCCTCTCTTGGCTGACAGAACTCTGCATTACAGTAAAGGGCATTTGGAAGTTTTCCAAATTGCAACAACTGCTGTTCCCATTCGAAATAATGAAAGCTATGTTTGAAATAATCCAAGCGTTTCCTTCGTCCACTTTTCATGGATATTTTTCTGGAAAATATAAACAACGGGAGCTGTATTCGGAGATTACTCGAGTTATCACAATTTATTACCTTAATAAAACTTTTATAAAATAATTTTTTCCTTCAAGATTACTGCTCAGCTCTATCACGTTTCATATTATATCTTTCAATATACATTATATTTTTCTTTTGCCAAATCATTTGCATATAAATAATGTACAAAGGAATCCATACCATTATGGACATCTGTGAATAATTTTGTTATACACCGCTCACTGAATTCAATACTTCTTATTTTTCTTCTTTTATATTAGAAGTTACATTATTTGAGGAATTAGTGGAAGAAAATGGGAGATTTACTCATAATAAATTTTTAGAACATTAAGTTTTAATAATATTGAAAAGTAAAAAGAGACCTTAAATGTTAAGACCGTGGAAAAATTCCAACGAAAAGCCCTTCAGTCTCCAAACTAAAACTTCAATCACTATAATTCAATAAAATCTATTATTTCAATTTCTGTTTTAGTTTGGAGACTTTTCGTTGGAATGCTTCCACGGTCTAAACATTAAGTTTTAATGGAGAACGGAGATAGTTGGGGGGTGCAGTCATAAAAACACCAAATAAGTACTAGACTTATATTTAGTTAGTGCCGACGTTTCGACCTACAATGTATTCAGAAGATTACCTACATTCCACAACTATCTCCGTTCTCCATTATATCATCCAATCATCTATTTTCCTGTTAAGATTTAATGTTGGGAGCTTTTATTTTATTTTATTTATTTTATGACAAATCCTCTGTTCCTGACTTATTAAAGCTGTTACACAATTTATATCACTTTTTAAAAATAAAAATGTAAAAATGGATTAAAAAAATTAAACTAACTACAATATACAGCTGATAATGGAATATGTTATTATTATTATTATTATTATTATTACTATTATTTAAATACAGGGAGTGGGTTGGCTCAGTAGTAGAACGCTCAATTGCAGTGCTAAAAATCCCTAGTTAAAATTCAGGTGTGATAATAATTTAATCTGTTAACAGCCGGGGATGGATCCTTTAGAATCTGGAGAGCCTCCTGGGGCTCATACAGCCTGGCAGTCGTGCTTGATCTCGGACATATCACCTCCCTGCACAACCGTTTTCCTAGAAACAGTACAGTCGTTGCCTACCACGTACTGAACACTTAACTGCTCATGTGTCGTAGTAGGATTTTAAAAAAATTAAATAACGAGATTGCAGTGAAATGAGATTAAGGTATTATTCAAACGCGTCTGACATATTTCCGATATTTTTATTTATCAAAACTTTTTTGGGGTTATTGATACTGTTTGTTAAAGCAATCAGGTTTTCAACTGATATTAATTAATAACATGAATTATAAATAATATAATGACATAAGTCCATGAATGTTCAATCCACATTCTTCCTCTTGTATATATCGCAAATTGCGAGAGCGCGGGGATGTGGGATCGGTGAAGAGAATGGATTTGTCTGAACGAGGTACGAGCCAAGCTAGCTCGGGGGGCAGAGCACCACGACGGATCCGTGAGAGACCCAAGTTCGAATCTCGACCCTGGGCAAATCTTTTCTCTTGAAAACAAAAACATTTAGATATTACTCCTAATTAAGAGTTGGCCGAACTCCTCAAGATGCCTGAATTCGGTGAAACCTTGACAGGTTGATAACTGATAACTTACTTTGGCTTTAGGAACTTGGAATCTGAAAATATCTTCATGTAATCACTCCTCTTTGTTCTGATTTAATTTAAGAAATTAAGCAATAAAATATAATAACTGTTTACATTTAGTCCTTGAAGGAGACTATTGTTAATTCATCGATTTAATAAAACAAAAATCGATTAAGACTGAAGATTAGGGATTTCGTCCTTGGGCGTGCCTATCCCGGATCAAGGGCACTTGCCTTCTCAAGCACAAGCACTGTCTTTGTGCCTTTACAAGGAGAGGAAGTCCTCCTTACAAAGAAGTTTTAATCAGTTTCCCAAATTTGGAACTTGTCCCTTCAAGGCCATGCACGACAATGCATGGACCGCCAATCTGTTCCGAACTTTGTAACAAATTAATCACACCATCATTTATCAATTTAGAAGCATGCCTGGGAATTTATGTGGAGCTTATTATGTAGTAGTATCCCATTTGCTATTCATACAATATCCTGCCCTCTTTAAGCCATTATACAAAACATATAGCACTATATAAACTTTAAATGGAAATTATTTTATTTAAAAATAAATCGTAGAATTAAAAGCTACATCTCATCCCAATATTTCAATTTTATGACTTATTATTTAAATACAGAGTATGAAGTGAAACAATATTAGGACTTCATCACACTGAGGCATATCAAATTCTTTGATAGCCTCCAACACTGCACGAACCCACTATTCAACGCACCTACACCGACAGGCCGACCTCAGCGCTGGCAAACACATGTACAGACACTCAACGTGGACTCAGTAAACTACTAAAAAACTCCAATCAGACAGAACTAGTGAGCCCCATCACTAGAACCCCACTCCTTCCATCTAATTAATGTTCAGAAAATTCAATGTTCAATCCTCTCTTAAAATGCACCTGGTGCGATAAAAGAGATACCATGTATCATTATTAATATTAATATGTTATTTTTCAAATATTAATAAAAGCCAAAGGGGTTAAGAAAGAAAAAAAAATTATGCCTGAAGCAAACCTTAAAAAAAAATCGTCATGTAATGTAAATTACCCAATATCTTTTAACAATGCTAAGTCAATACTCAAACCGTAACTGAGTATTTTAATAGGCAGGTGCAATATAAGTACTTAACTGAGGGGCAACCTGTGGTCTAGTGGTTAGCGTAATTAACTGCGAACCCCAAGATGGCGGGTTCGTAGCCCGGCAGGTGGCCCTAGGATTTTTTAAAGGGAATAAAAAATCCTTAGTTACGCCGTCCTTCGGAAGGGACGTTAAACGGGGGTCCCGAGCCTGTACCATGTCAGTTACTCGTTAAAAATCCCTATCCTAATTAAACCTGGATAGGCAACATTTAGAGCTCTCAATGAAGTATCGTCCGATTAGCCATAGCAGCAAAAAGTGACGTTAAATGAATAAACAATCAACAGTACTAAATTGAACTTAAATGATATCGAGGTACCTCTGTTAAAAGCTAAGTATGCATTAAGAACCTACATATTTGTTTTACATTTGCTTAGTACTTAGGCATTAACAATTGTAGTGCAATTAAAAGAAGAGTTGTATAAATTATAAAATAGTCGTTGGTCCGACATTATTAACAACAAATGAGTCTTAATAGCATGATATAGGTTAGTGTTTAAAATGTAACATTTTTTATGTTCTTTCAAAGTAGTGTATATGAAAACGTGTTGCCATTTACAATGTCCCAAATAAATAGATTAATTTAATGAAAAATTACTGCAAGTAGCGATCATATACAAGGAGTGTTTTTATTTATTCAAATTTGATTTGTGTATATTTTATTTATATTGAATCAAACTCTAGGATGTAAATATGATTTTGTTTCTGTTGACACAATATATTTAACGAGCTTTAGTGTTGTTATGTTATAACATAATGTACATGAAATAATGAAAAATGTTATTGATTCAGTACATACCTCTGTGCTCTGCCATCGGAAACTCGATTTAATGGCTATTGTTTTACGAACTTTTTCTTGTAGGCGTATATATATTCTTATCTTGAAATCGTTAATACATATAATTTTTTCTCAATCCATCCTCAACATAAGGCTACTCCAGATGGTATTATCCGATTATAAATTCCTCCGTTTAAAAAAAACAAAACAATAAGATGTCCGAACCGTCCTTCAGGAGTCTGACGACAAACAAGATTGATAGAGGAACTGCTCGTAACCGAAGTCTGTCTTCGGGTAGACGCCAACACGAGGGAAAAAATATCGCCATAAAAACTATTACGGTCTTGTTTTATTTTTTAATTTATATATAATGTTTTTTTTTATATTGCCTCCTCCCAACGGCCATATAGAATTATTGATAAATTATTAATGACTTTCCCATTAAATCTCAGAGACGGAGCCATTCGAGCCTAAATCATCTCCTCTGACATCTTGTCGCAATTAAGGATCAATCCAACTACTGAGGTTGTTACGTGTCTTCTATGTTGTCCGCAAATAGTACCCGATATGGTTCTAGCTCTTAGGAAGTTTAAAAATAAAAATAAAGATTTTAAAAATCAGTATATTACCGGATTTGGTTGTTTGACTTTTGTATTTTTTTCTTTTAAATGTTAAATCAGTCAAGCTCATCTATTCTCTTTTGCGCTGTTAGATCTATAATGGTCTTTAAAAAACAAATAATATTGTTTATGAAGCGTTCAGGATGAAAGGTGGGCAACTTCAAAATTAAAAAAAAATCTTTTTCACATTTTTAGTTAGTTTTTCAAACAATTTCTAACACAACACTTTGCCCTCTCCATTCTCATGGTTTTATCCCGATTCTGAAACTGAGGTTTCGAAGCCATAAAAAATGTCTTGACTGAACTAGCGAAAGAAAGTATATTTTTAAAATTTGGAGTAACCTTTTGATCTTGAAGGCCTCATATATCAGCATATCTGATTATATAAATGTTATATAAATCTATGTAATTGGTTTTTAATTGATTATGGTACGTCTATCAATAAAAAATACCACTTTATATTATAGTTCAGAAATTCAGTTAACGACGTGTTAATAGTTTCATTTAGTTAATTATTTTAATCTCTTGAAACGCTGCCGCTATTCCGACATTCTTGCTCATTACTTCTGCAAAATTATTAACGAAACTAAATAATTAATATTTTGTAATCTATATTTCGATCCCATAACACCGTTAAATAATTAATCCTGCTTAAAAACATTTATCTTGAACGAGTTTTTACGTTTTGAACAATTTAATTAGAAACTGCTACTTAAGAGCGATTTCTCTTGGGTGACAGACCGGACAGAACCATTGATCAAGCGCTATGTATCTGAACAAAGATCATTTGACCGATCACGATCTCATGGAACAGGTCTCTCCTTGGGCGACTTAAAATCCATCGCATTAGCAATCACATAATTAAATTTTAATGAGCTAGGTACTTATTAATTTTATAAAGCCAAAAAAGGACCTTTTATCATTTGGCATAATTCAAATAACTTATGAAAACGCCAAGGGTACTTTAAGTGCGTCCTTGAATTTTTAGGATTTATAATTAATTACGTCTTTGGTTTGGTTGGCATTGCTTTTAGGTAATTTTAGTTTATAAAATTCACTTCCTCCTAATTAAAATTTATTTTTATATTCCATAAAACTTTTACTTTAGAACCCGAATGTGATTATACACGACTTTGCTTTTGTTTATGAATTAGTTCTATTATAATTGAAGATGTTATAACATGCTCCTTTATTACATTATATTTACAAAATCACCTTATTAAACATTTATATTTGAATAGATAAAGTCATTATAATTGTTTTTACCGCATTGGAACTCATAACGCTACGAGTTTATTTTTTATTTTTTTTATTATTTTATTGAGTTGTACAACTGTAATACATACATCTAGTACAATTACTATAAGAGTAAATAATACATGATAGGACATGTAGAGATACTACCCACTGGCAGCACTCTAATAAAGTTCTATAATAGAAGGTCCCGAGGCCATCTTCTCTTCAGACGCCTAGGAGGATTGTCCGGGATGGAATTGGATGCAAGGATGGAAACTAGTGGGTTTGGATGGGTTTGTAGTTTATTGTGGAATGATAGGTATCTGGAATGGGCTAAATCGGTAACATATGGAACGTTAAGGTCATTATGGATGGTTTTATTTGTGACAAAATAAGGAGCGTTTAGGATTTTGCGAAGGATTTTGGATTGCAAGGATTGGATACGAAAGGAATTCGATGGTTTAGTGGAGCCCCATAGTTCAATTCCATAAGTCCATATAGGCCTTATAACAGTCACATAAATAAGTCTTTTGTAATTGATCTAAAGCTTTGAGCGCTTATCCAGTATGTGTTGAAGTATTCGGAAACGTCTAGCTGTTTCTTGTCTTTTCAGTCTTGTGTGAGGGTTCCAAGTAAGACGCTTGTCTAAGTAGAGTCCCAGGTAGCGAATCTGTTCAACAGGGATAAGTGGAGTACTATTAAAGAATAAAGTAGGACAGGAAGTCATGGGTTTTCGACGAAGGGTAAAGGTAATTTGATGGGACTTGCTGGGATTGATTTTAATTCTCCAATTCCGACACCATTCCTCGAGGCTTGATAGGTGTAATTGAATGGATTGGGATGCAATATATGGGTCGTTGTTAACTGATAACACACATGTGTCATCAGCATACGTGGAGATGAAGGTGTTAGGATGGGTTGGTATGTCAGCTGTATATACTGTATAAAGGATAGGACCGAGGATGCAACCTTGAGGAACGCCAGCAGACTGGGAATAGAGGGATGAGTAGGAACCTTTATGACTTACTTTAAATGTTCTGCCAGTTAGAAAGGAGCGAATGATTAAAAAGTATGTAGGAGGAAGGAATTGTCGGATTTTGTAAAGGAGACCTGGGTGCCAGACTCGATCAAAAGCCTGTTCTACATCGAGAAAGGCTCCTGTGCAGTACAATCTACGCTCCAATGCAGAGGAGACAACATCCACCACACGATGACATTCGAGTTTATTAAACAAAAGTTTTAAAAGAACTGTTTTTTTATATCTCCTTATTGGGTAAAGGGAAGAACCTATGCCGAAGGTCCCGGAGTAAAATCCAGCTTTGAGAAATAAATTATTTAATCTGTTAACAGTACGTCTAGAGCTCAGCCAGGCCCTCTGAAGTGGGTACCTTTAATTGGAGAAATACCTGGCGGTTAAGCATGATCAAAGGCATAACATTTACTTTCAAAATCGTAGTATTATAAACAGTAACGTTTCTTCCATGTACTGAACCAAACAGCCTTTATGAATTAAATACATTGATTGAAGGTACCAGAAGATTGATTAAGATTTCAGTTAGATGTTAGAAATATTTTAATAAAACAATATACAAGACTGCAAAGACAAGAAACTGCTCGACGTTTTCGCCTACTTCAACATTTACTGGACAAATGTTCAAAGCTCCCAATTAATTATTAAAGACTCATTTACACGACAATTATCAGACCTATTTGGACATACGGAATTGAACTTTGGCGCTCTACCAAACCATCCAATTCATCTCGTATCCAATCATCTCGTATCATCCCTTATAAACCAAAATCCTTCGTAAAATCCTCAATGCTCCTTATTATGTTGCAAACAAACTCATCCATCATGATCTTAATATCCCATATGTTGCTGATTTGGCCCAAACTATATACCTATCCTTCCATGAAAAGCTCCATACACACTTGAATCCGCTAGTATCTCAACTTGCTTCCCAAAATATTCCTGATAACCCTCCGAGGCGTCTAAAAAGAAGATGGCTTCGAAATCTTTTACTATAGAACTTTCTTGGGGTGCTATCAATGGGTAGTTTCTCAACAAGTGTTTGGTTTTTTTTTCAGTTTCTTTGTTCATACAGCAGATTTTCTTGATGTAATATAATTATAGTTGTAAATATCAATAAATTATTCTAAAAAAAAATAATAATAAAAATAAAACAATACAGTTCTGTCTCCCGGAATATTATATACCGATTGACATCCATAATTTATTGGAATCCAATGATTTTAGTATCCGATAATCAATAAAATATCGTTTAATCCTCTGTTAAATTCTCGGAACATTACTTATTACTTTAATTCATCATTATTATAACTTTCTGTATCGGCTACCTTGGATAAGGGTTAGCATTTCAATCTAGGTCAAAGATCACGGGTGCGAAGCTCAGCCTTAGGATATATAAAGCAAAAAATCCTTGGTTATGCCGTCTTTCGACAGGAACATCAAATGGGGGCCTCGAGACTGAACGGTGCTGGATACTCGTTAAAAATCCCTATCCTAATTATACCTGGATAGGCAAACTTTAGGACTCCCATTGTAGCATCGTCCGAAGTGACGTTGAATGGATAAATAACATATATTGGTTGAAGAAATATTATCCGCCATGATCGCTTCGCGATGCCTCTCTCAAATTAGGCATCCTCATCCTCCAAATGACGGCGAAAAATGCCCATAACGGGACGACAAGGTGGAGGAGAGTGAGACATCAAAGACGAGACAAATTCCTTCTCCCGAGGGAGCATGATTTATTCCCGATAAGTTATTCATATATTCATGGGCCCCCCTCCTTTATTGAAATTGGGCAAATTCCAACTTGGCCTGGGGCGGGGGGGCTCCTGTCCCTTACAGCTGTTCCACGCCCGCCCTCTATGTAAATCCAACGAATCATTTATTTCCAAACTTGAGGATATCTTTACAACTTTGGCAGATGGTGATTATAGCAGATCTTAGTGTCCGTGTTTGTCTTGGAAGATCCCACCACTTTCGGGGAATAGGTCATTTCAGAGAATGACTTGTAAGTAATTGTTTCAGTTTTGTTGTTGCTATTTCTATAGCCTCGATGATTAATCGGTTAATTCTAGTTTCTTCAAAATTAGTTTCTTGTACTTGGGGAAGCGGAATTGTGTTATTTTCGTAGTGAATCAGGAGCTAACCGATGTCACCTGTGGTCAAATAGTCAGCATAACAATATACTATGCCCAGATCACGCGTTCGCAGCCATTCAGGGTGCTTAGGATTTTTTAAAGAGAGTAAACCATCCTTGGTTATGTCGTCCTCTACGTATGTCGTCCTTTATGGCGTAAAATGGAGGTCCCGAGCCAGGAAGGTATTGAAGGCTGAAGATTTATTCTGCTTTATACTAAGTGTCCAATCTCAACGTGACTTGATCTTATCACGGGACACTTAAATTTGCTGATAATTAAGTTAGTTTAGAATGAAGAAAAAGCATCTAATGCTGGACAGGAAAACCGAAACTTCGTCATGCTTTATTTACTTTTCATTTATTCTTCGATAACTGCTGATAAAAAGAGATGGATAGAGATTGATCTTTAGAGTTGGAATGGAAAGGATGCAACCAGACTTGTGGAGTATGAGTTATAATGGAGTTGGCATTTGAAGGATTCAAAACTATATCAGTCACAACTAGGAGCAAGTAAGTTAATCCTTAGAATTTTAAGATGTTTTTATGTTAAGGGATTTCATTGCATATGTTTTTGTTGGTTTAGTTTGTTCGTTAGTTCAATTGAAGAGGCTTTGCAAACAATAGAACTAATTATATTTAAGCGATAATTGTTGAGAATGGAGAATAATGCTAAGTTATATCTTTAAAAAAATATATATATATATATATATATATATATATATATATATATATACAATATAATTTAATATTATTTATATAATAGCAGTGATAACCTATTTTAATGAATAAACCTCGTTTTAGTACAGAGTGGCATTTTGATGGCTTGTTTGATCTTTGGCATAATCACACATACTAATAAATATCAGTACTGCCTACATGAACTGAAGTATATGCTGAGTCGTACGCTGAAGGTTCCAGGTTAAAATACGGCCTTGGCAGATAACTTATCTTCTAACTTCTAATCTCTTCACAGCCACGGATGAAACCTGTGAAATCAACTAGTGCTCACTCAGCCACTACAATGTGGATAGAGAAAAAACTTGGCGGTGGCGCGTGATCTCTAATAAATTACCGCACTGCGCAACAGTTTTCCTAGAAGTAGTACAGTCTCTGTACTGTATTTACTGAACCCAAGGCCCTTGATGATAGGTTGTAATGCTACTTCTTTTTATCGTACTATTTTGCTCAAATTATTAATACTAATTACTTTCCTTGAATACTAAATCATGATTTCAACGCATTCATATATAACATTAAATATATTTCATCATAGCCTAATAACGCTATAAAACAAAGCGAATGCCGCAAGTGTATTGAGAACCGTTTATTAAAGAATTCCTTGCGTTGACGTCTCCTCTAATACCATATCTGTCAAGTCGAAGCAAGGGCGGTCGCAAGGGAATCTTCTTCAACTGTTTTCTCCAAACACAAAGACATTGGAGAACTAATAGAGATTAGAAAACTAAATAATTATTATCAAAAGATTTAGTAAACTCTTTATTGTGTTATTAAAAATCTTACTGCTAGGAAAATATGGAATGCATCGATTTAAAAATCAAAACAAGCTACCCAGTATTTCGATTTTTGTAATGCAATCTCAATACTAAGAATATAGTGACATAAGATAAAGATATTTTTCTTATAAACCATACATTAAATTTTTATCTGTAAACCAAATTAAAATAATTTTTTTTTAAATATTTTTATTTTGAAAAGAAAAGATTTGTCCAGAGCCAGGATTCGAACCCGGGTCTTTCAAGTATTCATCGTGGTGCTATACCTCTGAGGTAGCCTGGCTCGTAACACGGTCAGACAAATCCATTCTCTTCACCAATCCCATATCCCCGTGTTCTCGCAATTTGCGATGTATACAAGGGGAAGAATGTTCATTACTTTAATTAGGATCTTATAGATTATTATATTATTTATAACTTATTTTATTTTTTGATTAATTGTCATAATTTTTAAATATTAATAATATTAAATATTAATAATATTAAATATTAATAATTAATAATTGTTATAATTATTAAATTATTTTGACGAGAAAGATTTTTCTGGCCGTGTTACGAGCCAGGTTAGCTCAGTGGCTGAGCACCACGACGGATAAGGGGAAGACCCGGTTTCGAATCCCGGCCCTGGAAAAATCTTTTCTCTTCAAAATAAAAATATTTAAAAATTATAACAGTAAATAAAAAAAAATAAAATAAAATCAATTATAAAATAAAAAATATATTTCATTATTTTATTAAATGAAAAGTATTCAATATCTTAAAGCGATACTAAGTATAACAACATCTATATTACATTAAAAAGTTTTTAGTTACCTATACAATATTTTGTTGGATCGTTGAACTGTTTTTGAATATTCTTTTTTCGTATTCTATCAATTAATTTATAAATAATTTTAAAAATTTGCAAATCATAAAGCCATTTTTTTTCAACTTGAATGGAAAAAATGAAAAGCATCGATTCAAAAAATAAAAACAGCGATATCTTAATTTCGATTATAGAACTGTTATTTCAATACAGTTTAGTAAATTAATAAATTTTTCTTATAGAATATAATTTATTCTTTTATAGCCAAACCTAAAAGTTCATTGTTTTAATAAATGCAAAATACTCAATATCTCTAACAATATTGAGTGGGTACTCTTTTGTTATTAGGCTTCATAGTGGGGGATAAAAAGTAAGTAGATAACTAAACATAAATTTCTATAATAACTCTACTAAAATGTTAAATAGCTACTGTAAAACAATTGTAATTTGCAAAATGGGGTTTGCCTTCTCTATATACAATAAATGATACTTAATTATGTATAATGGCTTAATTTTTAAAAAGGTAATTAATATTTTTTGGTGTCATCCAAATTTAATTAATGTAAAAACTTAGGTCCCAGCTAATATATTAAATATTATATATATATATATATATATATATATATATATATATATGTGTGTGTGTGTGTGTGTGTGTGTGTGTGTGTGTGTGTGTTTAAATAAATACTTGAGGATAGCTCCTTATATACATTAAAGGAATACTGCATACTAAAAAAATGAATACTGTACGAGTAGTAAAAAAGTTTAAGGGGCCAAAACTAGTGATATTTTTAAATATTTGTTTAAAACTCGCCTCTCATTTACATATGTTTATAATAATATCCTTTGCAAGATTATTCTTATGTAATATTAACATCATCGCGATAATTGCTAAATTAATTAATAACTTATATTAATTAAGGTTTAATAATTTTATACAGCAGGATCCAGAGTTGCTGATTAAGTTCTCGCTCCTCCGAAGCTTTTCAACCGTTTAATTAAAAAGTTCTTTGAGTTTACCATGCCAGTTATATAGTTCCCCGAGGAGATTCGTTTGGCGGATTGGACTCATCCATCTAAGAATTAGTTTAAATTATAAAAAATAATTATTTCGAAAAATTATCAATCTTATTCTGTCTAACTTCTGCCAAGACTATATAAGCTGTTTTATTTAAGAGTGGTACAAGTCCATCTTTTCACATTCGCGATATCTTAAAGTTTCCATTTGAATTACTTTAAGAATATGGGGAAACGGGCAAATGTTTATATCACTTAGCATTTAGCAAATTATGGTGTTTTAAACCTTATATACGCCTTAAATTTTATTATGAAATAATAATCATTAAAACCAGTTAATAGAATAAACATGCATTTCCCCTTCCCCCTTCTTAGTTATTATTTTTTTTGGCCGTCAGAGATCGCGGTTAGCGCTTCCGACAGTCCTAACTTATTTCAATTGGCAGCTGATCGTTCTCGCCGCCGCGTGGTGTTCGGTTAGTACACATCTTAATCTTTATCTTATCTCCATCCTTTCCACCTTCACCTTTCTTCGCACTTGTTTCTCACACCAATTTTTGGCATCCATCATATGTTAATAGCATAGAGTTCATTATTATTTAGCCTCATATTTTTACATCTACTGAATTTCTATACCTATTTTCTACATGTTTAGGTTATATTCACTTCATATTTTATATTAATCTACTTCTTTCTAACTGTATACAGTTATAATATTAACTTCCCTTACTTATATTTTCTATTTTCTTTTCATACTTTAGAGTTCATATTTATAAACATTATTTTCAATTTTTAATTTTTGAAATTTCATCAATCTTTTCTCTCTACATATGCTTGTATTATTACATTTTACTTATGTAACCTCTAGAAGTCTGGCATCAAATCCATTAATATCTATGATTAAACTAGTTTTTTCTAAATCCTTCATATTTCAATCCCTTTTTCTATATTTTAATCTTCTCATTTTGTATCTTTCCGTTTACCTCCTCATTTTTCTTTCCCTTTATATTATGTTTGCATTTTATCTTTTCTGGACATTTATTTTCTGTATTTTATATTCGTATTCTTTTATTATTATATCTGTCACTATTTTAATTTCTGTTCATCATCTATAATTTTATTATTTTCTGTCACTATTTTAATTTTATTATATTCTGTAACCACTTTTATATTCATTATCTTTAATTATCATATCTATTCACTATTTCATCATATCTAGTCACTATTTTAATTTCCACACTTGTACCACATTACTACATTACTTGTCACCATATTCTTGTTACTGCAACGTTTTTTATATGTTTTTCTGTTTGTTTATCTCTCTTAGCCCTGAAGATGGCCTACATTGTAGGCCGAAACGTCGGCACACAATAAATAAGTTACACTTATTAAGGTGTTTTTATTGATTGCACCCCCAACTATTTCTTCCTTATATTAGAAGTTACAGTCAACCAATTCTTCTCTAATAGAATAAACGATTGTTTCATATCCAAATGGACCACTTTAACAACTCATATTATGACGAATTCATTTGTTTTATAAACGTTTATGACATATTAGTGCCATAGATTTTGTGATAGATAAACTTCATTGAGTAATATTAAATTATATCATGTGGGATTTGTTAATAGATATAGATTAGAAATATATTTTATTATTTTCTATTCGATTGGTGGTCAAAAAATGGTAATATATGGAAAAATATTATTTAATAAAAAAAAATTATTTGGTTTATTCCAAGATTAGAAATTCTAATCCATAAAATAGAAAACCAGATAAGACATGCTATGTACCAGTTTGCCTTAAGCATTTAAGTTGTAATGTTTTGAACTTAAATAAAATCCTAAAATCTTACCTTAATTTCATAACATATGTATTCGTTTCTACCTGAGATATGAATGAATGTTATTAACTAAAGTGAATTTATATTTTTTTAAAATTATTTTTATTTATTTTATTTGATTTAACCTTCTCCTCTTATACCACCAACGGTGTGAGGCTAATTTTTTTAATTTATATGATCTTATGCATTCAAATCTCTGAAAGATAGAGAATATGAACTGTTATGCAAAAAAAACTGACACTCTTTGCTTGTGTGCTTTTAATTTTGGAGATATGTGATACGTTTTGGAACGTAGTGATTATTGTTCAGTGCGTTTATAATTTGACTAATAATAAACTTAAATTAACCTCGGTAAATGTTCAGTTTTATTTTATCCAATATTTTATAAAATAATAGTTTTAGATTATATAAATAAAAATTGAATTAATAAATGATTTCGGTTATCCTAACTAAATAAGATTATTCTGATATACGATATTTTATGTAAATATGCAATGTATAATAAATATATACAAAAAAACATAGCATAAAATGAAGTTAGTGTAAAATACATCTTAATCATGTTATAAATACCATTCTCATTTAAATTATACAATAATAATAACGTAATACTTAGTTATGTATAAATAAGAATAGTTATTAATAAAGGGGAAATAATGCAAATGAAAGAAATGTGTTTTATAGAGCAAAAGATTTAAAAAATTGACATTCCCCCAGCAGTATTGAAACTAAATATTTCTTTGAAGCTGACAAAATTATCGATTTCATTTCAGTGTAGGTCACTTAGAACACCATACTGTACTATTACACTTCATGTCGTCATGCATATTTCATGCGTAACACTCGCTTTTATGGGAGTACTCCAGGTCAATTCAATATGTCACTCCGTTCTTTGATGGGTTTATGAATATATGTGTGTAATTGTCTACTAGTAATTTTATTATATATATATATATATATATATATATATATATATATATATATACACACACATACACAACAGTACCACTGCAACGTATGAAGGATCTGGCGCTCAGTACATAGTAGAGACTACTGTTTCTTGGACAACGGCTGTGCACTGCTATAGGTGAGTATGGTGGAGGCCTGGGCCAGGTAGAGTAAAATGACCCTTAGGGTTTATTACATTGACTTTCAAGAGAGGCTAGTAGTCGGTAAGCAGCAGTCAAGTCAAGATGTAAGGAAGGGAATGAAGAATGAAGCCACATGTATCACTTAAATCACCTACAGCTACCCCTTTTCATTGTTGGGGTATAAGTTTTATTACGTCTGTATGTAACCATGATCACCACCAATAAATATAATGTTCTTCTATAATTATTCTTATTTAATGAAGAACTCATGGTCAGTCAACCACGTTAATATTTGGAGTAGAGTATATATGTCTCTTATTTATTAATTAAATAAAATTACTATATATTAAGTATAACGATCTCAGGGCGCCATCCCATTTTAGTATTTAAATATATTCAGATCAAAGGACCTGACTTTCCTCTAAGATTACAGCTTGGGCAGAAAAGCCAATATACGGTAGTGATCTGTTCTAGATCAAGCTCATCATTTCCCCCCTTATTTTGGGTATCCACTTTATAGAGGCTGAGTGAGCCTTAAGAGGTTGCTAGATCCCACAGCATCCATCTCCGGCCGCTAACCGATTAAATAAAAGTCTGGCAGTGAGCGGAATTTGAACCTAGGACCTTCGTAACGGAAACTCAACGACTGTGAGTCTAGTGTCAGCCCCATCAGGCTAGCCTCGAAGAAGACCTGAAATGTGGGCCGAAATATCGGTTTTCCAATTAACAGTCCTCCCTTAATAAGAGAATTTTCTTTACCCTCCTAATTTTAATTTAATTATTGTTCGGAGTGTCAATAACTATGAAAATCAGACTAATGTTAATAATTTAAATTTACGAATTTTGAAATTTAACTATTTGAGTCTATAATTGATTTAGAAATTTTAAAAAATTAACTCCAAAGTCTTGAGTTTTCATTTCTGTCGGCAGATATGACTATTTTTTGATATTTTTTTTTTATTTGAGTTACGATTACTTTTCACTTGTCAAAATATTTGTTACAACGTGTTTAATTTACTATACACCGGGTTATTTGTTCTAAGGCAATAATGGTTGGTAATTTATACACGTATGACCACAACACGAGGCAGCTCCGCTCCGCTCTTAGCCTTACGTCTGTATAATATATGACTCCTATAATATTGAAAGTTTGGTCCCAGGGCACTTCCCTGTTTTTCCACCAAGTGCCTTTATGATTTAATACCCCGTATATTCCATGTTCTAATATTCAAAATGTTTTCCTCTTAACGAAATATTCATTTGGTATCTTCATGTATCTTTCCGTTCCCGAACATTTCTTCAGTGCGCTCGTTATTTTTCTATTAAATAAATTTCATATATGTTACATATTGTTATATTACAACTTAATTATTGACATAAATATTTTAGGGATAGCTTAGTGGTAGAACGCTGAGTTACCGTGCCGAAGGTCTCGGATTCAAATCCGGCTGTGACAGCTAATTTAACATGTTAACAGTCATGGATGGACAATTAGGGATTTGGGAGTCTCCTGGGACTCATACAGCCTCTTTAAAGTGAGTCCTCGAAAAAGGGGGATAATATGGCGGTTGAGCGTGATTTAGGACAAGTTCGCTGGTCGCAAGTCCTAACTTTTCATTCGTTTCTCTTTTAACATTTTCAAAGAATACAAATTATCAAAAGCTTTGGTGCTGAACACATACCAAAATCACAAAATATAATAACAGTATTAAAATTTAAATTAATTAAAAAACATTGCCTTTAATAAAATTGTATTACTCTATTTAATGTGATGCAGCGTTTCCCAATCCAAGTATTTATTCCATTAAGACACCTCTTTTTTTTTTTTTGTAATCGTTACTAAAAATAGGTTCATAAAATTTTATTTACTCAACAAACTACCGACAAGTTTCGGATTTCGAAAACAACTTCCCACATCGCTATTGACCAGTGGATAGAACGGGATCGATTATAAACTCTTAAAAACTAACATAAAAAAAGGTTCGGTCTCAATTAACGAGGGAGATGAATTTTCGAAATTGGAAGATTATTCGAGGAATTAACTATATTAGGCAACTTACTTCGCGTTCCATGGGTGTCAGAAATATTCATTGTTATTATAAAACTTCCTTGATTTATTTTTTATCTCCTCGTTCACACCTTTCGGGTATATTTTATCTCGAAAGATATATATACAGAATTAAGAAGATAAAGATATCTATATACATACAAATATATATATATATATATATATATATATATATATATATATATATATATATATATATATATATATATATATTTGAAGTGAATGTATGTATTTATGCGATTATTTAGGTACATAAATGAATTACAACCTTTCTTGATCTGTATAAAAAAAAGAAATGTAATCATTGTATGAAAAATTTCCGAGTTGTACCTTCTTCTTGATGATATAAATGATCTATGGTAGTTGAATAATTATTCTCTAATTTAAATTCTGATCGGCCTCTGATTTTTAAAAAACCTAATTAAATATTCGATTTAGTTTAACTAAAAAACGGTTGTGGCACATACAATCTTTATTCTGTCTGATATGAAATCTGCGGTCATCCAGGGCTCAGCCAGTCTCTTTATAAATTAGAACCTTCATTAGAGGGAAAAACGTGGTTGTAAACTCTATGAAATCGCTTCACTGTTTCGCATCAACCCAATAACCAAAAGTTACAGGTTACAAAAACCAATTATTTTTTTATATTAAAAAAAATCTATACCACTAGAACCCATGAAGACTCTTGGGGTACATGATAGTTTCTAGGGCCACGCATACAGTGAGGTGGTCCTAGATCATGCCCAAACGCAAGGTTTTTTATCCCATTAACGTCTCTTTATAGAGTTTCGGTGAGCCCCATGAGAGTCGTCTGATCACTCAGGGTTCAACCGTGTTAATCGATTAAATAATTTATCTACCACATCGGAATTTGTATCCTTCGGCTTAGCTATTCACTGAGCTAAGCTGCTATATACGTTAATATGCAATATTCTTGTTAAACCTAAACCTGCTCCAAGTTTCCTCCAATCCATTTACTGTGATGTTACACCCGATGCCAATTGCTAACCACTTTCTTGTTCTATCCTTTTAAGATGGGATCTAGTGATTCGACCCTCCTCCTCTATTTTATCTTATTTATTTCGTTTATATTATATTTATGGAATTTATCTCTGTTTTTCCAGTTATAAGGGATAAATCCATTTTAATCTCAACCTCGCTGATTCCGGGAATCCACTAGGTCAGGACGACGACCATTCCAGTTGGACTAACTCAACCAAGATCTTTGTGTGGTCTGAATCCTCTGGAAGCTGAGCCAGCATCGCAATAGTTCGCTGAGGCTAAGTTGACTAAGACAGTTTTGAGCTGAGTGGCACCAACTCCCTTCCAAGTTATCTCCCTTCTCTATTTGAGCCGGGGATCTCCTCCTTAGATCTCAATTAAACCCAAATACCCATTAAACTTGTTCAGTTGACCGCAGTAACTCTAGGCTAAATCTTAAAGCGGAGTAATAATACTGTAATACAACAGTAATAATACTTTTTATTTATTGCTACCAATTAACTAGGTTATAATACTTATTATCAGAAAAAATAAGGCAGTATTTTCATTTTTATTTTTATTTTATTAAAATTGCCGGATAATCGATAAATGAAATAGTATTAAAATAGAAAAAAAATAACACTAAAGAGATTATCATTAATCCATCAAAAAACAGTAACTACAATCCACGAAGCTCTGGTTCACTAACAGATAACAGTTGTTAGTGATTGGTCCAAGTTCACCCTCAAGTTTTTCCACTTATCAAGTTTACTTTATAAAGGCTGGGTGAGCCCTGAGGTTGTTGATTCTACAGCGTAATACATACTACTGTCAAATAATATAATAATTGATAAATACTACACTTGTTTATTTTGATATTATCGGCTTTGGACATTTTTCTGGTAACTGTCCCGCAGGTTGTCGCTTCAAGTTTTGCCTTTCATTTTCCTTCTAATATTTTCTATGAGTTCGAGTTAATATGAGCTTTAGCTTTTTTATTATTCTCTAGTATAATGAAAATAATTTTATTACTGTCTGTACATATTAACTATTACTGACAGTATATAGATTAAAGAACCGACTTACACATACTGCTTAGGCTGTATCATCATCTATACCTCGAAATGTTTGTTGAAACTTTTATTTCTACGTGAAATGATTACCCATAATTACACACTTTTTTCATTTTAAATCTCATGATTATTTTTATTTCCGAGAATATTAAAAAGGAAACGAAACAGACTAAGTATGACAATATTAAAATCTGTCTAAAGGACCGACAACACCTACACGTAATTTTCTAAAAAGTTTATCTATAATTAAACTTGTATAATTCAAGAAAAAGATTATTTTTTTCATTAGTAAATAGTTATTTTACTGTATTTATTAAATGTTTAGTATTACAGAGTCTTTAAGTTTTTTATTGCTGAAGGACTATAAAAAGGCTAATTAAAATTTAATTGCAAGAACAGGAATAAAATTTCATAAGGATTGGAAATTAATTACTATGCTCAACTTAAAATTTTAATACAATTACGATACAAATAAAATTAATTATTTAATCTCATTTTTAATATGTCGTAAATACAATTCGCGAGTGATATCAAAAATAGGCATATTATTGCTTTTTATTTCACAAATTAAAAACTTTATTCATATTATATGAAGTGAAGACTTCTATAACCGCGTTTAGCAACTTTTGGTGGGGGAAAACTCATGTTTCGCGCCAGCAACATGCTCGAGAATCGCGACATAGCTGCCTGTGTATGAATTATACAATTTATTTTAATCAACTTTAGTTTATATATATATATATATATATATATATATATAAGGTTAGAATTCAGTTGATGTATGAATGACTAAATTTAGCTAAAAGATTGTTTAATAGTAGTGCAGTTCATACTAATAATAACTTGAATTGAACTTTTCCTTCCTAAAATATTATAACATATTTTAGGAAGGAAGTTTGCGATAGTTAAATGTCTTATTTAATGAAATATTGAAGTACATATGATGTGTGTCTTATTGAACTGAACGTTGATCATAATGGTAAAAAGGAAAATAAATTGTATTAGCGATTACTTAAATACAAATACAAGATATAAATGATATAGCTATATACTAATTATTATTTCAATTAAATTATTGGTATTTTGTATTGAGCTCGTGCAACCCATCATATGTTTTGATTAATAAATAAACTACTTGAAAATGTATAGAATTATTATGAGATGAAAATGGTTGACTGGATGATCTTATGTAAAGGAGATGGTTGGGGGGTGCAGTCAATAAGAACACCGAATAAGTGAAGTACTTATATTATGTGCCGACGTTTCGACCTACAGTGTAGGTCATCTTCAGGGCTAACAGAGAAACAAACAGAACAAAAATGTAAAAACATCAAAGTTGTACAGTAACAATACTAAGACAGATTAAGTAAGTAAGACAGATTTTATAAAATTTTACATCTGTCTATATCTTTATTTTATTATAATCTGACTCCTTTTTAATATTCTTTATCTTCTATTTTCATATCTGCCACTTTGTATTTTTCTACATTATTTGTCACTAGTATTGTTACTGTACAACTTTGATGTTTTTACATTTTTGTTCTGTTTGTTTCTCTGTTAGCCCTGAAGATGACCTACACTGTAGGTCGAAACGTCGGCACATAATATAAGTACTTCACTTATTCGGTGTTCTTATTGACTGCACCCCCCAACCATCTCCTTTACGTAGAGAATTATTGTTCGAAGTGTCAGTATATGTGAAAACCAGACTAATGTTAATAAGTTAAATTTACAAATGGATCTTCATATCCCATATGTTGCTGATTTGGCCCAAACTAGATACCTATCCTTCCATGAAAAGCTCCATACACAGTTGAATCCGCTAGTCTCTCAACTTGCTTCACATAATATTCCTGATAACCCTCCGAGGCGTCTGAAAAGAAGATGGCTTCGAGACCTTCTACTATAGAACATTATTGAAGTAACATCAATGGATCGTTTCTCCACAAGTGTTTTTTTCATCTCCTTTGTACATACAGCAGATTTACTTGATGTAATATAATTACAGTTGTAAATATTAATAAATTATTCTATTCTCTAAAAAAAATTTACAAATGTGAAATTTAAATGATTCAAACTACAATTGATTTAGAAAAAAAAGAACGCATTAATTCTAAAATTTGTTTGGACTGTGTTTTCATTTCTGTCGGCAGTCCTCATGACTCTATTATTATTTTATTATATCATCTCGATATACGAATGTATAAAATGTAAATACGTGGTTGTTATTGTATTTATTTATAATATAAATATAACCGCATTTGTAAATATGTTAGGTTTTTTCCCTAACTAACGATTTAGATCTGATGGAAAATATGTAGAACCCCACAGGTCCATTTTATTGACAGCAGCGTTTATTTGACAAGCGCTATTTCCCCAACCGGGTTTGAAAACAACTCCCTCCCTTCTCATCACGTCACAAATCGAAGGCCCATTTCCACACCTGGAAATTGATATGTGGTTTTCCCTCTTATATTTCCTAAACTACGGACCCTAACCGTATATACTAGCCCTTTCAATTCACAATTTAATCTCGGATATACTTAAAAAAACAAATTTTTTATTCAATTTTTATATATCAAGTATGAATCTTGTTAAAAAAGAATTTTTTTTTATCAATGGTCCGACCAACGATATTAGAGAATTCAATGAGTCCTTTATAAGATTATCTCTAATAAATATTTTAATTAACACGACATTAATTAATTTATTGCAGCCTGATTATAACTTTGTTCATGTTCATCTATTAGATACGTTTTAACTAAATATTAATAGCAAAATGGATTTAGTGCATTTTTTTTCTTTACTTCTCTTTGGATATATGGATACATGCTGATAGAAAACGAGGTCATCAAAAATGATTACTAACCAGCTGATTTTTTTTTTTTTAGTTAGTTAATATTTATATAATGTAACAGTCATATTGTCCTACAAATTGCGTGGTACGTTATCCTTAAATTTTGAAGAATCATCAAATCGACATATTTTATCCTTGCTACCTCTGTTAGCTACCACAATCGAGAATTTTCGCAAAGGAAATTGTTGGGCGTCTCATCAAAACGAAGCTTCAGCTTGATAGTAATCAAATGCAAAAATGTACCAGGGATCCTGCACTAGATGGCTTAGTGGAGCCCAAAGCTCTACTCTGCAAGTCCAGATGGGTCTAATGATTGTCATGTATTTGTATATATCCTGAAACGGCAAGCTGTTTCTTGTCGTTTCAGTATAGTGATATAATTTTAATGTGGAAGAATGGGTCGTAAAAAATTGAGCTTAACTGAAGAAGAACTCATTTTGCGAAAAATAAATAAATAAAAAAGGAATGTAAAAGACAGTTGTTCTTAATTTAAAGAGGAGTTGAAAACTCACACCTTGGAAAGTTAGAATTGAAAATTTAAAGCCTTTACGGCTTCAATACCTTCGAACTAGTAGCGTATTGAAAACTTAAATTCAGTTCAATTTAAAACAAATAAAAATTCAATGCAATGTGGAGGAAAAAGCTATTACCAACATTGGTTTTGCTGAAGTACTAAAATGGAGTACAAATTAAAATGTTGGGATAAAGACTTTTTTTTGTTTTCTACTCACACTGTATTCAAGAAAAAGTTTAATCTGGACTTCAGAATGCTGTAAATCACAGTTATACAATTCGAACAATGAAATGAACAGTGTAAAAAATTCTAGTATTTTATTTATTTTTTATTGCAATGAATGTCACTTGAATATTACTTCTTGATAAAGTTAAAAATAATATAGATTTTTCTTTAGTTTATTCTCTGAATTATTTTTCTTACAAACCCATAATTTTTTATCAATAATAAATCAATCAGTTTGTTAAAAAGATTCCAACATTTTATTTTTTATTAGGTTTATCACTTATGCTTGTTATTGCTGGTGACAATTTCGACTAAATTCTACGAAATCTATTCTATAATATAAATGTATACCCTTTAGATAAAACAATTCTATAAATGATATATGAGTATTGTGCAATGGAGCTTGTTGAACATAATAACAAAACGAATTCCAAAAAAGTTAATAAGCTTTGAAACAAATAGTACACGTCCGTGCGTTTGGATCGCGTTAATGGATTTAAGTTAGGGAAGTTTGGAGGTGGAAGTATGTAAGCAAAGATTCATGTATTACCATTGTGTCTTTTGGTTCGCTAAGCCTTTTTATTACCAATTGTGCATTTAAGTCTAATAAGAAAGTGTTTGTTAGCCTAAGGGAATGGAGTCGCTCCTATGACGATAATTTATTTTTTCTTACGATTCCTACACACTATTTTTTTTTTAGATTTCAAATATTATTTCTGAGAAATCGGAATGACTCAGTGGCAGAGCAGTGAGCTGCCATACCGAAAATCCTGGTTCAAATCAAGACTTTTATTTAGTCTGTTAGCGGCCAGAGCTGAACCATATGGGATTTAGGACTCTCCTGGTGCTCACCCAGCTTCCTAAAGCCTGTACCCAAATAAGGGGGAAAATCTGGCGATTAAGTGTGATCTAGGACAAATCACCTCCCTGCACATTCGTTGTCCATGAAACAGTGCGGTCTCTCCCATGCATTGAAACCTAAACCCGTTCATGGTTTATAGTGGTACAGTTTTTTTATTTTTTTTAAATATTTAAGATAGAAAAAAAATATGATGGAGAAATTGTCTGAGTGATGGCCAAAATAAATTCTTAAAAAGTGAAAATTTATTTATTAGAAACCGATGTTGCAAAATTTGCCGACTATCAATCTCCCAGATCAGATATAATTAATGAATAAATATTCTTAATTTTAATTCAATATACATATAGTACAAGATAGGTGCCATTGATTTACCCTGAGGAACACCTAACGACACAAAGTTCCCTAAGGTTGTTAATCAGGTAACGGGAATGCTCCTGAAAACTTGCGATATATACATTAGGAAAGGACAGGCTAAACTTTAATTTAGCCGATAGTTGAAGTTGCTCGGTAAAGTTCTATTAGTCCGTTTGGTGGTGGGAATCTATTCAAAAAGTCATTCCAATGCCATCTTAATCGCGTTACGTTTCTCTTATTCAGGGCCTCCTAGATAGATGGTCCAATTAATTACTTGGCTTGACCCCGTCCTGCCCAAGTTGGTAGTCGTTTGTTCCTCATCTGGGATCGATTCCATTATGTTCTTCTACTTCGGGTTTATTGGAGAAAGGCATTCGGCTATAGTCAATTACTTCTTCCTCTACTGGGAACTATATAATCGTTTGTAATATATATCTTATTTTTTTATATCCCATCTGGTTTTATTACATATAGCTGGTTTTTATTACTTGTTTAAAGGGATATAAGGGCTGTGATGAAGGCAAAGGAATGAGATTCGTTTATTTAACTTATGAAAACTGTCTTCAACCTTCAACGTCAAATGTCTGAACGCTAAGTTCGGTTTAGTTGTTAGTGTTTCATTTTTTAGTTGTGTGGCTAGTTCGAACTAGATGAATAGGATAAATAGAAACGGAATATTATTCCGTACAATGTCCCCTAGGAATAACAACATTATATTACATTAAAAAATCAAACTTTTCGTTGGTGTTAAACTATCCCTAACACCCTTCTATGCCTAATGTCGCGCGTTCCCTGCTAGGCCGGTGGTATTAAGATTTATTTAACGGGAGTGTAAAATCTTTTGGAGATGACTTAAAATGGCGTCTCGTTAAACTGTGTCTTAATTATATCTGGATTGCCAAACTGGACTCCAACTATAGCATCGTCCGATTTAAATATTAGCCTGTGACATTAATTAAATAAAGAAACTTTTTTGTTGATACATATAAAAGTATCAATTTAAATTATAAATTTTAATTGTACATCAACAAAATTACAAATTTATAAACGTATAAAAAATACGGAAAAAATCTTGTGAATAATAAAATAAAATCAATAATAAACAATACAAAGAGAGAGAAAAACTTGAAACTTGGTCATTAAAATATATCCAAAGCCAAAATAACAATTTTAATTGTTTCATTTAATTATTATATTTTTTAACAATCTTGGTACTTTCGTCTTCAATAAAATTATTAGTAGTACAATCTATAAGCCAAAGATTATATCTGGAGTAAAGAACATTTTATAACTTTACAAATATATTAACTAAAAATAAATATGAACTATGACATGTGAGTAAATATTAATAGATATCAGTTCCTTGAATTGCAGGTAATTGTTGTAATCAAAACGGCTAAATCTCAAGTACGAATATTAATTATAATTCATTCACTTGCATCAAGCAGTAATTAAATTCGAGAACCTCAATTGCAGTTACATTAATTGAAATTAATAATTCTAATTACTTAGCATGATCAGGGTAATTTTTATTATTGCAATTACGGTAATTGAATATGTAAACCACTAACCATTAATTTATTTGGATCAATTAACAGATTTCTTAGTAAAATTATATCCACTTTACTTAAGCAATTAAGCCTTAACGCAATTAGTGTTCAATTATGGTTTCGGCTTATACAGTAGACGGTTTTTATGAGTAGACGCTCATTTCATCTGTAATAAAATATGAATCAAACAATTATAAAGTGTCTGCTATAAAAACTGGCAATTATTATCTATTTTAATGGTATCGGTTACACAGGTTGTCGATTAGAGTTAAATCACAAAATAGTTTTACTCTCGAAAATAAAAATAATTTTACTACTGATTGTATGTAGATTAAAGAGCCTAGTTACACTCACTGTTAGGTTATATCGTCATTTATACTTCGAAATGTTTGTTGAAACGTACGTTTCTTGATGAAATGAATACCGAAATACACACATTTCCCTTAATTACACCCTTTTTCAATACTAAAAATCAAGATTAATAAGGAAACGAATGGAAAGTAAAAACTTGTGCGTTTTCAATTTGAAAAGCATTATATAATGCTATATGAGTTTTAGCACCGATCAGGGAACATTTTTTAATGTTCTAGACAGTTTACATTCAAAATCAAATGATGGGGCTCCGATTGTCGTATTTGCTTCTATACTTCTGTCCGGCCCTTAATTGGGTTTCTACCGAAGCAAGGGGGCAAAAAATCGTATCCCCGGATTCAGATCCCTATGGAGTCTGTTAATCGAAATTATTTAATTCAATAATTTATTCACATTTTAGAAGGCTGTTTTTGATAAAGAAACTGTAAATTTGAACTATGAAGATTTAATGGTAAACCGCCATGCTTGCAAACTCATGAAACATTTGTTCTAAGGTGATATCCATGCTTTTCTCCATTACAATATTAAACCAAATTTTGATAATTGGCATGTACTAGAGGTGGGTTTTCAGGGACAAAACATATTGGACTTGATCCAAACAAATCATGAACGAGTATAAAGGCTGAAATCTTTTGTTACCTTGATGACGATATTAAAACCAAAGATTACTAGAAACTTTAAAACTCGATAAAATTTAAAAAGCTCAATAAAATTTAGAGATGGAAATTATTTTATGAAATATTTATTTTTCAGAATATGTTCATTTTCTAAAAAGAACGATACCAACAAAATTATCAGTATTTGATTTCAAGGTAGTTCATTATAATTTCAATTAGTACTATTTAACACACTATCATAGAAGATGGTTAGTTTTAGTCATTATCAGAAATAAACAGAGCGTTGAAAAGGTTAACTCGAAGCGACAACCTGTGGAACTGATACCAAAACCTGTAATTATTGTCTATTGTTATCTCTTCGACTTCTGTATTTAAGTATTATTCGTTCCCTCATTGTACATTTCATTGCAAGAATATAAGCCCATTTTAGATGTTTAGAGATCGAATACTAAATTAATATCCATTTAAAAGAAAAAAATCGCAACAAGCAATATTACTCCTATTGCTTCAAAGAAAAGTTAGTCAAGATATAAATTGTAAACGTTAGTCAGGTATTCGTTTAGTAGCAGGGCAGTATAAAGTCTTTACTGCCTCTCTGTAAATGGGAGGCTGATTAGAGCTAGGGAAGGCAATATTCCAGGGGCATATAGAATATTCCAGCCGAGTTCCAGACAAAGAAGTGCAAATGAAGACGATTTGTTTTTATTTCACCAGCAATTATCCAGGCCGGTACCGGCGCAGCATCCAGTATCACCATCTGCCCGCTGATTTGTATTCTGTCACGGAGATAGTCCAGTTTTTTTTTTTCGACCGATGTATCTGACGGTGGATGAAGCGATCATAAAGGTTTTTCTAGTTTGCGGAGAAATGTTCTAATTATCGTCTTGATTATAACTTGATTAGTGATTGCTCTGAGGCGATTGGAAATTGGATTAGTTAATTAGTTCTGCCATTTTTTCTTCTTCTTATTATCTCTCAATATTTTATATTACTGTATTATGCACTCTCATATTGCTTCTTGTTAAGCATAATTTAAATTATTTTTTATCCTGTAATTATGTTGACTTAAAATTTTATATTTTTTATCGTTTTTCATTAATTAATAATATATTTTTTTAACTATTACCCACTCCATCTCTACACGTTTTTTCGATCAAATATCTTCGCAGCTAATTCGATTATATATATATATATGTATAGTTAATTATCATTTATATTAATTATTTGGGAGAGCGCTTCATGCATTCAAATCCGGCTGTGACCGATAAATTGTTATCCTCTAACAGCCACGGATAGACCTGTGAGATCTACTATCCCAGGGCTTACATATACCAGCCTGTATAACGTGAACACCCTTAATTGCGGAATAAAACCTGGCTGTTGAGCCTGATTTTGGGCATGTTATCTCCCTTCACAACCGTTGTCTTAGAAACAGCACACTCTATGTCATGAAATGAAGTCAAGACCATTCATGGGTTATAGTAATAGTTTTTTTTTATATTATTAGATTAGAAAGGAAAGTTGTTTTTTTTTAGTTTAAAATCCTGTTAACATGGACTCTATGGTAGAGACAGTACTGTTTTTAAGACTACTGATATGAAAAGATGTGAAGTACGAAATCAGCTCAACAGCGGGGATTTACTTCCCATTTAAGGGTACCCACATTTTTATTGAGGCTAGGTTTGTCTCAGGACGGTACGTAGATTGCAAAGGGTCCCCATCTAGCTATCAATACGTGGTATGATTAAATAATTTATATGCCACAGATTTGAATACTTCAGCATAGCATCTCGCTGATTATTATAAAATATTATAGGTTTATTAATATATTTTCAAGATGCTGACGACTTTTATCAAAAGAAATGAAAAATATCGATATTTTTAACTTCCTATTTATTTATTAAAGTTGTTGTTATATATCTAATTAAATCACTTTTTTAATATTATTATTTTCTTCTTCGACATTCATTTCCTCAGTAGGAATGCACGTCCTGCAATCGCCTCTTGTGGACGGGAAGACATCGTTCACCGGACCTAAGATTTCCCAGGATGGTAATTTGAGGAAATGCAGAACGAAGTCAGTTAATTTCGTGCCAGTAATTATTAACTGAGTCAGTTGTGCGTTTTCTTCGTTATCTCTAATTTACGACCGTTAATTCGCATATTAAGTCTTGTAAGAACACGTTTAATAGCTCGTCTGTTTCTTTTCCAGTTCACACGATACAGAATGTCATCAGTTAGTTTATTTATATTCTTATCATGTTAGCTGTCACCGAAACTTCAGCATTTATAATGATTTTAATTACTTATTTCCTAGGATATAGCAAAGTGCTTAGAGCACTCATCTACTAAACTGTCGGTCCCATGTACAGGCCCTGCTGTGGCATTTAGATTATTTAATGTGTCAGAAGTCAAAGACCGACAGTGTGGGATTGGCAGTTCTTCTCAGGGCTCACCCAGCCTCTATATAGTTGGTACACTTGAATTTTTTAGCCAAATCGCCTTCCACCGTGAGCGTTGGCTTAGAAACACTACAATCTCTTCCATGTACTGTACCTAAGAACACTTATGTGTTCTAGTTGGACTTTTTTCTAATTATATATGTATATACTTATTTCGCTTCTGTATATATTTCATAACCCGTTATTCTGAACATTATCTTAGTATTTAGTATTTATTCTTATTTATGATTCTTTTGCTAGAAAGAATTTTAATTTTTTCTTTTTATCTGTCTAGGTATATCTTTGATCTACAATTTTTCCCAGTGACGTAGCCTGTGGTATGACATTCGCTATCTTATAATGTTTGTATAAATTTAAAGTTGTTAGACTTTTTTTAAAATTTAATATATGTGCTTTTTAAAGATTTACTGGGATACAAAAATATATTTTATTGGCATCATCTTTTTCCACATCAGTAATACTAGTTCGATTGTTATATTTTAATTCCGCTAATCGTTCTAGACTATTCATAATTAGTTTAATTATTAAAGTTAGCAATTAATTCGCTTCAATTATAAACTTCATATGGCAATCAATAAAATAGAGCCAAAAACTCAAAAAGAAAAGATAACATTTATTAGAATGCAATTGTAAAAACCACAATGCAAAGCCTTATGTTTGAAAATTCTCTAGTAAAACAAACACTTACCAGTCGTCCTTTCGCCTGTTAATGATTTTTAAAAACTAATATCCTACATATTAATGAAATTAATTCATGCTATAAATCGGTTCATTGCTATAAATTCGTTCTATGATTATAACATCTAAAATTAGTGATATGCAAAATTAAATTATTTAGTACTGATTACTTTTTTTTAATTTATTCTATTGTGATATGTAAAATGAGGGAGAATGTATGATAGGTGATTTAGTGAGTATTGAATAAAGTACAACATAAAATTATTCATTTTCATCATTTATAGCATTTTTCTTACCTGGCAATATGTAAAATAAGGGAGAATATACGACAGGTGATTTAGTGGTAAGGTTTATGTTTTTAGAAATGATCATATGATAGTTTTATTAATTGTTCTGTGTATTCGGAAGCTTTTGGTACAAGATTTTTTTTTTTAATTAAAGTGCAACATCAAATAGTTTAATGTGATTTTGATTTTACTCTCTCATTTATAACCTTTTCTATGCCTATTTCTTACCTGATAATGTCAGAATGAGTCATTTGTTTACTAATTATTTATTTACCGGTATCCAAGATAATTTCGGGCTTGGTATACTTCATAATAGTACATTAGTTAAAATATCATCATAATTGAATTCTTATAATCTTTTTTCTCAACCTTTCTCTTTATTTGGAAGTTTGGAAAACTTTTTTAATACCTACCTTTTTTGACGTTTCACGGACTATACTCTTCCGATACAAGAACGTCTAATGTTCGATGAGAACCAACGTAGGGTGGGGCCCACATGTGTTAGCCCTGGGGGCCGCGTTGCACAACCCGCCATGTACAACAGTTGATGAGGGCTTATGAAATTTGACGAAACTGCGGAGGTTACACTTCTGGAATTACAGTTCTAGGGACGTGATCCTTTTTCGGATGGGCAAGTAGCGGCTCTGCGGGCAACTAAATTGGCCCAATTCCTCCTCCGGTTGTTGCCGTTGAGGAGCTTAGAATGATTTCACCAATTGATCGCGGTCTATTGTTCTGTAATAACTGTTTCGTTTTTCGCCCCCATGGACTAGTCATTCTTTTCCTCCAACCCTTCTTATTAGTGAATTAGTGCTAAATAAAACTTAATAGATATGTTTAGCAACAATTATTTTCGAGAGTTATTCACGCATACAAAATTTAAAAAAACAAGAACTGACAAGACGCTACAAAAACAACTATCATATCTCCTGAACTACAGATCTTCACTTGTCTTACGAAACATACGATTAATTTATAATAGTATACTAAGCCCTCGTTTGGACATATCGAGCAGGACAATGGGGTTCAGCAAAATACGTCCAATAAACAAGATTCAAACAATACAATCCAAATTTCTAATAAGAACTGTTAATGCTACTTTGTTTATTTCGAATCACACCATACACAACGATATGAACATTCCCATAGAACAACTAAAATCCACCTGTTCTTCCTCTTTCCTAATCCGTGTTATCAAAGCTTGATGGAAAAGGGCTAAAAAGACAAAGGCTAAGAGACCTGCTCAAATATTGACCATTTTCAAAACATGGTGTTCTTTCAGCAAAGCATGAAAAAACAAACAAATATTCTGGATGCGCAATTGCTGGTAAAAATGAAAAATAAATTTTTTTTTTTAAGAATGAACAAATGAGACGTTTAGGATCAAAATGGGATCACTCCAAAATTTCAATATTTGACTTACATTTTCCACTAGCTGAAAGGACTTTATGCCAAGCAATTTTTTCTCGAACTTCACCGAAATATTTACTTGAGTCCGGTTCTGAACCTAGAGTTTAGGGAGCTTAAAACATTACTTGGCTCAACTAACGATTTTTATTATGAAAAAGTCACTTTTTGAAATTTGAAATCAATAAATTAATTAAATATGCTTATGGTAATTATTCCACAGGTTGTCGCTTCGAGTTGAATCACCAGTTTTGACTTTTCATTCATTTCCCTTCTGATGTTTTCCAAAAAACAAGTCATAATGAGCTCTAGTATGGAACCTATAATGTAATTATGTGAAATGTGCATACTACGGTAATCGTTTATCTAGGAATAAACGTTTTAACGAACATAATATGTATATCATATCATGAATATATTTTTGCATCTGTACTTCGAAATCTTAGTTGAAACTTTTATTTCTTGATGAAATGATTACCGAAATCTACTCATTACCCATAATTACATTCTATTTTCTATATTAAAGCTCATCAAACCTTGTATTTTTGGAAAATATTGAAAATTAAACGAATAAATAGTATAAACTGGTAACTCAACTCGAAGCGACAACCTGCGGAACACATGCCATATTTGTTTATGAAAACACGAATAGCTTTAGTTAAGAGAGAAAGAAGTAACAATTAATAAAGGGTAACGCTAAAGCGCCTTGAACTTTCTGAACTTTGCCTTGCCTGGCGTTCACTCTGCGCTGGTCTTTTTGCTCCACCGCCTCAACTGAACTCTATTGAATTTGTATTCATTAATTTGTCAGATCGTGTTTATTTATTACTTGTATCTGTATCTCAATTAATAAATATTTAGTTTAGCCTAATCTATGATTAATTCATCATATTTGATCGCATTTGTAGTTAAAACAATTTTTTTAACTACTCAATAATATTTGGCTACGATTGTCTCCAAATATAAAGTAAATTTATTCGTGTTTAAATATGTAACCTCTAACTACCTAGCGGATCTTGTAAAATGGGTTTGGAACCAAATCCGTATTTTAGCCTTATTGAATATATTATTATTTTCACTAAGCAATCTTTATTAACTAAAACTAATATCAACAATTAGAAGAAAAACCACATTGCTTATTTACATTTATCGCCAGCTCCAAATTAATTACAAAAGAATCATTTACATGAAAGTTTGGGCATACGGAGTTGAGCTTTGGGGCTCTACTAAACCATCCAATTCATCTCGTATCCAATCCTTACAATCCAAAATACTTCGTAAAATCCTCAATGCTCCTTATCATGTCCCAACCAAACTCATCCATCATGATCTTAATATCCCATATGTTACTGATTTGGCCCAAACTAGATACCTATCCTTCCATGAAAAGCTCCATACACACTTGAATCCGCTAGTCTCTCAACTTGCTTCCCATAATATTCCGGATAACCCTCCGAGGCGTCTGAAAAGAAGATGGCCTCGAGAACTTCTATTATAGAACTTTATTGGAGTGCTATCAATGGATAGTTTCTCCACAAGTGTTTTTTTTTTTTCACGTTCTTTGTAAAACAGATTTCCTTGATGTAATATAATTACACTTGTAAATATCAATAAATTATTCCATATAAAAAAAAAAAAAATATCGTTGATTCAATGATATTGTCTTGATCTCAGTTAAAAATATCGTGGTGTTTTATAATCTTGATCAAAAGAAATTAGTGTTCAGAAATAGGAATATAATTTAGTTTAATTCTTACTATATATAGAACTATGTATGGAACCAGGAGGAAGGCAAAGTAGCCATGAACCCATATTCTAGTCGTTTGAATTATAGCTGAATATTTATTTTTTATTACTTTAAAAATATTTGTTTAAATTAATAAAAGTGTTATTTCCTATTAGAAAAAGGATGGGTTTAAAAAGTTAAGGCAAAATTAATTTTAGTTCTCTTCCTGATTGTGACAACTATAATGTATTTTCTATTCTCAAAGAAAAGGCATTAATACTTTTTATGAAATTATAATGTTCTATTTATTATAATTTCAAGAAAAAATAAAACAATGTGCATATTAAATCAAACAAATATTATTTGTTTTTTAAAAGTATTCGAACGAATTCTTATGATGTTAATAGGCGCTGTACCGACTGGGAAGCGTCTGATGGATAGGCCGAGGCGTAGGTGGGAGGATTTCGTAGAGTGATTAAGCGGGTTTAGGTTTGGGTGGTGCTCCGTGGACGAAGGTTTGTAAACATAGGTGGTATCGGCATCGAGCCTTCGGGTTCGTTAAGCCTTTTATTTATTTCAAAAGTATATTTCATGGGCTTTTTTTAATATATTTTTTCACGGAATCGGTGGCAGAATTACTTAAATTTTGAACCATTTTATTGTTTAATGTTTAATCGAATCTGGATAGTGAGGTCCTCTTCACCATTTTCTTTACCAATCTGTTTCTCCATAATTGTCAGATTATCTGTAGATGGAGACTGCTCATTACTTGTAACTTGTACATTTTTAAGACAACTTTTGTTGCTATTACTAATACCATAAAATCCTTGGAATCATGATGGTACGAATAAATTTGAATCACTGTTGGTTTTCTGACTAATGTTTTGAGAAAGCGAATTCATGTCAGTATTACTATGTGGTTGAGAACTGCAGTCCGCTTGTGATTCGGCAACTTTTATAAGATGTCCAGTCACACTTGTTAGTCAGTGTGCTGGTATTTTCCCTTTCCGGTTGAATCGAGGAGGATAAACCATATGATAGATACTCTTGAACTTCTGTAATCACTGAGTCACTTAAAAAAAGGCATGCCGGTTCCTTTCTAATACTTATAACTAGGGCCCGGATTTATATGCAATAAAAATCCTTAAATATGTACATATAATATGCATTTATTTTGGGGAAATATGCAGGCAAAACCAAATAAAAATGCAAAATAAAAAATGTATACGTACGTACGTATACATACATACGTACATAAGTACGTACTTTTTAATTTCTAATATTACACCCTTATAATATAAAAATAGTTACAAAACGCTTATTCCTCTTACAAATTAATATCTGAAATTGTGTACATCCTTAGATTATCGAATGTGAAACTCTGACGATCAGGTCGCAATGTTTTTTGTACCTACTACTAAATGATCTTTTCACGTCGACTGATGTAGCGGGAGCTCTTTTAAAAGATGATGCTTCACTAGGGCTGAATGGCATATCTTTTTCTCCAAAGTTTCCTTCTAGAATATCGCAAATGGATCGTAACTGTTTTAGCCCAGATCTGTTTTCGAAAACGTGTTGTTTTTTCCATTAATTTATTTGCTCTTGATATTGTCGACACTGTGTCATTCTTTCCATCTAATTTGGAAAGAACGTGTTTGATCTTATAAAAAGGTTGATAGTAGTAGTGGGATACATCTAGCCAGGTTCCCCATCTTGTGATTATTGGTTCCGGTGGTAAATTTGATTCTAGGTAATTTTCTTTCAATAATTTTACCCGACTTGGCACTTTGAGAAAACATTTTTTGACATTCGAAATCAGCAAGTTTACAACTTCAAATTCATTTCTGACATTTTCAGCGACCCTATGAAATGCAGGGGCAAGGCAAGCCAAGTGAATCATTTTAGGGTAGAATATTTCCAATGACTTTGCAGCGTCAGTTGTGAATAAAAAAACTTTTTCGTGTAGAGTTCCATTTGGCTAGAGAAAAGTCATGGAATCATTAAAAAATCTAGCTATGGTTTCGTGGTGACATTTGTCCAACAACTTCATGTTTAGAAGAAAGGGTTTTGATAAGTCTTCTGACAGCTTTCCGACAATAACATTGGCCACGTACCTTCCAAGAGAATCAGTCGTCTCAACTATGGACACCCAAATTGGTACGTCTTTTATTGGTGGCGTATTTTATTCATGGTCTCCTGGTAAATATCAGTGAGATAATTTTTTCGAATAGTGCTTTTGTCTAGCATTTTGAGTCCGATATACCTTTCAAAAAACTCTTTTAATTCAAAATTATTGATCTTATAAATTGGAATATCTGCGCTTATAAAATCACGAGTCAAATCATTGAAAAATTGTGACATACTGGAAGTCGAAGTTGATGTAAATGATGTAGAAATAAATGTCTGAATGAATTGTTTTATTCTTTATAGGTTTTCTTTATGTTTCTTTGTTTCGATATGCTGTGTTACTAACGATCTTCTGGATGTCGACATATCACAACTGTAACAAAGTAAAAGGCCCGAATCACTATGAAAAGTTTCGTCAAGGAATTCGCGTAAATATTTGGTTACAAGTTCACTAGCTTTAGCCTTAACTTTCGTGATGTTAACGGTGCGATATTTCGAGTCTAACTAACACAATTTTTAGTTATAGAAGAGCAGCAGAACCAAAAGTGAAAATGGATTGTAAGAATTTCAAAATAGAAAGGGGCAGGGCCAATCTTCCTAGAAAAAGAAATATTATAATGAATTGTTTCCTGTTATTGAAGTAAATGTTTTTGTTGATTCATAGTTTTTAAAAATTACCTGAACACTTCTGACAACACATAAAACCTAAAATAGAACAAAATGCATTAAAAATATGCAAAAACGATTATATATGCAAAAATATGCATTTTCCTTCAAATATGCAAAATAAAAGCTGCCCTAATGGAATGCTTTTGGCCCAAAACACGTTTTAAAAACTTCAAACGTGATGTACAAAGCATAAAAAAAAATATGCAAAAACATAAAAATCCGGGCCTTACTTATAACTAATAAATTCGCGTCAGTACACTCGTAACAAAGCCATGCTGCTTCAGATTTCACATTAAATACGTCATTTATATTATATTACATTATACATTGCTTTCATCATATACATGTATTTGTGTGTAATGTTCGATGAGCACATAACACCATTTTATTCTCTAGCAACAATCACACAATAAATCAAGAAAAAAATATACTCAAATCTCAGGACATTTTATGAACTAGGTGTAATATTAAATTGTTTTTATAAAGGGATTGTGTGCTAGCTATTTGTAGATCTTGTTCTTCTAAACCAGATTACATAGGAACTGCTCGCTACAAACCATTGAAAAAGTCCTCAAACACAAAGATCAAACGAAATAATCTCCTAAAGCCCTAATTAAAAAAAAAAAATGTAGATATCTCCGGGAACATTCAGGCCATCAATGTATTCTATATATATTTATTTTTATAATTTATTTAATTATTATATGATATAATTTTTTTTAAATATTTTATTTGTAAAGAAAAGATATGGTCAGGACCGGGACTCGAACCCGGGTTTTTCACCTATCCGTGGTGACGCCTCAACCATCTCGGCCACCCTGGCACGTTTCTTGGGTTCTCGCTATTGGCGATGTATACACAGGGAGAATGTTCAATAAACATTTAAAGTCATGTTCAATTAACATTCTCCCCGTGTATACATCGCAAATTGCGAAAACACGGAGATGTAGGATCGGTGAAAAGAATTGATAGGACTGGCCGAGAAACGCGCCAGGATGGCCGAGATGATTGAGGCGTCACCACGGAGAGGTGAAAAACCCGGGTTCGAGTCCCGGTCCTGACCATATATTTTCTTTACAAATAAAATATTTAAAAAAATTATATTTATTTTTATTTTTGAAGAGAAAAGATATGCCCAGGGGCGGGATTCGAACCCGGGTCTCCCACATTTCCGTTGTGGTCTACCAACATTTATAATTTAGAAATAGTAAAAACGGTCTTTTGACATGACCCAATCCTTTAGTTATTATTCAAAACTCGAAGTATTTTGTCCTTTCTTTAGGATCAATTATTATACTCGTACTATAACTCCGGTTTTTATTTTTTGTATTAATTTAATTTGTTTAAATTGGCAGCACCGTGTAAATTGTTTCAAAATGAATTCAATGATATCGATTATTGATTGGATGAAGACGTTACGCCGAGGCTGGTGTGAAGGGAGCACTCAAGCGAGATATTCATATGTATGGGGCACACTCAGCCATTCCAAGAAGGAGCTAACTGGAGTGGCTTGTTAAGATGCTCGTCACTTGTCCAGCGGCCTCATCCTCCAGGAGTCTGGAACGGAGGATCTTCCAGGAACCATAGCCCGCGGTGATGGGACACGGGGAAACTTGCCGGAATACTAAGCACTCGAGGAAAGTTGACCTGCTACTTTAAAACTTCATTAATTCGCCGCGCTCTACTTCGTATGGGTACCTGCTAGGCGGTTCCTGATAAAACTGTATATGGCTATGAATTCCGAGGGGTAAGGGTGTAAACAAAACATGTGAGTTACGATTAAATCACCGTTCTCATAAACAGATCCAATATTTTTGGGAGGAGGAATAACTAATGTCCTCAGGTGTGGCCATAAGTTATAACCACAAGTTGGGATATTCTAAATTCATGTAAATGAAGGAAAATGCCAAACAGTTATCACGTTTGTATATTTAAAAGATCTTACTCCTTCGATACAAATGCAAATTGCACAGTTTTCGCTTTCGATGTATAGCGATTGCTTTAGGATTGATAATCGGTCTTCCTTTGTTAGGCACAAAACCATGTATAATGACATAGGTAAAATATGTTTGAATGCGCACTAATATTAAATGAAGCTTTTTTTTCATTGAAAAGTGGTGTTTTTCATTTTCGATACTTTGCATTGGTATCGACCATAGATTAGTTTAGCAAGTTAAAAGTCACGGCAATTTTCAGAAATCTGGCCTAAAATGACAATTTGATTTAATCACAATATATTACTAAAAACTCTAATTATGGTGCATAGTTATCACTAAGAGGCGTAAAAACTGTGTTTTTTTAAGAAAAAAAAGTCTTACGAATTATCTCGTAGTTGGCTTCTGTAGCAGAAATCTCTTTTTCGTTTTTTTAAAAAATGTTCTGTTCATGCAAACCTGCATTGATTATTTGTTCTTTTCCCATAAGCCACCTTTCGATATTAGCTCTGATATATTTCGAGTCTAATCGTAGCTGCACAAAAATGGCGAGTAAATACAGGACGAGATAACTCGTAATTGGCATCCTTGAGAAACACGCAACCCGATCCAGTGCGGTGTCATACATGTTAAAGATCTCTATCCTAATTAAAGAGGATATGCAAAATTTGGGACTCCTATTCTTGCATTAGCTTCTAGTTCTAGATTAGCCATAGCAGCATAAAGTGACGTTAAATGAATGAACAACTAAGAACAACAGAAACCCATACCAAACTAATCGACCTATTACTCGTCCACGTTAATTGCTGAGTAATCAAATAAAAAAAAGAGCGGAAGAAATCGCTTCATCCTGCGGATGTGGTCGCCTCTATCTCCTCGGTGGCCGAAGGCAGGGTAGAGAAAAAAGAAAAAGAAAAAAATGCTTGAAGGAGCAAGGATAATGGATTTTACCGACTGAGGAAAGGATCTGGGGGCTACCAGAACAGGAGGTTGCATGGTAATGGTGACCTCACGAACCTTCATTTAGCCAATTCACCGAGTCGTTCTCTCCTAGTGGCAATCCGTTTCATTATATCCTAGCGTCGCGAATTCCCGTATATCGAAATATCAGAGCTAGATTGTCAATTAGTTTGGATGACTGTGATATTTCAGCTCCGATGCGGAAGAATGGGATCCCAAGTATCCTTGAATTTCCGAATTTCATCGTCGAAGGACGAGGCGCGCAATTGAGAACTATCCGTCTTTCCTTTCTTTCTTCCCGATGACTCAATGAATCGCAGAACAATTACGTTAGTGATGACTGAGGAAGAATGTTCCTTCATCAACTGTGCTATTTAATAATGTTAACAACTATTACTTACATTAATTTAATAAGCCAAGTAAATGTCAAGATCTCCAATTAACGGATGAAACCAAAAGTTCTGGTAATTTATCCTGTTTTAGGGAATAATCTATTGGTTTTTCGTAGTATAGTAAAGTCAGACGAAGTTTAATAATAAGCCATTCCTTAATATTGAACTTCCTTTACTAAGTTTAATATTAGACTGTTCTAGATTCAATTTACGTGTATTTTGGTATATTCCAGAAATCGGTAATTAATTAATACTGAGAAATTAATCTCCATTGGTTGATTTAGGATGGGGAGTGGGTGGTATTAGGAGCTTCCACCTCTTGAAATTTTCAATAAAGCAAGAAAGTTCTATTCCAAAAAAGATGTAAGTTACAGTGTAAAGTTACATGTAACTTTTTTTCGCCAATGTAAGGATATATGATTTTTCGTTACTGTTCAGTTGTGGTAGGTAATTTTTGAAATGATTTTTTCAGCATATTAGCAGCGGATTGATTGCATACGAAAACTTATGTACTGAAGGAACAAATTCATCTCTGCAGAGTCGAATTAATTGCGGTATAGAACGAAATGCAACCTGATGCATTTCAATTTTACAAACCTAAAAGTTTGAGGAATACTTAATTTTTTAAATTAGGATCATTAAACAATTAAATTTGGAATAATATATATCTTATTGATCAAATGATGCAAATTAGATTTGAATGACTCTATTTTTATTTCTATTATGATGTAAATTAGCATATGCCGAATATTAGACATATCGTTAAACAAAAATTAGCATACGGTATTAAAAATAAATAATCCTACTTTTTTACTACACAGACTTGTGTCTGTGTCTGAGCTCCCCAAGCTTCAGCGTGTTTTATTCGCCCTGAAGATGGCCTACATTGTAGGCCGAAACGTCGGCACATAATAAATAAGTTATGCTTATTTTGGTGTTTTGATTGACTGCACCCCCAACTATTTCTTCCTTAAATCCTACTTTTTATTTACATTTTTGGCATTTTATAAATACTTGTACTTTATAAATACTTGTGATTTGTAGTATCTTCTGGCTAGATATCTTTTATGTTTCTTTTTCCGTTCTTGTTTATTATTCTAAAGGGACTTAGTCCTAGAATAGAGTTACTTTTCTACTCTACTCTACTCTAAAAAAGAACTTCATACTATTTAATTATATTAGTTTTCTTATTATGTATGTTTTTAATTTTAGGGTATCTATTATTATCGTTATTTCTCGTTTATTTTAAATGTAAATTACTTTTTACTTTCAGTGACCTCTACTCGGACCAATTTCTTCAACATAGATTACTTTTTCGATGTATTTTTATTATTACGGAAGTTTTACACGTACATCCAATTATTTACTATATATACATATATATATATATATATATATATATATATATATATATATATATATATATATATACCTTCCCATATCAGTATTTTGACAGAAAGTAAGGATATCTTTCATATGAGATCAGAGTACATATATACGTATATAAAATAATAATAATTATTTTTATTGTTACTGTTAGAAGAATTATGTGGAATGATTAAGAAAATTATTAATCATGATATTATTACTATGCTTTTACTATATATATTTTTATATAGTAATATATATATATATATATATATATATATATATATATATATATATATATCTTTATATATTTTTTTTTACTGTTCTATTCCTCCCTGGTAAAAACCTGAAATGCTAATCAAAACATTCTAAAAATTTCTATTTATTTGAGAACTTGTTTTATCTTCCACCAGTATTTCATATTTTTTAAATATAAATTTTGTTTCTATCGTAAAGTTGTATATTTACCCGTTTATATCTGCAGTTCCGGTGAATAACAGGTAAAGTGAATTGAGCTTCTACAAATAATCGAATTGAATAAGGGGCTAAGTCAGACATTATATTGAAAAGACTTGCATTAAACACCATTACAAGCCAAAAACTACGAGAAAACACGATTCCGAATACCTCAGTAAAGTTAATTCTCTCTCTCTGAATAAAATTCGACTTAAACGCTTATTCACCGGGTCTAGAGATAACCTTAATATAATTATTTGGGGAAACTTAATTATTTCAGCTGTTTTCCTGACCATCCTGAGAACCTCCCACCTGCAGCCCCTCCCAGACATGACCAAGCAGATCCAAGCTTCCACAAGTGCTGTGGTGGTGCCAGCGGATGTGGTCATGGTTCTGGCGTCCCGCCTTCATTATTTATTTTTTTCTTTTTCTTTCTCTTCGATACCTTTTTCACTTTCTTCTCCCACAGCCTTCTTTTGTTTATTTATTTTTGTTCTCCCTCATATTGTCTGAAACTATTTCTTAGTAGTCCATGTGAACTGTGGTTGGATTTGTTAAGAAGTGTTTAGAGCTTTTAGTAGTTCTTGATCACATATAAAGTAGATCAGTACTCAGAGTTATGCTTTGCAGTTGAAAGTGTTAGGCCGGGAATGAGACAAGCCACAGTTGTAATCATAATGTACTTAGTAAAAACCCTACATTGTAAATAAAAAGAAAGGTATAAAATCCATGTGATCTTACCGGCCACTTTGGAAATACATCACAAATCCTTGGACCAGATTTAAAATTATGTATCCTCATACTAAACATAGACATTTTGGAGTAACTAATTGATATTACGATTTATGAATTAAGATTATTATTAATTAGTTTGTGATATTAATTGAGGATTAATATCATACGCACATTTTAATCAGTAGAATGATTGTATCATATCTTATCAGATACTCGCGGTCCAGAAAAACTTTCAAGGAGGATCCAGTTCTACGGTTCGCAGCCCGGTAAATGACCATATATTTTTTAAAAGGGAGTAGTAAAAAATATTTAGTTTCCGTCCTCGTAGGGGACGTAAAATGGGAGACTCGAATCTGTACGGTGTCAGGTATTCGATAAAGATCCCTAACCCAGCTATACTTGTATAGGCAAAAATTTGGGTTCCTACAGTACCTGGTCGGATTAACCTTAGCAGCTCGTTAAATGAATTATTATAATAATTCATATATTTTTCGTTATAGTATAATGTAATCTGTAGCACTACAGCTCATGTGTTGTTTCATCTTATCCTTATTCTCGTGGTATATTACTCCATCCTCATAATTCCGCAGTCCCCCCTTTCCTTCGCTCACCGCTTTCAATCATCCCGGACCATCCGGCTCCAATATAAACGGCCCTCGAGTTATGATGTAGTCCTCTGTGGAAAGCGACAAAGAATTCCCTCGAGAGCTCTTTGAGCTCCAGACAGCATAAATCGGAGGGCTGCCAATGGCGACCCAGAGCCCACATCGTGCCCTCCGCTGAGTTATTTATCGCCGAGTGGCCGCTAATGAGACCTTCCAGATGTGGGAGCATTGTCGCCGGCGGAGGATGCTATGCCGCGTATGTCATGTCTTCGGAAGAGGCTCATTGTACGGCTGCTACCTCGCCGCATCCCACCTTCCTCTGACTCTCCTTTTTTCAGCCTTGTTGGAAGGAGTCTCTTTGTAGAAAATATCCGGTACTTGTTCCGTAGTTACTTATTGTAGAGAAACGCGGGCCCATTAGCTCATATTTATTGCCGTCGAATACAAAAGGGAGTCAGTTCCGACCCAATCAGTTTGAATCTCCTTTTATCTTCTGACCTTGTGGCTTATAATGGGATCATCGATATGAACTTTTTGCTGATATTTTTGCTATAAATTCTGACAAAATTATTGTAAAACACTAAGTTTTTTTTTTTGGAGGGAGGAGTAGTTTGAATGTAAGTAATCGGGTTACTATTTTATTTAATACAACTACTTATTATTCAACATTTCTACATAGTAATTTTCATGCTTAATGTCTCCAATAAAAATAAAAATATTAAATTGAAGTTATATTTTTAATAATGTTACAATCCTAAAACCAATAATATTTATTGATGTGTTAAAATCAAATTAATCCTATATCACTGCAACCCAAACAGGGTATTGTATAACAGTAAATGGTAGAGACTGTTTTTAAGTCAACGTTTGTGTCCTAGGAGGTGATTTGGCTGTAATCATGCTCATCCCCCAGTGTTTTCCTTCAATTATTGGTTAACAGTTTATAAAGATTGGATGAGCCCAAGGAGAGTCCGTGTGAGAAAGTTAAGAAGAACATATTTAAATTAATTAAATTGAAGTTAAATTTCAAGCCAGTGCCGGGCTTTGCCTCTTCATCAACACGATAACACCATTTCGCTTACTAAGGACAAGAAAATCCTTTTGGAGAAAATTCGACTTAACCACTTTATTAAGCGTGACTATAAGAAAAAATTATTTGCCACAGCTGGATTCGAACGCGAGCTTCACCATACCCCCTTATCTACACTGAGCTACCCCACTCCCGTAATAAAATTATAATTTATTTATTATTACGAAGAGTTGAAGTGGCTTTACCCTTCCTACCGCCGTCAGTACTTCCTTCCTTCCATTCTTTACCAAGTTATCCAATCCTGCCGACGATTATACATTTCCGATCTCCTTAAATTAAAACCCTTGGCCCACTCCCGAACACCCGTTCTCGACTCTCAGACCTATATACATCCCGCCGAACAACTGCTTTTGATAGATCTTTCCTTATCCGATCCTCATCCCTTTGGAACTCTATACCTTCCTCCATTCGATGTTCCTATAATCCTTCAACCTTCAAATCAATCACCTTATATCCTTACAATACCCAAAAAATAACATACCCATTTTTAGATTAAAATTTTCCTACTGATCAATGAATGATGTGTTTTTTATTTATATATAAGTGCGCTTTATTTATATCATTGATGCTTCACTCATCCAGCTAGATATTTTTAAAAACAAGTTATCTTGGTTGATATTGTTTGTATTTTTGTTTCATTATTTGCTTTGTTTTTTCTGCTTGACATCGTAATTTGCACACATATTTAATTATCTATTGTTTCTCTCTCTATAATCATTGTAAATATAATTATTTTTTTCTTTATTCGTTAGATATTATCAGTGGAAGTGATAAGAACTTTGTATTTATTTTTTCTCATTTGTTAATTTAATTGTATTAATTAATTAAATATCCTGTAAAGAAACCTGTAATGTTATTCTAAAGGGGCTTGTCCCTGAATAAATAAAACTTTATTATTATTATTATTACTGACATGTTATTATTAATACATTTAATTTCTACACGAAATTATCCAAAATGTTGGAATGTTTAAAGATAATTTTTTTATATTTTTGGATGGTTTCGTATGGTGAGTAGAGGATTAATTCAATCTTTATGACCTCACATAATAATAATAATAATAAATTTTTATTACACTAAAATATTACCAATAATTCAGTTGTATACTAATTCTATACAACTAAAATTGTATAACAATAAAGTACTAACGGTTCACTTATCACTATACTATTATCACACTAGAAATAGGTTAGTGTATGCTTAATTAACAACTAATGCTTTGTGTTTTATGCAGAGCCGTTCCTTAACCTTTAACGTTCCTTGCACTTACTTTACGACCTGCGTTATCCATAGATAGATATACTTCTTCTAGTTTCCTTCCTCAAAGTCTCCTTCAATGCTTTAGCAGTTAAAGGAGAGACAAAGGTACATACCTACCTTGACTTTAGACTATCTTCAAACTGATAAGTAGTGCAGATTTAATTATCATTGCAAGGCATAGTATTTAAAAATATGTATTTTTTTAATTTCGTTTAATAATTTTATAAGACTATTTGAAAGATAAACGTGTGATGAGTAAAAACTGGTACAGAAAGAATAGTATGAAACCAGGATCTTATTAGTGTGTTTGATGGTTAACTTATATCACATGATTAAATATAGTCGTTTTTTTTACCTGTTTAAGGCTATATATATGAAAAATGGTGCCATGGAGAGGTTTTTTTCGTGTATTCATATAGATAGAGCTTGACATGGGACGGAATGGAGAGCTCGCCTAATGAAGTCTGTGCACTCGACGGGGCAGGAGAAAACTCGAGGTGACTCGGCGCCAGCCATCCCAGGCCTAATTAGTAAGGACCTGTGTCACCCTGATTTCGGCCAGCGGGGGGAAGAGTCTCTACCGAAAAAATATTATATATTCATAAAAAAAATTTAAAAACATAAAAAGAAAAAAATGTGACCTTATAGCTGAAGGACTTCCGCTCCAGTCTTGGAAGATTATCGATTATCTTCACTCCGGTTACTCCGCTGTCTGTTCAAGCCAACCTCATTATTTTATTATTTACTAAAATTACTATTTAAATAAGTTAAGTAAAAGATAAAAAATGCGAACTTAAAGTTAAAAGATAAAAATATTATCTGTACTGTTTATATAAATCTAAATCTAAATAAAATATATATCTATTAATAATATATCTATATATAAATAAAATAAATAACTATTAAATATTTAGTTTACTATCAGCAGGAAAATAATCAAGTAATAAGTACTAAATGCAAACTTAAAGCTAAAAAAAAATATTATGTATATTCAATCTATAATTTCATATATTTTTCAGGCAAGGTTATAATAAATGGAATAGGTAATTATTTTAGAATAGAATAGAATAGAATAGAAAAGTAACTTTATTCTGGGACAAAGTCCCTTTAGAATAACAGATATGAACAGGAATAAAAACATAATATTTATCTGGCCAGAAGGCTAAATGTTACAAATCATAAAGCGTGAAAACATGACAGAAAACAATTTAAAAAGAAATATATAAACAAAAATAATAGTAAGTAAATAAATAGTACAGATCTTGACAGGATATTAAGCAATTACAGAGAATAGATAAATCCAAAGCTTTTGAAATTGAATGCATGAGCTAGCATTCAATAATTTGTTTACATGATGTACAGCTTTTCAAAGAGCAGAATTAAAAGAACTAGATAACACAGTTTGTTATTATATACATTGTATTCTAAGCAAATGACTAACCTACCTAGATACTATCCTTCTGGGAAGCTAATAGATGTTGAAACAGCCAGGATTTGAATAATGATAGAGAGGGAGTATGACGGATATTAGGAGGGATTGAGTTCCACATTGTGGTGGAGCGGACGAGAAAGGAACGTTCGAATGCTTTAGTTCTGTGTGAACGTATATAGAGATCAGAAAGGCGGGATCTTGTTTTATGGTGTTGCACTGATGATTTGAATTGGAGGAGACTGTAGATATATGAAGGGTGTTGAGAGTGAATGGATTGGTATAAGAATGAACAGAGGAAATATTGTCTTCGGAAGGGAGGGAAGAGCCACTTTAACCCATCATAGAGGTGGGAGACGCGCGATCGCTTCGGAGTACCAAGCACAAATCTTAGAGAGCAATTCATTATTCTCTTTAATCTGTCTTCAAGCATTTTAGAGAGGCCTCCATATACCACGCTACAATAGTCAAAGTGGGGGAAGATGAGAGAAGATACGAGAAGCTTACGGGAAGATTGTGTAAGGAGATGACGAGAACGATGGAACAACTTCAGGGAACTAATTGTCCGTCGGGATATTTGGGCGATGTGGGATTTCCAGGAAAGGTTTTGGTCGATGGTGATGCCTAGGTTTTTCACCGAGGAGGTAAACGTGATAGGATTATCGTTTAGGAGTAATGTTGGGAGGGTGTGGATGGATGTAAGGAGGGAATTGGAACCTAAAACAATGGCCTGAGTTTTCAATGCGTTCAATTCCAGTTTGTTCAGCTTTGCCCAGGCACAGATCCTATCCAGGTCTTCCTGAATACTAGCGAACGCAACAAATAGCTCGGAAGTTTTACTATTGATTGAAGTTACATTTCCCAGAAAATAAGTTAAATAATAGATTGATATATTATATTATTTACAATGATAACATAAAATAAAAAGTAACTACCGAAAAAATGCAAAAATAACAGATTACACCACAGTAGAATCCAGAATGCCCCTACGCAAGTAGCACTCAATTATGAGTTAGAGAAACTAGAAACATTAGAAAGAAAATTATGAGGAAAATTTTAGGCCCTATAAAAAAAGCAGATAAATCTGGAAATTACGAAACAATGATGAGATACTATATACCAAAACATACAAAAAATAACAGAAACAATAAAGAAAAGAAGGCTGATGTTTTTTGGGTATTTATACAGAATGGATGACAACAGGCTGCTAAAATAGATCTTTAAGTATCTCTGGGAAAAGAAATTAACTACAGGCAGGATCCAAGAAATTAATAAAATATTTACAAATACACAACATAAAAGCAGAAGCAGCAGCACTCTATCAGAAAGATGGTGCTACACTTGGGATTTCAGGGTACTTGATTTGATCTGAATATAGAAAAAAGAGAAATGGTGATAAGATGAAAGAATATTGCAGGCAGAGAAAAAAACAAATGAGAAGAAATTTAAATTGGCATATGGTCCTTAGTTTTCCAAAACGGAAATAAAAAAAAAAAAGATTGGTCATACTATATATTTATTTTATACTTTCTTAGCTTTAAGTTTGCAATTACCTGTTATTTAATTTGTTCTTCCGGCCATATTGACCTAAATAGATATCAAAGTAAAATATTTAGTTTCATAATAATCTTTTAATTTAAATTTAAAATTTATTTTTGGAATTTAATGGTCCAGAAAAACCGATAAATGGTTTAATGTTCTAAAAAAAATAGTTTTTAGATCAATATTAAACTCTTTTTCTAACTGAACAGTGGTCGATGTTACAGTGGAAGTAATAAATTTTGTCATAAGGAGAATAGGAATAGAATAGGAAAGCAGGACCTCCACCTCTGAAAGACGGCAAACTCAGGATTTTTTGCTACCTTTTAAGTCCAGAACCAGTAATTACTTGACTTTTGGCATAGAAGATTGTCAATCTTACTGAGATAGAGGACGGTGCCTATCTGAATAATTTTTAAGATTTTGGAGTAAACTGGATGACACTTTAATAGTTTTTGTAAAAATATTATGCATTTCGAATTCCTGAAATTTTAATATTTTTATAGCGTTGTGTAATTTGCCGCAAAGTCTTGCGTAGTATCTTTTGTGAGAATCATCGTAACTCCAGCGCAAGTAATTATCGACTGCTGGAGTGTAGGCGATGTATAGTAGAGGCGCCGGTATTGAGCCTTGTGTTACTCCCGGATCGACGAAATTTCCAAACCCTGTTCGATCGAAAAGGCTCTATCGAAGAGGAAAGTCCATTAGACTTTCCCCATTCCCCCTCCCCAACATTCGACGTTGAGACGGGATCGATTTCTGTGGTTGGTTTCCACTTGCACCTTGCAATTATTATTGAATACAGCCATTGAATGCTAGAACCAAATACGAAGGTTCAATAAATACTATCAAATAACCTTTTCACTGACAAAGAATATTAATTTTTGTAGCCATTATATATATTCTTCATATATCAAAGAAACCAGTAATTCTTTTTTCCATGTCATTTTTATCTAAAGTTATTTAAATAATTAATTAAAATGAGGTAATAAAAGAGGGAAGTATTAAATTATACATGATGTTATTTTTGAAAGTGGTATATAGATTTGAATCTAAAAAAATCGTTGATTCTTTTAAATAATTTAAATAATTATTATTTTATAATGCAATATAAAAAGTATATAGTGTTGAAAGCATCACTTTTTGCCAAGTGCTGCGTTGAAAACATAACGGAACGTTTACCCATATTTTTAAAACTATTCAAGTGCTAACTCTTAACTATCTCGATTTATGAAAAAAAGGTACTTATACAACTTTTACAAATAAGCAGCTCATACATTTATTTTAGCAAGTTTGTTTAATTTTATCTGAATAAATCAAATAATTATATTATACATTATTAAACTCCTGATATATTATTGAGTATGATAATAGAATATTAAATATACTACAAATTATGCTCCGAAATAATTATAATTTAACTAGTTACAAGTAAAGACTTTTAGGGGAAATGAAAAGTTAACCCAGTTATTGATGTTTTATGTTATTAACTTTTAATGGTTTTAGTGTTTAATTTTTATCTTGAATTACAAACGCGTTTTTTTCTTAATATGAGGACCCAATGTCGTTCTCCTATCAGACGTGAGTCTTATCAAACGTTGGTATTGTACTTTGTCTGTAAGAAAATAGGAATTTATTTATTTGTAGCTGATGTAACGTCTATTAGTTCATGACTTATTCTGGTTACTAAAATACAACCCAAGGAGAACAACATGAAATGTAATTGATTTTATTCGTTGTATAAGCTTTAAATTAAAATAAATAGGTAATTGGTCCAACTAAATGGTTTTGCATACTTCCAGTATTATTCGAAGTTGAATACCGCAAAAATCTATGACCGTGATTCTCCCCATCCCCGAGACCTTGACTATAGCCAGACGGATGTAGTATCCCGGATGCCAGGGGATACAGGTAATGAAGAAGTGGAGGCGCGCTGACCAATCTCTTGGATGATCTCCACGGCTCACACGTTTCGCTCGCCACGCTCGGTCGGACACGGGCCCTCTCTCCATTTGCCAAACACTGGTGAAGGTGATGCAGGCTCACTGCACTTAATGTTCCCCAGCACGAGGCCAATATCTAATAATAGTTTATAACAAACGGATTACACAGTTGATATAATAGGGAATCTGTTGCACTTCGATCATAGTGTACTTTTCTAAGCAAAATATTTATTCTAAGACCAATTGTATCTAATACATACAATCTCAAGCAAATATGCGGTAGATTAATTTTATATGAGATGTATTCAGATAAAATATAATTCAATTCGTTTTTTAGCTCTAGATATAATAATTTGCTTTCTTCTCATTTTTTTTTTTTTTTTTACAAGGCGAGGATTATTGGGGAAAGTGGAATATCATTAGGGAAGTTTATATTGTAATGGATAAATATCCTCTTTCTTTTTAAAATTGGTAGTGGGGTAGCTTAATCTGCAGAGGGCTAATTTGCTGAGATGAATGGTTAGGGATCGATTCCTCCATGATGAATTTAGTCTTATTAAGTTTACGATATTTTCATTGGAAATCGGTAGAGGTGTTTTTTACTAACCATCCCATCATGAATAGAAATTTTTTTTAGATGTAATAATATTACCTCAAGTAAATTTGCTGATATGAACAAATGATATGAAAACAAAAAACACTTGTGGAGAAACTACCCATCGGTAGCACTCCAATAAAGTTCTATAGTAGAAGGTCTCGAGGCCATCTTCTTTTCAGGCGCCTCGGAGGTTTATCAGGAATAGTGTGGGAAGGAAGTTGAGAGACTAGCGGATTCAAGTGTGTATGGAGTTTGTCATGGAAGGATAGGTATCTAGTTTCGGCCAAATCAGCAACATATGGGATATTAAGATCATGATGGATGAGTTTGTTTGTGACATAATAAGGAGCATTGAGGATTTTACGAAGTATTTTGGATTGTACGGATTGGATACGAGATGAATTAGATGGTTAAGTAGAGCCCCAAAGCTCAACTCCGTATGTCCAAATAGTCCGTAGGTCTGATAACTGTCATGTAAATGAGTCTTTTCTAATTAATTGGGAGCTTAGAACGTTTGTCCAGTAAATGTTGAAGTAGGCGAAAACGTAGAGCAGTTCTTGTCTTTTCAGTCTTGATGAGAATAGAAATTTGAATTTCGTTTTTTCGGAGCCATTAAGCCTTTTTTTTTTCAGAAAATTGCATCAAAATAGAAATATCTTGTATCCAAATATTCTTCGTAACCAACAAACCTTTATTAGGTTTTTATGAATAATTGCTCTCTTACTGCTCTAGTTAATAGCTGAGGTGAGATCAGCCTCAAAGGTGATACTAAGAGACAGAACAATCGCTCGGACCCGGACTAATTTGAAAGTCCTGCGGGGGATTGGTCCACGTCCAGTCCCCGGCGAGGATTATCCCCAAATCGGCTCCGCGTCCTTCTGGTTGGGGGGGCTTTAGGTCGGGGCAAAAGGAAGCAGACCTTAATACCAGGTGTCAATCAGGTCGGGCAGTTCGAGCCACCTGCGGGATATCATTAGTGTCCGGCCAGCAGTTGCGTTTAAGGTGGTTCAGAGGAAATGAGGTCATTGGTCATTTAGAATGTTAATTATCTGAACTTCAATGGTTCTCTTATCAAAGTTATAAAGAACTTTAAACAAATTTGGAATGGACTGGATTGGAACATCGTCCAAAAGATATCCAGCGGTGAAGTATTCCTTCTTTATGACGAAGTTATTCGAAATCGATGGGAAATAGAACTATACTATTTCTAGATATATGAAAAACTGTGATAGAGTAACATTTATGTCATATAGGGTTCACCTTTGGTTTAGCAGTTAGCATAGCAATCTTATGGTCCCAACATTTCGTATTCCGTTAGGTAGCCTAAGGATTTTTAAAAAGGAATAGGAAATCAATCAATTGGAGTTCCAGAGCCTGTTGTGATTGTAGTAGGGTACATCAATTGGAGTTCCAGAGCCTGCTCGGTGTTACTTACTCGTTAAAGATCATTATCATAATTATACTAGGAGAGGCAAAATTTAAGACTACCACCGATTAGCAATGACATCAAAATAATCTCAAGTTAAATAAACTATCAGATAAAATATATGATACTATAGCTTGTATACGAGTTCTCTATAAGAAAAATTTACATAATAATAGTTTTAAAGCATACCTACAATTCTGTTCGCAGACTTACTCGCATCTTCTGATTTATATAACAAGACCTTTAGGGGTGTCATTTTAGATTGCTAAAAAGTTCAAGTAATGTTTAATAGTAGGTTTTATTTATGTAGAGACTGGGTCAGCTCAATACCTATGGTATTGGCTTGCTGTGTCCAGTTCAAAACCGGCTATCATACATAACTTATTTAAATTTTAATAGCTATGAATCGATCACATGGGGACTGGTCGCCTCAATTCACTCAGCCTCTTAATTGAATTGAGGAAAAATCTGGTCATTGAGTGTTACGGATGGCTTAGAAGCAGTGCTACCCCTGCTGTTCTTACTTGTACTCAATACCCCTCTAGGATTGTTTTTTTTTTTACAGTTTAGTGCACAAGACGTTATAAAAAAAACATGTCCATGATTAAATTTCCAACTAAACACTTATAAAATACTTATAAATATTCTTAAGACTTACAGAATACCTCTCTGTTCGGATACTTAGGCCTAATATGTCCTTTGTCGACATTCTTTTGATTTATTTCACTGCTAGTGATGCAGGCATTTGTGAAACGTTGCCATTAAATCCACTAAAAAAAGTGATGTAGCAAGAAAAATACTGTAGCCTGAAATTGCAAAAATATCTTAAAACAACTAACCAGTATTTTACTTTAATTTAATTTTTTAATGTCAACCTATAATATTTTTCTTGTTACATCACTATTTTTAATGGATTGGTGTCAGTTATTATTGAAGGTTTTCTTGCAATTCTCTCACTGTCCTTTCTATTTCCTATGTAATTTTTTTTCTATTTTTTGTCGCACGATTAACTACAGAAACAGAAAGGTGTTTCCATATTTCCACAAGGATTATTTCCTATACTAGCTGTTTTGTAATAGAATTTTAGTTTACTGGTAGCCGTCTTTATATTAAAGGTCGAAGTACCTGTTTCTTGGAATGCGTTGAACTTTCGATATTTACCGTGCAGATGAAATTCTTTATAAGTTAATAATATTCTTTTGACCTTAGGCAATGCGACAATGGATTGGCCAAGAGGGTATTCTGATGTCCTTTTACAATTGCGTTGTATTGTTTTAGAAGAAATCTATTCAATTCATGAATTTTTGTGCATTTTATTATTTTATTTTTTAGGAAAATACTCTATAATTGTTATTCATATTTATATTTATTTAAATTGAACTTTATGCTTTATACTTTTAAAATGAAGGACAATATATTTGTCTATTATTGTATTATAAATGATATATATTAATCATTGTTATGGGCAAAAATACCTTGTTCTTTTCAAATCAATAGGTAATCGGAATGTATTTTTGGTGTCTGGTTTAATTTTTTCTTCTTTTTTATTTTTGATAATATCTAAATATAACATTCCCCTCCCTTTCAGCAGCGTATTTAGCTATCAAAGGGTTTTTACTTTTTTACTTTTGCTTTTACTTTTGCAGGGTTTTTACCCTAAATGGGTGCCTGGCGAAGTCAGAGCGTCCCTCCACTTTTCTCTATTCCACCAGTCATCCTCCTCAAGTCCCCTGCCGGCCATCTCCTTCTCCACGCAATCCTTCCACCGGGTTCGGGGTCTTCCCCTTTTTCATCTGCCTGGCTGTTCCCACAGCAAAAGTCTCTTCGGCCACCTACGTGGCAGGTCCGTACCATCACAACCTGGTCCTTCCAATCCTCTCCAGAACTTCTTCGGTCACGCCCAGCCTTTCTCTAACATTTTCATTTCTGACTATCCAGTCGGGTGATCCTCAGGCATCTCCTCCAAAAGTCAATCTCTGCAGCCTATAATCTGGAGTAGAGTCCTGGGATAAATCTCTGAGGCGTAGCTGAGGGAGGGCTCAACAATGCCTTTTGTTGAGATGACTGTGTTCCAAATAACTGGGTGCAACATTCTAGTCTTCTAGAAGGTGCAACCTTCTTGCCAGGCCAACTCTCCTACTAACTTCGGGTTCCGACTTGCCGTTCCCATCTATTATTGACCCTAAGTACTTGAAGGACTCCACCTGCTTGCATATTTTCCCTCTAATATGAAGGTCTGTGGTTTCTCTGCAGTTCACTGCCAGGTATTCGGTCTTATCAAATTTATTCGCAGACCCCATAGGCTGTATTTTTTTTCCAGAGCCATCAGCGCTCTTCCAGACCACCTCTGTTATATGTGACCACCGCCTGGTCATCGGCAAAGAAATGAGAGAAAAGCATATGCCCGTCAATGTCTATACCCTTTCCTCCCCAACGTGCGCTCCACTCCTTTACAGCCTGTTGTACATAAATTTTAAACTGGGTTGGGAACATACTGCATCCCTGCTTAAGACTCTTTGAGGCAGAAAAAGGCTCAGACAAGCGAGAGCCTAGCTTCTATCTGTACTCGTCTTCCCTTTACAGGCATCTCACGGAATTTATCAAGGCACTTTAATTCCCACACTCTTAAGGGATTCCCACATCTTATGTCTTGGCACACTGTCATAAGCCTGTTCTAGGTCTATGAAAGCTAGATGCACAGCTCTTGATTTCTCTATTCGCTTTCTATGAGCTGCCTTAGGACAAATATGCTGTCTGTACAAGACCTGGCTGCAGTGAACCAAACTGTTCCTCAGAGGTGACAAACTCCTATTCTAATTTTTGCTTCAGAATTCTGCCCACTATTCTTGATACCGAACTCTGGGCACAAATACCTCTATAATTTCGGTATACATTCCTATCCCCTTTTTTATGTATAGGTGTAAGAAATCCTGTCTTAAGGTCCTTTGGTAGCTCTTGCCCTTGTAGTATCAGATTTATAATTTTTGTAAGGACCTTTAACAATCCAGCCCTGTCTTTAACAGCATCTTCTGAAATACCTCCAGGTCCTGCAGCTTTTCCACATTTTGCATTTCTGAGTGCAGCAAGAACTTCATCTTCTTTCACAATAATATTTCCTTGTTCATGATTCTCAGTTGGATATGAACCGGACCATTATGGCCTTGTTTCATTCAGCAGTTTCTCGTAATGGTCCACCCAGGTCTTCTCACCTATCAGAGGAATCACATTTCCCTTCCCTTGTGTCCTGAGCGCCTTCAGTACTCTCCATAATTCGCGTATCTTATTGTAGCCCAGGGTATTATCAATCCTCCTGCAACAGACTTCCCATGCTTGATTCTTGCTTTCTGCGACAGTGCGCTTTCCCTGTGTGTTAAGGCTTCGGTATTCTCTCCAATCTTCTTGGCTTCTGCTACATAACCATTTACCGTCCATTTTTTCTTACCTACCATTTCTTCTGTTTCCATGTTCCACCATTCTTTTGAAGGGTTAGTTTCTATTTCCTCTAAGGCTTCACTAGCTCCTTCACGGATACATTTGTTAATGTGCATAGTTCTACAGCATTGCTCTCTAAATTATCGCTAATTTTGGCTTCCAGGCGGCATTTTTAGAGATTGCTTATTCTTTCATCATTGAGCAGGTGAAGCTTATACTTCCGTACATCTAAGTGTGTGGATTTGGCTTGCCTCGATGCCATCTGCTTTCTTTTCCACAGTGCTATGCATTTGGCTCTTTAAAAAAAGTGGTAGCAGGACTCTTACTCCTGCTACTGGTAGGAGGCTATATTGCTTGGTGAGGCTGTAATCCAAGATGGAAGGTCTGAATCCCGGTTTACTCTAGGTAAACTGATGCTCTTTTCTGTCTTGGAAGAAAGTATTTTGTATTTTAAGGTCTAATTCCTCGCAGATATCACGCAGCCGGAGACCATTATCATTTATATCCTACTCCCTGCATGTACCCACTACCGGATTTCCTTTGGCTTCTTTTCCAACTCGAAAATTGATATAACCAATCATAATCTTTTGGTCTTTGTGCCTGATCTTCACCAGATTGTCTCTGAGACCATTCTCGAAACCGTCCTTCTCGGTGGCTAATGTATTGTTATCTGGTCTATAGACTCCCAGAATTGAAACATTTTAGCCAAACATTTTTACATCCAATCTTATCATCCTTTCCGAGATGATTTCATAAAAGCCAACTCATCTTCTGTGTTTCCACCGGATCACAATGGAGACACCTGTCTGCCCGGGCTTCCCCCACTTCGTTCGTGGTTTGGGGCTGCTGATTCAATAGATTCACAGCTGACCTGCCGAGCTGGCAGGCCGTCCAGCTATTCACCACCCGCGGACACACTCGGTAGCTTGAACTTAGCGCTGAGCAAAAGGTTTTTCAATCTTAAAATTATTGAAAGTTGCGTATTGCTGAACGTTAAAAAAATTGTAAAATGTTTAATGAATTATATTATAACTAGTAAGTTAAAGAATTAAGCAATCAACACAGTTTTTATTGCTACCGACATGATTAACAGATTTTTTTTTAGGAAATATGCTTTGT